>JBAMJV010000038.1:0-222500 GCA_037951105.1 Echinarachnius parma
TTATTGTGTTTTTTTTATCACCATGTTATCATTCTTACTCTGATTGACCATTGCTACTTGTTCTTCTCCTCATCCTCCTTATTATTCCCTCTTGTCCTTCATCGCCATCACTTTCTTCTCTCCCTTGTCTTCTTGTTCTCATCTTTGTTTTATTCGTCTTCTTCTTCTTCTTCTTCTTCTTCTTCTTCTTCTTCTTCTTCTTCTTCTTCTTCTTCTTCTTCTTCTTCTTCTTCTTCTTCTTCTTCTTCTTCTTCTTCTTCTTCTTCTTCTTCTTCTTCTTCTCTCTTCTTCTTCTTCTTCTTCTTCTTCTTCTTCTTCTTCTTCTTCTTCTTCTTCTTCTTCTTCTTCTTCTTCTTCTTCCTTCTTCCTTCTTCCTTCTTCCTTCTGTCATGGACATTTTCCTCATGTTCATCTCATATTGGTTGTATCTTGTATGACGTCATCATCGTGTTAAACTTTATACGTATTCTTCTCCATCCTTCTTCTACCTTTTTCTCATTCCCCTTCTTCTCCTTTCTTCCTTTACCTATTCTGTTCAATCCTTCTCTACTCCTCATCTCGACTTGATTTTCATTACCATAAACACAACATATTCATCAGACCTATAATTAACGCACTAAGTCTATGTCCGCAGACTTGGTAACTAAAACTATATCCATCAGTTGCCATTCATAATTCACTCTTCAACAACCAATATTCATCTGCCGCTGGTACATGGAATATGTAATAACCCACCAATTATCGCGCGCATTGTGTAAAAAAACCGGCGAAGAGACAAAGACAGCCATTGACACACGCTCCTTCGAATGGCTGTGACTGAAAACAGCCTAGGGACGGAATAACTCACTCTAGCCATCCTATCTATTTGGAGTATGAATTGTTCATACCTAAAGAAAAATGAACGTAGCCAAAAAGACAAGCGTGTTTGTATTATTGAGAGGAAGCTTTTGACAAGATAGTAAATAACCCTTAGCGCCTCTAAGGCTAGTTTCACCAGAGTGGCGTATCTCAAGGACTGTTAAAAGAGGGTTAATAAAAAAAGGGGGGCATAGATAGACAAGGGGATGGGCAGAGGAGAGAGATAGGGAGGGGAGAGCACCTTAATTCTACAAAAAATAACAGTGCAGTTTGAATTCCCTTATTGGCCCTTGTCTCATTATGTAGAGTCTGACAGTGGGGCATATTGAAAGGGAGAGAGAGTTCCAACAAGGAGGGGGGGGGGGGGGGGGGGGGGGAGGAATTTACACCCTGCTCCCCTCTTTATCCGTAATTTAATACTGATCTAACGACTGCTTCCACACATGATTAATGACGAGAACAGCTTGTAGAACGGGATGTAGACCGCGCGGCTACAAAAAATAGCTTTTCCTTTTATATGCAATGCGTTTGGTTGGTCATAATGGAAGCGTTAGCATAATAAAAAAGAAACGCGCTGCTCGTGAAAGATGGAAGTTATGGAAATAATTGAAGAGTTTTTTTTGTTTTTAAAATAAAATTATTCACTGTCATTTTGTACGATGCCCCGGCCCTGTCCAAGGACAGCTCGTTAGTATACCCGTATAGAACAGGCATAAATTATACGTAGGTACACACATGGTCCACGCGGTATGGTATACGTACCTTATCAAAGGAAAGGAAATGGCGGAGGACGTGGCTAATGACTAATTAATGTCGGGTCACGTGACCACGGTTGTTATAAATATAGCGGAGACGTATTCACGGATTGTCAGTGGAAGGTGTGAAAGCAGAGACAAGAAAGTCTGTAGAGTGATGGATCGGCAGTCAAATTCTTATTATAGGCATATCTATACATTGACCTTGGTGAATGCCTAAATGGTATACAGGGGCAATGCACTTTATTAACACATTCTGTACATTGTTACGTATGTTGCCATGGTAATGCTTTACTTGATGGCTGTTTTGTCGTTGGTGTTTAAATACTCGGAATATTATTTTGTATTGTTATTATCTGTGATGTATTGATAGCAGCTTTAGTATCATTTAGGTAACACCGTTGTCACTGTTCTTGCCATTACAAAATGATGTTGTAAGCGGGTTGTATAACGTTCCCCTAGGCTGTAAAGAACGTTGTCACCATTACCAATTACAATGATATTGCAAGTACGTTTTCGACTACACTCTCACCACTCACTCTCCATATTTTCAATTTCGTCATCTCCTCCCCCCCCCCCCCCCCCTTATCCGATGTGCACTTTGAACTTTCGTCTGATTAATACTTCCTGTCGTCAAGAGTAAGGCTTGTATTTAGTTTCCCTAGCGGTATTTCATCTTTACATTAGTGCATGTCGTTGTCCAGCAAGGAGATACGTATATTCACTTCACCACCCCCCTCCCCCCCCCCCCCCCATCTTTATTCCCGTCCCGTTCCGAGAGTATGTGACGTGTATGTAAAGGTAGAGATTGTAGAATGAGAGATGTTGGCGCGTGCATTCGTATATTTGTATATATTCGACAGCGAAAGCCCCTCCTCCCTCCTTAGTGCTTATTCCCGACCCGTTCCCGGTAGTCTTGGGATGTTATTGTCAATTGTTAATGGTTAAGGATGCGATGTCAATCTAAGGATGGGATCGCAATCTTGAGTCAATAACCACTACGGCGTGTTGTACTTGTTTGCTAGGTGAGAATGAGTTATATGGTTATGGTAGTACTCTCCAACCCGGTATCCGTCTCTCTGCACCATCATGCCTTGTCCCGAGAGTGTTGGAGTTTTGGAGGTTAATGACTGTAGGTCGGGGTGTCAAATTAAAAGAATGGGTAATAATCATCGCGGCTTTTGTAACCGTTGCTAGGTAAGACATAATGGTATCTAACCCAACCTTTCAGTGTGATCTTCCACACCCCCCCTCCCCCCCCCCCCCCCCCCCCCCCCGTCCCGACCTGTCCCGAGGGAGATGATCTGAGGGATGGCAATGTAAAGGATTGGGCGTCATGGCGTTTGTGAATAATGTCATAAATGTTGCTACGCAAAAACTTATTATGGTATATATAAACCCATCGTGATCTCTACCGTTCACTCTCACCCTCTCATCATCCCGACCCGTCTCGAGAGAGATGGGGATGTAATGTAAGGACGGGGTGTCATGGCGTTTTTTGTTTGTAACATGATGTCACGCATGTTGCTAGGCAAGAACTTGCTATGGTATCTAACCCATTCGTGATCTGCTGCCGTTCACTTCACCCCCAGCTCACCATCCCGACCGTCCCAGAGATGAGATGGGGAGTTAATGTAAGGACGGGGTGTTGAGATGTGAGCGCAGTGTATTCGTTGCTAAGTAAACAAGACCACCCCCACCTGCAGGCTTGAACTGTCATTGACGCCGTTGCTTCACGCGGAAGGAGAGGCGACTCGCATATGGCGGGAATGCAGTGTCGATAAACCTCTACCTGTATTGATCGATTTGAGTGAACAAAAGCCTTAATCCTTAACCCAACCCTTAAAGGGACAGGTCCACTTCTACAAAACGTCTGAACAGCTTTCAGTTGACGTATTGGGGATCAATGTAACACGAAACAAAAAAAATCAGATCGAACAGCCCTCTAATTTGGATTCTACGAATGAAAAACGAATGCGTCCCTCCATTTAAACTATATATCGGTCAATAAAGGTGTTCAACTGATTTAGCATAATATTACAACAATATTGTACTAATTCTCGTAAAGGTATTGTGAAGCCGACATTTGTTAACATTCATAATACAATGATGCTTAAGGAACAATTAATGTTCAAATGGTATAATCACCGTATTTTTCATCGATGAAAAAAGACATTTCGGACTTTTGGAAATACACATCGATCGGTTGGGACATGTTGGAGGGACAATATGTATCAATCTTTTGTCGAAGAAAACAAACTCGAGCGAATATTATTTGTGTTACATCGATATACGTATCACACATCCGACCGTGTACAGAATCAACTCCAGGGCCCCATTGCAGAAAGAGATACAATCGATTGTAAGTTACGATTGATTGTAAGTCAGAAAATTTACGCGTTTCAACCAATCAGATTTGCGCATCTAGAACACGTGATCTGACTTACGATTAATTGCAACTTACAATCGATTGTATCTCTTTCTGCAACGGGGCCCAGGTCCCTGATTTTGTTTATAATAACACTACTTATCCTTCGGGGTTATAACACATCGACTTCAGTTGCTCTATTAGTCGCATCGGGCGAAAAATATAAAGTTGGAAGTTTATTGACACGAATGCACGCCATACGTTGGGTGTGGGATACGGTTGTAGTCGGCGAACACGAAAGGGACGGGAAAACAAACATGACCGCCTTGACGCACGTCGAGATGAATTCATTACCGACGTCGTTTGATCACGGCATCGCACTATTCATGCTATTAGCCCGCGCGAATCTAGAACGCTTTCTTTTGAAAGAGGAAATAATGTAATGAATATTCATTGTATTATGTATTGATTTTTCAATGACTTTTTGCAATTCCGATCATTTTGTGTGAGAAAATGTTTGTAAAACCAAACTAACCGCAATTTAAACATGCACATCTGCGCAGGTGTAAAGTGTATACTAATACATACACGCATGCATACCTCTTCTCGACCATAAACCATGCATACATGACCTACATAATGCACATACGCACGTAATCGTACCACATACAACGGTTATGTTTTTTTAATTTCATAATAAATAGAGTGCATTAAATACAACATAAAATACACTTACAACATGCATGAAAAACATAGTAATATTATGAAGGAATCACATAAACAAAGTCAAGCGAAATACTAAAAATGAATCTAATGAAAGAGACATCGCTGCAAAGATGCTGACACATATCATTGTTATACTCCCCCTGTACGTCTAGTCTCATTGGGTATGGTTTACGAAAAACAAAAAGGCCCACAAAACCGTGGGTGTATGTAGCCGCTCGTGTATACATGTAGCATCGGAATTTAGAGATTCCCTCATTTGACTGGCAAATCACACATGATACAATATCGGGCGCCGGGCAGGAAATGAAGGCGACTGGAATTGGAAATCATGTACAGAATTTGAAGAGCTGAACCAGTCTAAAGAGAGAAAACAAAAACAACGACGATAACAACAACGAATGTTTTTTTCTTCGTACGATTCTGAATTCATGTACAATTTGAGAGTTGGTATTAGGCTTCGTGATTTTTAAGAAAGGGGGAGGAAATGTTTGCCGACAATTATATAAAATATGTGTATGAGCGAGGGAAGGGGAGATATAGGGAAGGGGAGACGGGGGAGTGGGGGAGAGGGGAGGCAGAAGGTGGGGGGGGGGGGGGGGGGGGGGGAGGAGTTGTTTTTGTTTATTTGCGATATCATTCAATTATGAATAATTGCGTCATTCTGAATTCAAGTAAACTCTTAGAAGAGGAAGATGGAACGAAGGGGGGTGAAGGATGGGTAACGCTGACTATCATGAGTATAAAGTTTGTTTTCAAATCTAAGATTTGCACATCGAAGAGAAAGATGTATATAGACGGCTTATGATCGTTATGCCGAAGTAATGTCAAACGCTAAGGAGAGATACACATTACCGATATATTATAGAGACAGAGTCATCGAGACAGACGGACATACATACAGCTAGAGACACATATAAAGAGAGAAAGACAGACAGATAACAAGAGAGATAAAGATACAGGCAAACATGAGAAATGGGTGTGCGAACTATAATGGCGGCAAAGGATCGATTTGTTATGAGTGTTGCATCCATCCTTCAGAGCTCATATCGTGTTACAATCGATATATTCGCACCAAACACGTTCAGATGAAAGTTGCAGAAAATCAAAGTCAATAGTATACGTTTAGCTTTCTAATTTGACATATTTAATGCATAGTGATTCAGTTATAAATAATGCATTCTGATTACTTCCCAAAGTATACATGTACATCGAGTTTCGTTATATATACCGCATTTTCTAAAAACGTACACATTTGAAATTGTATAATCAATACTTATTATTGAACTATCAAGGGGGTGCTATCGTGTTACGATCGATATATTCGCACCAAACACGTACAGATGAAAGTTGCAGAAAATCAAAGTCAATAGTATACTTTTAGCTTTCTAATTTGACATATTTAATGCAAAGTGATTCAGTTATATATACTGCATTCTGATGACTTCCCAAAGTATACAAGTACATCGAGTTTCGTTATATATACCGTATTTTCTAAAAACGTACACATTTGAAATTGTATAATCAATACTTATTATTGAACTATCAAGGGGGTGCTATCGTGTTACGATCGATATATTCGCACCAAACACGTACAGATGAAAGTTGCAGAAAATCAAAGTCAATAGTATACTTTTAGCTTTCTAATTTGACATATTTAATGCAAAGTGATTCAGTTATATATACTGCATTCTGATGACTTCCCAAAGTATACAAGTACATCGAGTTTCGTTATATATACCGTATTTTCTAAAAACGTACACATTTGAAATTGTATAATCAATACTTATTATTGAACTATCAAGGGGGTGCTATCGTGTTACGATCGATATATTCGCACCAAACACGTACAGATGAAAGTTGCAGAAAATCAAAGTCAATAGTATACTTTTAGCTTTCTAATTTGACATATTTAATGCAAAGTGATTCAGTTATATATACTGCATTCTGATGACTTCCCAAAGTATACAAGTACATCGAGTTTCGTTATATATACCGTATTTTCTAAAAATGTACACATTTGAAATTGTATAATCAATACTTATTATTGAACTATCAATCAAAATATTTGCACGCTAAAATTATGCTGATTTATTATACCAAACAGTTAAAGGCTTGGTCCATGTACTCAGATAATATCGGGGGGGGGGGGGGGGGATGCAGGTGCACCTCTTTTATCCCCGTCTAACCCCCTTCCATACCATCTCCTCGCGCTCCATTTCCCCTCTATTCCCGCCACTCCTACCACATTTCCCCCCTTTCGTGCCCCTCCTACACCCTTTGCCATCCTCTCGTGTCCCCTACTACACCCCTTCCCCTAATTGTGTTCCCCCTCCTACACGGTCCTGTTCACCCGTTTGCCCCCCCCCCCCCCCACCTCCTCTTTATTTCCTGCCCCCTTCTTCTCCCTCCCCCTCTTCCTCCTCCTTTGCACCACCTTCATACCCCCTCTCTCTCCTCCTTTTATATTTCCGTCCTTCCTCTCTACTCTACCCTCCTGTCATGCCTCCTCTTTCATGTCCCCCTCCTTCTCTCCCTCCCTGCTGTACTGTCCCCCTCCTCCAGCCTCTCTTCCCATTTCCTTTCACCCGCCCGCCCCTCTCGCCTCCTTTCCTGCCCTCCTTCCACCCCCTTCCTGTTACCTTCCTGTTCCACACACCCACAATCCATTTATTCACACTTAGCATCACGAGCATATCGATTCGACCGCGCGGCATCATAATACTGTATATAGCTGCCTCATTTTTTTTTTAGGTCAACATCATGTCGATACTTTCAGAAACTATTATTTCTTTCCCCCTCTCATGCTGATTTGACTTCTAAAATAATGTTAGAGTTTATTTTGCTCTCGTCATACAAATGGAGATCGATTTTCTCTTCATTTCGTTGGTATGATGAGACAACCTTGCCATTGTTGTTGTTGTTGTTTTTGCTTCCTCTTATTCTCTTTCTCTTTCTGATGGCTTCATGGGCATTGATGTGGAGGGTGCGGGCGTTTGATCTCTCTCATGTATGAATTCATGAAATACTTCTATTTTTATATTTTACAGTAGACTGGTAAATAATGTACGTGCATTTTTGCTCTTATGATATCACAATTTTATACCCGTGTTTTTTTTAACATCTCCCTTAACCAAACAAGCGCTATTAAACATCTGAAATACGACATGCATTAAAGTCATTTGGTCGTCAGATGTTAAAATTTGCACAGTTCAGCGCAATACTTTCCGGACCAGGCGGGCCCTTGTCATGTATTTATTGTATTTATTTATTTATTTCCTCTCATAGGGTGGATGGCTCTTTCAGCATAGTTTATTTTAAACGGGATCCAAGTGCTTGAACATGTTGAACGTGAGCGCCGCACTCGCAGGGCACTGCATGTAGCGCGGTACGTCGTTCACGGAGTCTCCCTGTGAGGACTTTGAAAGGACGCACTCTCTGACACGACGACTCTGTCCCTTTTAATAAAACATATATTAAGATAACAATAATATTTGACCTCATGGCATTGGGTTACTGGAAAGCATTGTAATCATCCTCTAATGCGGACATACCGGTATAGCGAAATACGTTGCATTGTGATTCGTTGTCCTTATTTTTGTATCAATGTAACAAAACATGAATTGGTATGGAACGAAACAAAAATGACAGTGGTTGTCATATTAGAAGTCAGCGGCTGATGCAGACTTCAAATAGAATTACATAATAATTAATGGATTTAAAAGGTGGCGTAACGAGAATATGAGCGTATTGAATTATACACCGCTCTCTAGTGTATCTTAACTAAATATTAAACCAACTTATGTTGTCATTTCGCGTATGTTTGTACGGCACTTAAAAACATACGCATGTAGCGCTTTATAACCGTATATGTTTGTATTATTATAAATATATCATTTGTTCTCGTAACCACTTAACTCGGGATCTCGTGCATTATTGTACACCTGTAAAATGTTAAACAATACTGTATTATTGTATGCATACAATCATGATATAGGGGATTAAATTTACGGGGAAATAAGACATTAGGGAGTGGTATAACGCTGAAACCTTAGCAAAATGTATTATACATGTAGATGACTAATTGAATACACGCGCGGGAAACATTTATTTGCTATATAGCTTGCACTGTATGTGTTCAAGTCGTACTTTTAATTGCTGGTGTCGTGCGCCGATTTAGTTGGTAGAACATTTGAGGAATCCATTAGTATTAAAGCGATACCAATGCGTATGGCCTGATTAAAAAGGGAATTATGCCTGGGAATTCAAATCGGCCCTGACGTATTAAGTCATTGTGACGGGACGAAATGAGGTAGGAAGGATGCGATAGCAAAATGGCAAGGATGAAAAGAACATGCTTATGCTGCGTTCCCACTGTCGTGAAAGACATCGCGACTACAATCGTATCCTATCGCAATAGAGCGCATCGGTTCGTGATGAACGTATCGGAAGGTATCCGAACGTATCTGCACGTACCCGATCGTCCCAAATCGGGGACCCCTATCGTGATGATCTTGTCACATCGAGACCCAATCGTGGACTCAATAGGGACAATCATATCGGAACGTATATGATCGTATCTGAACGGGGCACCAGATCGTGACAGATCGTGTCACCTGATATTGACCAATCGTGACCATATCGCATCCAAGCGCACCAGAACGTATCGACTCGCATCACCTTGTATCCAAACGATCAGCTACGAATGGCCAATCGTGGCGTTCGTAACGGATCGCACGACAGTGGGAACGCCGCATAAAGAGTAGAATATTTGTTTGTTTTGTTTGTTTTGCATTTTGAAACATCATATATCATAGAAGATATTAACAATGATCGATGCACGAAAGACGATATCGGAGGCTGGGAGAAGATGGTATGCATATCGAGCCATTTCCGAAACACATCATGATAAGATAATGGGGATTACATACTCTCCGAATGAATTAATTGAAAATGCGCATACCGTATTTAAAGTTGTTTGGAAATAATAATTGGAATTTTAATATGCTATATATATGCTTAAAATAGTATAGAGAGGATGTATATCATTCCATGTACTTTGTGTGATTCAGGGCGAATAAAAACATCGTAATATCACAAAATGAAGGAAATTAATCTATTACTTATCGCAGTTGTGACGTGACATAAAAATTACAGATAATTTATGATTATTACTTCATGTATTGTGTGTTAATGAGCGCGAATTAGAACATTCGACTACCTATCAATAAACATTAATCAGCCCGATATTACTCCTCATAATATATCTGACGTGACTGTTCTATCATTGAGACTGAACATAGAAGTCTTGCTCCAATTAACAAAGAATAACAGACGCGATCGAGATGTGTGGACTAATTACGAGGAAACTTTATCGTTTGATTGGACCTCCAGGCATCCAGGAGAAAGGTTGGCGCGCACCAATACCCATTCGTATCTAGAGCATTAAATTGATATTTGATTACTGGTTCTCGAATATGGCATCCCTGTAATGTATAATAAATTCAGCTTTTTGAAATGTTATAATTGATTCCCTCAAAATTAGCAATAAAAATGTTCGGAAGTATGATTAGAAAATGGAATACCGAGAACTGGATACAAAAAATAATTGGATATCTTGCAACCCATGATGGATAGTAAGCATGGTAAGCAATTGAATAAAACAGATCATGCAATTGCAAAACTAGACAAAAACAGGCCCACTGCCAAAACGCATTTCTAAACAGCAAGAGACAGCGTATTCAAAACAAATTCATGTAGTATTTTTGATACATAAACACATAATAATGGAATAATGGAATGATTTATTATAATGCTGATTTCAAATAATATTTTATAATACAAGTCTATTCAACATATTGTGATCTCCAATAGTATAACAAAACATAACGAGATGAACAAACATTGCACGGCATCCTCAAAGTGATACGTCTAATTATGACAACCATAGAGATGGGACGAGTATCATACATATTAATAATTTACCTGGTTCATTTATGATTTGGAATTAGTTTACATGGTTTATGACCACACTCTAATATAATTATTGATATTCCAAAGGGTCCTTAGCCATTTTTTTGTGGTAGTCGTTTCCCCATCATGTATATGAATTCCCTCTGACCATCTGCTGAACCGATTTTCATTTAGCATTAACGAAATATACAGTATTTGCGACATAACGATGGAACTGGCCCCGAGGGAAAGTCATCATTTCGAGTGCAATTATTATAATGTCCTTCCCTATGGTCCTTCCAGCAATCAACATAAACAGAAATGAAAAGAGCCTTCACATAAGTACGAATACGCTTGATTACCTATAGGCAGGGGTATGACCGTACCTTAAAATTATGGTCAAATAGAAAGAAATATCCTTCATACATTGTAATTATGACGAGAACGTATATAAGCAAGGGGAAGGGTGTATGACAGTACCTTGTATTCATGGTTATAATATTCACTGAAATCACTCAAATTATGACGAGATGCTTGATAACCAAGGAACGAGGCATGACCGTACCCTATAGTATAATCATGGTAATAGGGCAGGTTTTTCAACCTCTTCATGCATTATGTGTAATGACTTCTTCTTTACCCTGCATGGTCCGCGGTATTTTGTAGCGAGTGTCACGCTATATACACGAGGAGGGGCAACTCGTGTGGCGAGGGGAGGGGGGGGGGGGGGGGGGGGGATGTTGCGATTGGCAAAAAGTATGGGGTAAATATGCGATATATTTGCGATATATGGTTCCCAGGGAACCGTTGTAAAGCAGTTGTTTTAACTGAACGACCTACCCTGTATTTTTAAAGAAGTCAAACATAAATAAATACATAAGGGGAGACACATAAGGGGGGACACAATTGGAATATTGGTATATGCTAGGAAACGAAGGGGATGGGGGTTGGGGCAGGGTGAATGTATCCCCTCCATTCATTCGCTGCTTCGCTCGGAGTTCAGTGGTGCACGCGTGTTTTCTTCGAACTCTCCACCAATTTCTAGGAACCAAAGCGGGTGGGGGTTTGAGGCAGGACTTTTCATAATGGGTGAGTATGATACTCCCCCTTATTCGCTAGGTAAGTCGAGTTTCACTCGTGAACCCACGCGAGTAATCAACGAACTGTCCACCATTGGTCACCCGTAATCGGGCCTAATCTATTCGTCGTCGTACCGATGTTCGCATCCTATCAAGTCCGGAATTAATACCCTTTAATGAAGGCGGGCACGCGGGCCCAATGCCCGCAAATCACTTATATATGGCATGTTTGGCCCGATCTCGGTGTGCCCCCGCAAGCTTGATGCAGTATGATGCACAAATCATATACGTTCACGTCATCCATTATTCGTTTATTCACACGGCCGTCTAGACCTCGAGCTAAAATTCCCGAACTCTATCTGTGATTATCATGTTAATAATTATCCTTGGGGCGTTCTGTTACAGTAATTGAATGCCCGATGACAAGTTTTTGGTGTAGATGCCATCAAATTGATACATGATTAGATTGCTCCGGGCCATCCAATTAATGTTTTTGCACACGATATCAGATTAATGTACTGTATACGTATACGTATATTGCTAGTATGTTTAGATGTCATGAATAAGATATTTAAAGTAAGACTGAATACAGATTTACAAATGGATGGATTGAAGGCGTTTTCCATTTTTAGTTTTAGTTGTTTACTATGGATATGGTATATACATTATACAGTATAATGGCAGATAAAGGCATTTAAAATATAAAGAGAGAGATTAGGGACAGAAAGGGAGCGATATGGTTTTAGCCTCATTTCCTATCTGCTGTATTAGTCGAACGGGCAAGACCAATATTGATATAAATGCTACTTCTTATGAACACAAATATTGATTCAGTCATTATCTCTTCTGCAGATGGAGTTTAAGTCGCCAGGAGTTTTCACCCCATGACCTGAAGTACTCAAAAATCGTATCTTGGCAATTAAGACAGGCATTATCCGTTGTATTTTTGGAAATGGAGGCTGGTATTCATTGTATCAATTACCAAAGAGGTTGGCTCTCCTTAATTTAATTTACCACATTGATTTATATCCATCTTGTTGTATGATAAATCCTCGAGTGCATTTTTGTTATGCAGTCATTCAATACTTACCTTACCCGTGATGATACAATAATACAACAGAGGGATGATCCGACAATACACGTATTAGAGAGTAAAAAAATGCACTGATACTAATTTCCGGATTTCCTGCATGGATCCGGTTTAAAACTCACGGTCGAACATACACGGTTCATTCTGTATCATACGTGTATGTAAGAACATTAAAGGTTGCCGTAAGTATAGCGGTCGTAGATACTATAGTAGTGTAATGTCAATGCCCCATTTCGCGCAGGCTACTCATCTTCTATTCCCCATACATATTTCCTAAACGAATTAGTTTGTTCCAGTTTTGCCAAACTAAAGCTCGAGCAAGGTTCGACATTCGGTACTCCACTTCTAGATTCGTTACGGATCGGCAGTCCCTCGTTCGTTTACTGTATCCCAAAAGCCCTTGACGAATTAAAACTATCTGATAAGAAACGGAGAGGTACCATTATTTAATTCACCAAAGACAACTTTCATTTCTTAAAACTACCTACTTTTTAAAACGGGACATGAAATGACAATGTGTATGCTTGGAGCCCCTGGCATTGTAGGACGCGACGCAGAATTGTCACCTAGAAGATATCGAAGGAAGATGGGGGCGGGGGCGGGGGGGGGGGGGGGCACTTTGGCGTGCAGTTCACATCTGTATGTTGTACCTTGCTACTCACTTATTCATTTTCTACCTGGTCATGAAACATTACTGCCAATGTGTGATTAGAGCATCTGGCATTGTAGGATACGACGAAGATTTGCCACCTAGAAGATATCGGAATGACATTGGCGGGGGTGGGCACATTGGCGCGCAGTTCACATCTTCATGTTGTACCTTGCTTCTCACCACCTTACTTTCTACCTGGACATGAAACATTAATGGTAATGTGTAATTTGAGCATCTGGGATAGAGGGATGCAACGATGATCTGTCACCATGAAGATCTCGGAGGGAGAAAGCCCGGGGAGGGGTGTAGACCTGTCACTTGACGCACAGGTGACATCTTAATTTTATTCCTTAAAACTCCCTAGTTGTTTGAAGGACATGAAACAAACATGACAATGTGTGACTGCAGCCTTGAGCATTGTGAGATGCGACGAGGAATAAATTGTCACCTATAGAATATCTCTGAAGGAGAAGGGGGGGGGGGGGGGCAATTGGCCACTTGGCGCACAATTCCCATCTCCATGTTATTCCTTACTCCCTATTTTTTTAGCAGAACATGAAACATGCATGGTAATGTGTGATTCGAGCCTCGATCATTGTGAGATGCGACGCGGAATTGTCACCTATAAAGAATTATCGGAAGGAGAAAAAGGAGGGGTGTTGGTCACATGGCCCACAATTCACATCTCCATGTTCTTCGTTACCGCTCCCTACATTTTTTAGCAGAACATAAAACATACATGACAATGTGTGATTGCAGCCTCGGGCATTGTGAGATGCGACGAGGAATTGTCACCTATAGAAGATCTCGGAGGGATACAAAGGAGGGGTGTCGGCCAATTGGCGCACAATTCTCATCTTCATGTTATTTCTAACTAGTCCCGATCTTTTGTTTTACATTATTAAACGCCAGTGTGTGTGCTTGGCGCCCCCGGCACTTTGATACACGACGATGATTTGTCACGATCTTGGAGGGAGACCTTCACATCTACCGTAGATGACGTGGGTGTGTCACAAAGATCCTAAGTTGTATACGCTATACTGCCCTAATCTAACAAAGGGAAGCAACTGACAATTTTATGGATAGTCTTTTTACTTGTTTTGGGGTAATTGAGATATGCTCTACACAATGGTGAACAAATTAAAGTCACCTGACGGTCCATTTATGAGAAATTAATAGGTCAAAAGGAAGTAACTGCACGAATATCATCATAAAAAGAAAACTACCAATTCTCAGTTGCTTCCTTTTGTCAGATTAGGGCAGTATTATGTTAACTGTAGGAGGAAGGAAGGAACATCAGGGAATGTTCTTCCCCTCGATATCAAATTCCGAGGGAAAATTCCATGATGTTCCTGGCAACAAAGATATCATCTGTTACGTTATATGACTTAGTTGTTTGTTTACACAAGTTACAATTATGTATACGTTTAGTCTCTGAGCTCGATATTAAAGTAATTGTGGCTTTTCGAAGTGATTTATTGACAAGTCATTATAATGTCGTATCAGAATTTCTATTGGGTATCCCGCGCATACGCGCAAACTTTGATACAGAAATACTTCCAGCGTGAAATATACACCTTTCAATCGATTGCATCGCTTTCATTTTTTGGCCATAGGTCTTAACGAAAATTAACCTGTACCGATATATCGCGGCTCTGAGGGATGAAACATTCCACTCTTCCAAGGGAGATACTGAATTAAGTTAATATCACGTGACTGTGTTTATTTGACCAAGTCATAGACTTTGTGGAACACTCCCTGGCATGCCTGGTGTACCACTACTCGTGTCGATTAGGAAATGCCCCTGAAGAAACGGGCTCGAGAGCTTAATGTGAAACATTAATGACAATATATCATGCATGCTAGGTCCCTCTAGCTTATTAAGGGCTAGGCCACGGGCTTGCGAGGTCGCGGCAATGAATATATTGTCACTCGTGAATCTCGAAGGGATACACGTTTATTATATAGATTGATATTTTTAAAAATTTGTTTGTATTTCATGGATGAAGGTTGTTAGAATGATTATGGATTTCCGGTAGGCTTGGGTATATAACACATGTCAATGACACATATTCATCGCACAGTCCAATGTCTTATTCGAAGCCCAAATGATTCAAGAGCTGAACATAAAACATTAAAGGTAGTTCAGATTCGTCAAATGAGATGCGCGGCGCCATCTTGCATACGCGTTGCGCACGGTGCGTAATGCACGTTATCTCAGTGTCATGCGGTGCGCGCAAACTAGCCCAGTTCAAAATGGCGACCCGCTATGTAGCATCCCCACGCTTGATGCCCTTTAATACCAATGTTCGTCGGGCACTTCAGGATAGATAGATGTAATGGACGGGCGAATGACACGAAGCGATGATTTGTCACCCGGAAATCTCGAAGGGAAACGTCTTTAATTGTATAAGTAGCACTACAAAGTTGTCTTATCTATGTTTGATGCATGTAGGACGATTGACATTAAAGTGATCTATTTATTCTATTACCTTTGTACAATTTTTCAACCGAAATATCTTTGGAGCTTTCAAACTTCTCCTGTATCTTGTTGTTTGGCGTATGGTAAGAGAAAAAAATGAAATGGGATTTGATTTTTCAAATGTCTCTCTAATTATGGGGATATTCAAGATTTTATTGCGAAGCGTTCCTGAGCTGTTTCCATTTGTAGTCTTAATATCCGCATTCAGATAGTTCGTCCCCTGGACCTTGTTAGTTGGCTTATGGTAGCAGAGGAATGGAATGGTATATGATTTGTCAAATGTCTCTCCAAAATATGGAGATATTTAAGATTTGATTGCAAAGCGTTTTCCGGTTGTAGTCATAGTATCCGAATTCAGATACTTCGATCGTTCATGTTTTCCGTTTTTTTAAATCAGGATACAAAAACTGACATCAATGTTCACTTTTTGTACTAGGTAAACAGTTTTCCTTTCAATACATATGAAACTTTCCAACATTATTCAGAAGCGTCTTACGAGGATATTGGTATATGATTTAAGTCTCAAAAATCACTATTGGAAAACAAAATCTTATGAAGTTAATGGTTCACTTTAATACTTGTGTAGAGGGTGGGGCGTATATGGCCCCACGCCTGACATACATTTCACTCCCTTTAATGCAACTTCCACGTATCCGATAATGGAAACATGAACCATTGATATCAATGATTTATCTGGTCCCTCAGGCTAGATTGAGTTATGTGAGGGGGCAGATGAGCGTGACGGTGGTTGTGTCACCTACAAATCTCAAAGGATACAAGGGTGATTGAGCTTGAGGACCAAAGATATAAAGAATCCTGATAATGTGTTTCAATTTGATGTATGTAGTTCGTTGGATTATTCGCTTATGCTACTTTGAACGATTCCAGAGCCGAACATGAAATATTAATGGGTAATGTTTGGTATGTACCTCTGGAGAGACAGAGCAATATCACGGATCAATGCGATTGGACGAGATTTTTGTCGCCTGATAATCTTGAGGGGATGACGGGAGTTTGAATGATTGAGTATCAAACCACGTTCCTATAGATTGGGCCGAAGTAGGCCGCGTGGGCATATAGGAAGAGGGAATGATGGGGGAACATAGAGGGTCTGAAGTGGTGTCCGTGTCACACCCTTTGCTAGTGGGTCGAAGGGTTCGGAAATAACAATTGTGAAGGAGGACTCGGATACAAATACAATGGATGTAGGTCACTTGAGTGGGTTCCGACCGGAAGAGGGTAGTTTGGATTTCCAAATGCGATGGCATCTTGCGAACGCCCTGCGCACGGTGCGTAATATGTGTAATATCTTCGTGTCATGCAGTAGGCACAAACTAGCCTAAAGTTAACAAATGGTGGTCTGCTCTGTAGCATTACTACGCTTGGCGAGCTTAAAGGCATATATGCGTGGGTTATTAGACGCGTGGATCCATCTTGCGCACTTTTACGCACGGTACGTAATCCCCATTGGCTCAGTTATAAGTAGCGAACGCAAACTGTCCCACTTCCGAATACCCGAGTCAAAAATGCATTAAAAATAGTCGCGTTCGGAATGTTTGTACTAGTCGAATGGAGATCCATCAGAGATGTTTACGAGCGAAAATATCACGTAACACGCTTAACCGCAACCGACTTCAAAGTGCCGCCGTTTGATGCCTAGGTGACAGCGTGAGAAATTTGTTTGCTGCATGCAATTTCAAGGCCTTTGTTCAGATATTTCGAAGCACCTCTCTTCGATCGATCCAACACATATCGTGAGTTTACCTCGAGAGATTACGGTGGAGTCGAGTTGGAATTTGCTGACTACCCTTTATAACCCACGCATACATGCCTTTAAACATTGCAAAGGCGTATCCCACATCAACTATTACATGTATTATATCGAGAACCAAACACGAAACATTGATGTGTATGTATACTATGTGGCCTACGACTCGGTCGACCTTTGGAACAGACCAACAATACAGAGTGTGACTGTCTCTTCCAGAACCCTAGGGCGTTAGTAAGCATGCCAAGTGGGTTGTGAGCGAGCATAATTGGGCAAAGACTGCGTCTTAGTGAACATTGTACATCCTTATATTTATCTTACACAAATTAGAGAGCAAAGGCTCGTGAATAAAGAGTAACTAATATCGTATACTGCAAACTAATTGGTCGTAAGATCAATTGATATGGTCTTTCGTTTGATCATAATTATGCATACGATCAATAATCAATCGTTTGGTCATGGTCAATCGATCGATTGTTCGATGTAATCGTACATCTTTATGCTACTATACGGGCCCGGGTCGCGAGTTTGTGATTCCCAAACCATTCAGCTATGGCACTAACGCATTAGATATGCCCGTTTAATTGGAATCGGGCGACTTGAATGGAGACAAAGCGCACGTATTCAATTCGAGTTCTAAATAGACTTATAGCCACTAAATATGACTTATATCCACTAAATCTGACCTATAGCCACTAAATCTGACATATAGCCACTAAATCTGACCTATAGCCACTAAATCTGACCTATAGCCACCAACATTAGGGTTAGGGTAAGGGTTAGTGTTAGGGTATATATATCCTTAAAAACCAACACCAATCAAGCAATCCGAAATAGCTCCGTGGATAGAGAGTTAGATTGATACGCTAGAAATCCCTGGTTCGAATCCGACCTTGGTCCAATAATTTTTGTATTTGCTATTCGTTCGGCACTCGACTAAATGTTCGAAATTATACAAGTCGGAAATTTCGGGTATGCGTGGTCTCTGACCAAGTCGCTAATTCATAAGGACAAATGAAGGAGTTGCTGAATGGTTTGGGAAACGCAAATTCGCGCCCGGGTCAGGAAATAGAGTTATGTCGAACTTTGAAACACACGAGCAAGGGTAAGGATTTGTTTCTTTAATGTGTTCTTGACTGGGTACGGGGCATAAGTGGCCTTGGTTTGCATCTCGAACCACGATGCTACTTCAGACATGTCAGAGGGTTCGTGAGGAAAACTGAAAAAGACACATACATGTTTAGACCCTTCGGCTTTTAAGTCGACCTATGTGACAGGTCACAGAATAACGGTATACATGTATTTAGGGCATGTCTGAGGACTCCTAGGGGAGTTATGTTGGCATATATTAAACTGATATCGTAAGCGTATGTCGATTTTGATTGATTTGATGTACGTATGTGTTGGCTCTTTTAGCATGTGTGAAAGTGGAAAGACCCTGGCGTAAGACTTCATTCCACGCATGGTTTCGAAGTATTACACCAATGACCGTCATGATGCTTGGCCCCTCCAACCATCTAAACTACTATGTGAGGATCTGTTGAGTTGAAAAGAAGAGTTTGTCTTGACGCTCTTAAAAACAAAAATGTATTATCATCAAGATAGCTTGGGGCATCAGTAGATACTGCAACTGGATAGATGAAGACTGCCACAGTGGGAAGACAGAAGGGCGTAAATTAGGGCATTGGCTTACCTATCACATCCTTGCACATATATTAGAGAGCTGGGCGTGAAACATTTGATGATTGTATAATGTGATTGTACCTTTCGGTTAGGTCCAGCATTAGTTGGAACATGCCAGCAAGTCAGGGTAGGGATATGTCTCTTGCAAAACTCCAGAGCGCTGATTCGTGGAGTTTAGATGACTGATGAGGGCACCCAGTCTTGACTTTTATACAATTTCACACCCTCTTATCATGATTGCATCTTCCAAAGTTTGACAAGTTGGACATGACACATGATATTGTGTAATTTGTACCCACCAGCTAGGTATATCAATTAGAACATACTGGCGATTCAGCAGGGCCATGGTATGAATCTGTCTCTAGAACCTCAGGGCGTATGTGAGTGGGGTGGGAGAGTGGCCTCATACTGTTTCTTGGCTTACAATTTACACCCTCGTAGTACTTTCAAACACTTAAGAGTTGGAAATGAAACATTGTATAATGTGTACCGTCCGGCTATTCCAGAATGGGAACATGCCAGCGAGGCCGACTATGAATGTGTCCTTTTCAGAACCCCAGGGCGTTCGTGAGTGGGTTGGGATAGTGGCCACGTACTGTTTCTTGGCTTACATTCTATAACCTTATACTACTTTTAAAAACTTGAGAGTTGGACATGAAACATTGTAAAATGTGTACCGTCCGGCTTTGTCCAGATTTAATTGGAACATGCCAGCGATTCGGGCTATGAATATGTCTCCTGAAACATCCTCAGGGCATTTGCGGATGGGTTGGGAGATTGGTCACATGCTGCTTCTTGGCTTACCTTTCACACCATTATACTACTTCCAAACACTTGAGAGTCATGAGAGTTGGACATGATCTATGCTATATCAGAGTGTGTTCCCTCCGGCAAGGTCCATCTTTAAATGGAACATGACTATGACTATAGGACTCTGTATGTTTTGTATTTCTTCAAAGCCTAAGAGCGTTGGCGAGTGGTTAGGGTAAGGGTATATCGTTTTGATTTAAAAACCATTTCACACCCTCATACTACTTCCAACCACTTGAGAGTTGGACACAAAACAGTATACAATGTGTATAACATCCGGCTATGTACAACTTCATTGGAACATGCCAGCAATCTAGGGTATACATGCATAATACATAGACCAGACCGGGTATTTTAGGGACCAGTCCCAAATGTATTTACACATTTTGGACTTTGGGATGTATCCACTAATTTTAGCGTTTCGTGACTTGAATGATATTGAACGGATTTATGTCACGTGCTGAGTATACCCGGGGATAGGTGTAGGACCTTTGCGTATACTATTTCGCACCTGCAATATGAATGTCAATGATCAAGCTATTCAAGCATAATTATTGGGACTAAAATGTACCTCATAATGGTTAGATTTACTGTATGTAATTCGTGTAAGTGGGTTCCAAGAGGATGTCTTAATGGTCTATGTGACTCTGGCGTACATTTTACACACCCTTATCCCATTTCGAACGATACAAAAGGCGGAACATGGAACATTAATGTCAAAACGATGTAGAGTATCTTCAAGTGCCACTCTTAACATCTTAACATCGATCATCAATATCATGTCACGGTCACGCCGTTTTGACTTTAGGCTATAATGTCCTCCAAATACACTTAGGTAACCAATTCTCGATCAACATGAGCAATGTAGATATGCAGTGCTATAGTTACATATAGGTCAATAGTATTGTTGACTGGAAGGAAAATTTGAAATTTGAAATTTGAAATTTGAAAATTTGAAATTTGAAATTTTATTGGTGGGGCTATTTTAGTGTATTTTTAAAGACTGTCTATGACAAGGTGAAACAGAAAACGATAACAATCAAAATAAAATCACTCTGATTTACAATACATTTCAATTTAAATAATATGTTATTTTCATGAATAAATGACAGATTGGAAACTTGCCGGGTGACAACAAGTTTACATATATCAACTATTAGCAAGAACTTGCATGAATGTATTTTTAAAATAGCTGAATGAGAGAAAATATAATTATTATGGCGTCCAAATCAATTTTATTTCTAGGTCACCTTCTTTTATACTAGGTACTAAATTTGTTTTCGGATCCCTTGAAAACTTCCCGCGTTAGAGCGACTACAACTTTACACATATCAACTATTTCCAAGAACTTGTATGACTGTATTTTTAAAAATAGCTGAAAGACAGAAAATGTAATTATTATGGCGTCCAAATCAATTATATTTCTAGGTCACCTTCTTTTATACATACGTACTAAATTTGTTTTCGGATCCCTTGACCATACACATAATATATCGACACCATTTTCAATTATTTTGCGTTTTATTTCCACAATTTAAACAAATTGTGGCAATCAGAAATAGGGCGAAATTTCCCTACTTATATTTTCAAATAGCTACTAACAAATCAATCAATACGGAAGTGTCAGGAGGTCCACAACTTCATAAGATGCAATTTATTGCGATGCGATTTATTGCAGTACCAACTACAACAAATGTCCACATTCTACAATTGAATTCCAAAAGGCGCTAAATCCATTTGATCAATTTTGGCGAGATACGCGTTCATGTATCCGATTTTGTACACAGACATTCATGCATACACATGCACACGGAATGCTTCACGATTCGCTTAAAACATAAACTTGATAATATTTCACTATAATTCCATTGAGCAGATTCACAAACCTTTCATAAAGTGCCAACATATTGACAAATAATTGATGTTAACGAAACGCATGTATTAATCAATGATTTAATTCGAATTGTACCTATATTATAAATATAATAACTTTTCTTCTTATTCTTCCCTATCTTGACAGGTAATCCCGTGGAGTGCAGTGGCGTGGCATGAACTGGATAACTCCCCATTCCACTGTTGGCCCTTGGTCGGTCCCAACGAGAGCAACTATGTCAAGGACTGTCAAGGTGAGTTTACGTGTCACGTTACCCAGTTGAGTGGAGGTTGTGAAAAGGATCTTAAGTCATGTGACTAGATCAGATATCACATGGCTTCTTCTTTAACCCTACGAAGCCCAAGCTGGAATTGTGTGGCGATCCTAGGCCAAATGGGATATGGGGGTTGGGCGCATCGGTGACGAAGCTACTGGGGTGAGTCCGGCTATTATGTTATACCTGTTGAGTGATGAGGTTGTGAAATTATCTTAGTTCATGTGACTAGCGTGGTGAAGGTGAGATCAGATATCATGTGTCACGTGACTTCTTCTTTAACCCTACCGAAGCCCAAGTTGGTGTGGCGAGTCTAGGCCAAACGGGATCTGGGGGTTCGGCACATCAGTGGCGTAGCTATACCTGGGTGAGTCCGGATATTGAGTGATACCAGGTTGAGTGCTGGTTGTGAAAGGAACTTAAGTAATGTGCCTAGCGTGTGAAGGTAAGATCAGATATCATATGTCACGTGACTTTTTCTTTAACCCTACGAAGCACAAGTTCGTGTGGCGATTCTAGGCCAAATGGTGGCGAAGCTACGTGACTTTTTCTTTAACCCTACGAAGCACAAGTTCGTGTGACGATTCTAGGCCAAATGGTGGCGAGGCTACTGGGGTGGGTCCGGTTATCACGTTACCGAGTTGAGTGCTGGTTGTAAAAAGGAACTTAAGTCATGTGACTAGTGTATTGAAGGTGAGATCAGAAATCAAGTGTCACGTGATGTTTGCTTTTACCCGACAAAGCCCGAGCCATTGTTGCGTGTCTATAGGCGAAACGGGAGGCGTAGGTACCGGGGGTAGGGGGTTTGATTGTAAAAGCACAACAGAACATAAAAGTAGAACATATAGACAAGTACATACGTTCATACAGTGTGACACCAACAAAATGCGTGCCTCCCACATTCAGTAACCCTACGTTACGATACTACCATTTTTGTATGAATAGTCTCAGGAATTTCTGAAAAAAATCGTACATCAAATTTGGCGGCGGTGACAATAATATAGTGGGGACAAACTATTCCATTTGGGTTTTACAGGGTTTAAAGTGAGTCAAGACAACGATTGTATGATTGTATGTTATATGATCCGGGTGCGTGAAAGACTAGTTAGGTCATGTGTCAGGTAAAGCCCTCCGCACAGAGCCGACTCGACCCAATCCGACTGTTTTTTTCCCCGCCAGGCTAGGGTCGGTTCCGCACAGTCATAGCCGATTCAACATGTTGAATCGGCCTCGAATAATCTCCGACTGGCTCTTGACAGGCAAAACAGGAGTTCTGAGGCAACGTGTACTGAGCTGAACCGACTGAAAACTAGTCGGATCGGGTCTGTGTGCGGAGGGCTTTACTCGCAATATGTTGGGAGTCATAGTCTCGTGAGACCATGTGTCATGTCATTTGACTTGGGATATTATGCGTCATGTGTTTCACAAACGCCATGTGTAGGTGGCAGTTGATATCGTGCGACGTGCATTACGTGATTCGTTGTGCCATGTGTATATATCATGAGGCAGTTATGTGTCTTTGATTCCATGTGTCATGTGACTTTATAGGAGATCATGCGTCATGTGTTTTCCGAGGCAGCGTGGCATGTGACTCTTGATGTCGTGCACCACGTAATTCGTTTTGTGGTGCGCCATGTGTCGGGGATTTGGTAGATCATACATGCAACATGCGTCGTTGAGTTCATGTGACTTATGACGTAGAGTGTCACGTGACTCGTTATGTCGAGTGTCATGTGACTCTCAATTACAGTTAGTCTTTGATTTTAATGACGGTATGACATAAACACGTTCAGTTCATGTGACTTATGACGTAGAGTGTCACGTGACTCGTTATGTCGAGTGTCATGTGACTCTCAATTACAGTTAGTCTTTGATTTTAATGACGGTATGACATAAACACGGCTCCTTTAATGCAGGAGTTCTTTTCAAGCCGACTGAGGATTATTATTAAACTTTTGGGAATCCCGATTTCCAATTAACGAATTAAGATTCCTATTAAAATATCTTAGTTTTCACGTAAATATGCAAGACCATAATGATACAAACACCTCACGCAGCATTTAAAAAGTAATTCAACGTTTGAGTCCCTATTTTTACGCCGTGCAAATAAGCTGCAAATTGCACAGACGGCGAGCGGATAATTCGATTTAATTCAATAATCCCAAATCGACGAATGGTTAATTGTAATTTAATGAAGGCTAAATTGTCATTGCCCCCGTGCGTTTAATATGTTTGGTGACCGTCTAGACACTAGGCATGCGATACTGAAAGAGCATGCACCGTGTTTTTTAAATAGCAATTCCGTATGCAGTTCATGTTATGTGCGATGATTGGATTAATGTCTTTAATACTCATATCGCTCACCGTTTTCGAACTCAGTGCATAGATTTTCTAAATCTAATCTAACCACATTAGCAACATGTCACTAACCTGGTAGAAAATTAGACTAAATTAGCCACCATCGGTAAGTGTCATTACCCCTAATGCAAATGCCCTACGTTAAACCCTAACAAAATAATGCGCATAATAACATAATACAGGTCAGTATCTTCAGTATCTCGGATACCCTATTTCGGAATGAAGCTTGTACTGTTAAAAAAAGGACAACAATTAATATGTTCCTTTTGAGATTTTGTTATCACCAGCAACTTTGCACATAGCCCGGCCCACGGTAGGGGCCCGTATGCAAGTGGTTAAGTTGTTGAACATAGATTATAATATTATTTCCAAAAAAAAAAAAAAAAAAACAACGAAAGCAGAATAAGCGATGACGTAGATGAGGATTTGGGGCAATAATGCGATTCTTTTGCCATATCTGCTACATGCCCTTTTTGTGGTACACGCACCTCCCTGAAAAACCGTATGTACGACATACTGTATGTTTCTGAAATCAAAGCATAAGCTATGGTGTAATTATTTGTTGTATTCCTGTTGAAATGTTTCAAATATGTAGTTCGACGAAAGTTAACGGGACCTTTTGTCCGAGTGACTCCCTCAGAAAAAAACATACAAACACAATACGTGCATGCACACTTTAAGCACACGCAAATGTGCATATAGGTCCATACTCACACGCACACTTCCATACACACCTACAAACACTCACACGCACATACATACACGGACCACATGTACACACACATACACACACACACACACACACACACACACACACACACACACACACACACATACATACAGAAACACGCATTTACGACAAAAACACAATTTTGAACTCCAAAGGACAATACAGTTTTGACCGTGATCATAATTATACATCTAGATCAGCCCCAGGTGTATGCGTTGTTTAACCGTCTGCGTTTGTTCGTTCGCCAATCAACACATCCCTTCGCGCCACCCTCTCGCCGATCGGCACATTACACGGAGTTAACCAAGACGTGCTTGGACGTATTGCAATAATAACGTGTAACTAATGGCTCTTCTTGCCATTGGGGGAGGGGGGGGGGGGGGGGGCAGCGAAGCGTCCAACCCAGCAGCATGGCGGGGATTTCATGAGGGGGGGGGGGGGGAGGGCCGGGGGGCATAAGCTTTTAGATTGAACTGTTTATAAATTTGAATTAAACATGCAAATTGCAAGCACCCTGATGGAACCCTGAATGTAATCACAATGGGGGTCCACGGGGCGGAGCCACCGGGAGCTTTTGGATTTTTGGTATACAGAACTGAAGATTTTGTCCAGATTTAAAAAGGAAAAATAGTTAGGTATTATGAGTTAGATATATAGTTTGCTCAATGTAAGTGAGCATAGCGAGAGTTTCTGAATGAAACTATTATACGTGTAATGGGGAAAGGATCAACTGGACTATAATAGGGGTCCAGGGGGCGCAACCCCCGAAGCTTTTGGATTTTTGATGTACATAAATAAAGATAGTTAATAAATAAAAACATAGTTAGCTATTATATAGTTAAATATAAAGTTAGCTAACTTTGAGTGGGCATAGCGAGTGTTCCTGAATACAACTAGTATACATGCACATGAGACTGGTTCAAATTACTGTAATGGGGGTCCAGGGGGCATAGCCCCCGGAAGATTTTGGATTTGGGCAGATTAGCACTCTCAAGATGTGGTTTAAATTCTATCAACTTCACATAATGAATGATAGGGGGCAATGTCCCTTTATTTTAATATAATGTATATTCAAATCTCAAATATTGGGGGGGGGGGGGATAATAATACAGGCCATCCCCCGCCTCAAATAATGGGGGGGGGGGAATATATCCCCCCCCCCCCCCCATTCCCCCCCCCCCCCCCCCCCCCCCCCCCCGTGATCCACGCCCATGCATTACGATAACTAGAAGGGAACGGGTTAGACAAAAATAATGTAAACCGTTTTATGCCACATAGTTTTGGGCTATACATGTGGCTCATGCATTGTGAATAATATTATTGATGGGGGAAAATTTGCGCCCGTGGCGCTGTAAAAGTTTAACTATTACACTTTTGCCGTATCGGATGCGTATAGCATTTTATGTTCTACATTGTAGGTTTGATATTCCCACCTGTGACACTGAACGGTTTAATATTACACGTCCCTCTGACGTGACAGATCGAAGCATCATAATATATAAATGATTATTCTTGGGCCACCGGCTTCGTTAGAGTTAAATCGTTAGCGCCGTCGACAAGGAAATCAGCTGAAGGTGATGGATACTCGTCTCCCACTTCGCCTTGGGGACCGCACGGCGCGGTGTCGAGGCTGAAAGAGGACGATGCAAGGAAGCAGGGGCACACCTCAAAGGTGGAAGAGAAAGAGGGAGAGGGGTGTGTGTGTGTGTGTGGTGGGGGGGGGGGGGGGGGGGGGGGGGGGGGGGGGTGACAGCTTTCCCCCCTGTGAGAAGAATAATGTGGGCCTTAAAGGGATAGTTGAGTTTTGGTAGAGAGGGCGCTAGACTACTTATTTTTTTGTGAGGTAATGGAAAACTGAGTGTAAAATTTGAAAGAGAATAATATTTAAATAATAAATTCATCTTGGTTTGATCAAAATCGGTTCAGAGACGGCTGAAATATCCATAAATATAACAATTTGTAATAAAGCTGGGACCCCAGGTTTATTAGAGAATTTTGAACCAGCCGTTAAAAATTCAAAAAAATGCTTCCTCTTTTAAAAAAGTTACAAAATAGGTATTTAAATAGTTGTTGGTTATTTCTCTATCTAATCACTATTTCAACAAAACATCACATGCACAATATTTTATTCAAAATGGTTGAAACCGATGAGTGTTTAGAGAGCGCCCTCTTACGTTTTAACGGCTCTTTTTTTAATGATAACATGATCTTTACTACGTCATTTGTAATGTTGTGTACCTTTCTAGTTATAACTATTAGTTTGTAATGTAATGATGCAGGTTTTGGTTACTAAAATTCAGTTTCACCAAAACTGTACTCTCCTTACCAGAACTCAACTATCCCTTTAACACTAAAAGAAGCGATACCTTTTACGTTGGAGAGTTGGGAACGTACACAATACTTATTATTGTGCAGGTACCTTTTGACCATGCGTCAGTAATAATGAGTTTTACTATTATTATTATTGTTTTTATTATCAACATTATTATTACTAATTGATATCAATATTATTATCATTATTAGTATTAGTAGTAATTGTAGTATAGTAGTATTTATTGCTGTTATCATTATTATTATAATCATAATTAATACTTTTATCATTATCATTATAATTCGTATTACAATTATCGCTATGCTCATGCAGCGCTCCCCAATTATGAACACCGCCCCTCTCTCTCCCCTACCTGAATTGTTCAAGGCTACGCCCCCTACCCCCTCCCCCTTAATGCGAAGTGAGAACAAGGACAGAGCCACCATCGATATCTCTCCCCCTCTCTCCGCGCTATAAATCATCGCGAACAGATGCTCGAAGGTATCTGAAAGCAACAAGGTCGCAAACAATCATTTATTCGAACAGGTTGTCAGGAAATAGGGCGCGCGAGGATGAACGAGGGATAATGTAAAAACAAGAGAAATGTATTTTGAAAAACAAAGTAAAACATTGGATATATCTGGCACTAAATGCGTCATTCTCTTATTAACAATGTGTTACATTAAAAATGAAATGTAGCTATTTATTTCCAAATGACAAAACCAATTTACCATCCCGTATACTTTTTGTCATAAATCTCGTATGGTTCGCAGCAACCTTTTAATGTCTTTAAAGGGACTTAGTAACATTGTCCAAATCCTCAAAATAACATTTTAATTCTAGCGGTTCCCTTATACCTTGTTGTATTCGTATTAACAATAAAATCATGGGACAGGTTTCGGTTTTTCAAATTTCCCTTTCGTTACAAAGATATGTATGATTGAAGTGTTCAGATAAGAAAAACTCCGGGCGAGTTTTTCTTCCGTGTACAAAGTGAGTGCAGTGAGTTACTGAATATCACTTTGCATTTTCGCTCATTACTTGGCCATACAATGTCCATTTGACTTGAAATGTTCACACAATACCCTGTTTACATATGAGATAACAACAATATACATTGCATCAACCATTCATCACTTTTTGCACATGTCAACAAAGTTACTAGATCCCTTTAACAATTATTTTCCTGATTTCTGTTCTTTTGTTATACATCTATATCGATGGTGGGGTCTCGACTATTCAAATGCAGCTCTATTATTTAGTAAAAAGATACACGGTGGATCACGATATATAGATTTGTGAACGTGATAACAAAAATGTCTCGGAACTAACTATCAATGCAATTTTACATCGCTAAAAAAAACTTGCACTGTCTATTACAATCAACACCTCATAATACATCGCAGTCCATTCACCATTATGAGCGGACAAATACAGCTGATGCACCGTCAACAATGATTTTTAAATTAATAATGCACGTGTCGCCTCATTCTAATTGTTGACACTTACCAAATTGACCATTAATAAAATTGTTTAACGCGGCGCGTGAATGAAATTCAATAATGATCGCACACACCGTACGCGTATGCTTTGAACATGTGGAAGGGGTATAGGTAACACGTAGTCACCACAGTGGTGGTATAAATTACTTTACGATCAGCATGTTAATCAAAATAATGATGGATTTTATATTTAAAAGAACCTTGTTTCTTAGACGCCCACACCTGTCAAATATGTAATTCTTTTTCAGTAAATGGTTTTACAGTGCTGTAAATTTTATGCAACCACGAATCTCCCAAGAGCAGGGCATTTCTAAGTAAAACGCACGATTGCTTGATAATTCATCATGATATACTCCACATGTCAGGCTATATATTAACTCGCTGCAGTTTAGTTGACACATACTAGTACATGTACATGCTGTAACAAACTGCGTCCATTTTTGGTTTTGTTTAGTTGTATGACGTCATTGTATTTTTGAACCGTTATCCCCTTGTCTACAGGGCAGTGTTGGGTTATGTACAAACTCTATGGGGTTCACAGAATCTCGAAAGGGAATTGGTTAACCTCATACATACATTGGGTAGCTATGACCTCGATAGGTTCTCGATATCTTTCCAATCCCCGACTCAATGACGAATCTAATTTCTGATTGCAACTCCACGTCGTCTGCGCGAAATAAGGAGGACACCATTAAGAGGGAAAGTTGAATGAAGGATATCGCATAAAATGGCGATTGATAAGTATATAGCCAGAGTATATAACGATGGAAAAGTAAGAGGATCTTGCAAGCAATTTGAACGTGTCCTGTTAAACAACTATTGAAAGAATATATGGAAGATATTAGAACGTAAGCTTTTGTGACATGAATTTCAACGTAACTAATCGTAATCGGCATCATGATCATTATTTAATTATACTCATCATCATCATCATCATTATCATCATCATCAATATTGTCATTGTCATCATCATCATCATTGTCGTAATCGTTGCCATTGTCATATCACTATCATCATCCCCGTTGTAGGCATCATCAAAAACATCATCCTATTTATTATCCTCCCATTCCTTCTCCTTCTCCTCCTCATCATCATACTCACTATTATCTTCATTGCATCTTCAAAACGAAGTTCATCGCTTTCATCATTATCAGTTCAATTTAAGATGAAGACAACGAGAAAAGAAAACATGGACGCGTCATATTCATGATACCATAGACTTGAATTAAAGTCGTCCGCATCAACATGCCCAATCCTTCATCGAATAAGATCGATTTCTCGATACAGCCTCCTGACTGGAAAAGGGGCGAAATAGATCCTCCATTGTTGTCAAGGAGAGACGTGAATTGCGGCTAATAGTAAAGGAGGGAAAATTAATCGACCTTGGTTGGTGAAAAGAGCCTAGCAGAGTTTTTTTTCTGATCTTACCAGGTTCGCGTGCTCAGCATCCTATTGATCCAAGAAGAACACAAATCCACATTCGATTTGTATTCCTACAGGATTGTTATGTAGGAGCGTAGAGAGCATTTTGTATGCGATGGTGCATTTCTTTTTTCTTCTTTCGAGAACCGGGTCAACTCATTACGTGAACGGTTTAAAGTGAGCGAATTAATTTTCTTTTTTTTGGCGATGAAATCTATTTTCAAATAGTATTCATACTGTTCATTAGTTCATATTAAACGGGGGCAGCATATAGTGTGAATTTAAGTTGTCCCCCTTATATCTGAGTGTATGAATGAAACTAAAAACAAAACAAAAACATGACAGTCGTGATATTGTTTTTAGAAGGGAACGCAAATGAACGGGAATAATACGGTGTTTTGTTTACCGGGGATGAGAAAAGTCTACCAAATGACGAAGAAAATGATTATAAAAAGGGTTACAAAGAAAGAGAAATCAAGATGATTTAATATAGATAGACGAATACAAAGAAGAAGATGAAGAATAACATTATGAAGAAGAAGAATAAGGAGAAGAAGCAGAAGAAGAAGAAGAAGAAGAAGAAGAAGAAGAAGAAGAAGAAGAAGAAGAAGAAGAAGAAGAAGAAGAAGAAGAAGAAGAAGAAGAAGAAGAAGAAGAAGAAGAAGAAGAAGAAGAAGGAAGAGAAGAGGATGAACAGCAAGAAGATAAATGTGATGTCGATGACTCAGATGAAAGAGAAAAAGAAGAAAAAGCAAGAATGAAATGAGGCAGTTGCCAATGAAAACAAGATGAGGAGGAACATAAAACAAAAACAACGATAACAAAATTAATGGGAATTTGAAATATGATGGTGGAAAAAGACTTCAGACAAGCTCATTACAAAAGTATGATTTCTTCATCTAATGAAGATATGAAGTTACTCTCATGTGTAATGTACACCACGTGCCATGCTGTCGCGCGAGTGTGTTTTCTTGATTGCGTGAAATGTAGAATGTAGATAACTGGTTGAAGGGGACCAAAACGGGCGTCAGTTCTTGAGATGTATTTAACCTTGCCATTGCACATGGATGTATGAAGAGCATAATTCCAGAAGGAGCTAATTCCATGTTTTCAGCTTTGAAGAAAAGCGTGTTCGTTTGTCCAACTTTGTACACGTGCCTATGGGAATATGAAAATTGAACGTTCCATGTTGTTTTTGATTGTGTAATTGGTCCTAAAAATGTGAATTTCTAGAAAGCTATACGTAGCTTATAAATGTACCGATATCGTTAACTCGATTTTAATGGAAAGTGGATTTAGCGCATTCTGGAACTAAGCTCTTCATATATATTTTTTTCTCTCTTAAAGTACTCTTAATCTCGATCGATTTATAACCGTTAACATTTGTAGACGTCATGTGATAGCAGAGTTGTGTAGTTTTACAGATCCGGGTGACTACGTTCATATAAAGCCGTCTTCATTCTTATCTTTTTTAAAACGTTTTTTTTTCATTTGTTTTTTACAAGCTCTAACGTCTGGAATTGATACCGTCTTTAATTGTGTTTGGATTTCATGACGACTTAAAGACCTCCGTGTATTTCAAGTTCAAATGGATTGCCTCAATAACATTTTGTAATCATTAAAACAACAATTAGCATTCAATTTGTACAAAACCACTCTCAAATATATTGCATGATAATTTTATGTATGTATTTCAAAATTTAATATAGGTTTTCCCGCTCAATTTGACACTTTTTTCAATCGAATTCATTAAGGGTCATTCAAATTCAGGCATTGCCGCGTAATCGTTGGTATCGGTCTTTCAAATTCCGAATAAGTGCAAACGAATTCATGCATACGCATACGGTTTCGTGAATAGACACGATAGTTCATTTATGGTCACTCGAATTCGCGAATGTGCAGTAGCGCAAGCCTGAACTACATGCGATTTTGAATGACAATTGATGAAAAGGTATGCTCTTTGATCAAATTCACTTGCTCAGACGTGATTTTGAACGACTATTTACGAATTCGAATGCTGCTTTGACACGGCGATCGCAAATCTCACGAATTCGTTTGCTCCTTATATCAATTTGATTGTCACAATCGCGAAATAGAGCGGGAAAACCTATATTAAAAACGTCAGACTCCCTCTTCAAACGGTAATTATGAATGGTTATACAATGCACGTCAAATATCCACAGAGAGTACACAACAAAAGTTTGATATACGGAATCCAGGCTTGTATATTAATACGAATCAGTAATATAAATATGCCACAAACAAGGCGCGTGTTTTCTCGAAGATTTTCGTCAGATTTCCTGGGGTGACTAGACTTTCCCTCGTTTGTTTTAAAGCGTCCTCTGTCCCTTGTACAAACGTGATGGTAGCTTATCGCGAGGAAATCAAATCTTCCGTCTTCTTAGCACGGCAAATACAACATCTCAATAATTGTATCAAAGCTCGCTACAAAAAGTGCACCCCGAAAGTGCGTTAATACCAATTTTCTTCACCTGGCATGTTGGAGTGCGTACGTCATCTTGATTGTAGAGACAATGTACAGCAAAAAATAAGTAAAAGAAAGGGAAAAACCCAGAACGGGAATTAACGTATACAGTGCTAGCGGTGCATGAGATACACACTGCGTCCATGCAGTCGCCGTTCGTCGGGCATAAAAGGAGTTAAAGCACTGAAGATTAAAAAAAAGACGCGCAACTTTACTGTGTGATGATATTAAAGTATTGCTTTGTGATAATTGAGGGAGTGGGTGGGGTGATGGGGGGGGGGGGGGGGGGGAACTCCGAATAAATATATTATACAAAGCTGAGCCGAGCGACACATCTGGCTGTAACATAAGACGATCTAAACTTAGCCATGTACCAGTTTCTGTGCAAATTATTAATCAAAATGTTACGAAGGCAACCACAAAGCGCAGTTATTCGCTAAATGTAGCCGAGGGATGCGCAATACAGTGAAGGCCAGTGTGTGTGTGTGTGTGGGGGGAGGGGGGGGGGGGGGGGGGGGGTGGCACTATGCACCTCCATTTGTATATATATATATATATACTCATTGATCATAATAATTTCGATTAATTACTTAATAGGAGATACTAAATTATAAGACCTAGCTGGGTTGACATTTCGCTGTTTGTGCATCGCTTATATAATTTTTTTAAGAGAGGCTAAAACAACTGGTTACTTAGCATGCTTAGGGAATGAGTTTTAAAAGTCAAAGTAGGTTAAATCGGGCTTGATAATAACTAAAAATCTGACTAATTATATTACACAACAACGGAGGGGAATCTCTTTCATCCAGTTAAAAAAATTCGTAAGACGGATGCATGCTCCAAATCCGATAAATTAGTTCCTAATCACATTAACTTTCATTAATGTTATTTGCTCACTCATCTGGAAGCTGATTCATGTGTGGCCACCGGCGTATTATCATTTTACTTCTCCCCTTGCCTAGCTAGCTATACATCTAGCAGTGGGTACATATTGTTTTAATTTGCTAATGTATTAGTCCCTTTTGGATCAGTTAAAATGTATTTCAGGCATGCATTTATTTTAAATTATGTATTTATGTCTAAAGTGTAACTTTAGATTTTAGTTTACTTACTAATAAACAATAACCTACATTCATGGTATCTTCTCCGCTCTTCCTGAAGCTGATTCATGTGGGGGTACCGACTTGTTGTACATTAATTTATATAGCGCCTTGCCTATAGCTAGCTATATATCAGTGGGAAAATACTAATTTATTTGGTGATGGATCAGTCTTTTTGATCAGTTTAAATTCATTTATTAATGTATTGTTTGAATTCAATTTTTAGTATAACGTGTAAATTCTAGTTCACTTTATAGGCATAAACTTACATTAGTGTTATCTCCTTACTCTTCCGGAAGTTGCTTTATGTGGGGGCGCCGACTTGTTGTTCATTTATTTAGCGCCTTGCCTAGCTAGCTAATAGTGGCTAAATACTTACTGATTTGTTAATAATGCATCAGTCTTTTTTCTAATCAATTCATATGAATTTATTTATGTATTCATTTAATTATTTTATTTTGTATAACGTGTAACTTTAATTATAGTTTACTTTAATAGACATTAGCTTACATTCATGGTATCTTCCCCGCTCTTCCTGAAGATGATTCATGCGGGGTACCGACGTGGTATCCATTTACTTTTATATTTACTATTATATCAGTAAGATAATACTAATTTAGTTACTAATGTATCAGTTTTTTTTATCAGTTTGAATTAATTTATTAATGCATTGTTTGAATTATATTTGTTTTGGTATAACGTGTAACTTGCCAGCTAGCCATATATAAGTTGGTATATACTCATTTATTTGTTCAAATTGATTAGTCTTTTTTCTAATCAATTTTAAGTGAATTTACTAATGCATTGATTGAATTCCATGTTTAGTATGATGTGTAACTTTAAATTATAGTTTACTTACAATATTCATTTTCTCTTCTACAACAACTGTGCCTGATTTTTTTCTGAAAAGCTGTACACAATATCGTCGTTCTACTGATAGTACTCTTAGCCTCGGGGATAGATTTGGTATTTTAACATATAGAAAAATGAAGAAAACAAAGATTTTGGTGCACAAAAAAAACACAACAACAACTGCCGCACACTGTACTGAAATGCAGACACACAGAACATGTTTTCTTCCGAAATCTTTTATGTAGGAACTAAATTTCTAGCAATTACATTGCTGCAAATGGACATAATTTGATTACATCCAAACCTAACGTAAAAAAAGGAATTGATTTTATAATAATGTATTATATCGGAATTGCGTTGCGAACATTGCGGATGGCTAAAGCGACACGAAATAAGCGGAAAATGCCTGTTCTGCTCCAAAATAAAATGCGATGCAACTTACGTACGTAGGCATTTTCCTGTCAATATGTCTCACGCTAAAATTGTATCCGACTTCAATCTAAATTCAAATTTCAAAATCTTTTACGGTATTCTATTATTCTGTGTCATTTAAGTTCTGTCATAGGTTTTTTTTTTACCGCACTAGCAACAAACAAATACACACGACGATACTGAGCGATTGATAAGGTTTATTTGAATGTATATTGAGCTCGCTACTCAAGATGAGGTTCGGTGTGCTATATTCTAAAGCATACTCATGCAATGCTAATTTGATTTGCCTGTTGAATAATTCATTTCGACTTGTCACTATGTAATAATAAGCAAATAATTACCGTTGGTGATGGGATCACTTCTGAGGCGATCTGGATGTAGCTAGGAAAGATAGCGTATACATTCAGATCGCCGAGGAAGTGATAGTTTGCCATCGCCTGAAACCAAAAGGTGATTATTTGCTTTATATTCCACATCAATTATTTTGATCACAAACGACATATAACTAACACAAAGGGCTAAAAAGTTTGGAATATTGAGCAATTGATTGAGTCTTTTATTTTAATTTCGTCAATCCTTCACATGAACAAGATTTATGATTAAAAGTCAAAGACGCTTATACCATTGTCTATTAAGCGTAGCCGCGCGTAAACGTTGCGCACCAGCGCGCTACCTTGCTGCGCACTAACGCGCGCACGCGTGCTAGCGCGCGAACAATCTAAGATAGTACACAGTGCAACGCACTTTCACCAAGATAGTAGTGAGTGCAACGCACTTTTACCCAAGATAGTACACAGTGTAACGAACTTTTCTTCTCCCATCAATGATGGGCGAAACTATTTTTCATCACGTGATTCACTTTTGACCAATCGTAGAGCAAGATTCTTAGTATGTGGAATATAATAATGATTATCATTATACATACTATTATTATTAGTAGTGTAGTATTAGTATTATTATTGTTAATATTATTAGTATAGTTATTATTATTAATAGTATTAATATTACAATTATTTATATTAGTATTAGTATTGTTATTATTAGTATTACTATTACTATCATTATTATTATATACCGTATTTGTTGCTTGAGTATCGGGGGTATATGATTCGCCGAATAGCAGAAATCAAGTGAAAAGGAATTGATCGCTCTTTTAATCAACACGAAAAGGTAACATCGACTATTGAATCAGCGTGACTTTCCGCAGGGGATCGAATAAATATATCTCATATAAACCTAAGTACAATACTTCCCGAAATCAATCTTCATCTAAGCGCCTTATTCATATAGTAGAGCCGATGATATATTGTCTATAACTTGCTCCATTCTCTCTATTTTCATTTCCCTGGGGATAGTTGATACAGCTTCACTTTAATAAGAATTCGGAGATGTCCTTCCATATTACTTTGTATACTTGATATACGCAAATATCGCTCACCCAAATATTATATTAATCCCGTCAACTGTTTCTCTGATATACCCTAACTTTTATTTGTTCAACATTATGTCTAGAAAAGGCAAAGCACACGTCAGTTAAAACAGTAAAAAATGTACATGCATACTTTATGTAATTTTATCATTATTATTATTATTAAAAATTATATTTTGTGTTGTATTTATTATCATTATTATTATCAATATTTTGTTTTTGTTAATAAATTTCAACATTATTATTGATCGTATTCGCAAATATTTACTTTAAATATCAGTTGCTCCTCCAGAACTTTCTGGGTATATGGGAAGAAGTTAATTTAATATCATATAATTGACCCTGTAGTGCACCTTTATATAGTTCCATGAAATATTAATTGCATTGACAAAAAGAAAGACGTGTGAAGTAAGCCGGAAGGTCCATTCATTTATCTAATTGGGTATTTGTTATTATATTTATTTAGTTGAATTCTGTTATCGCATGCAGACGTTTACTTTTAAGTTGATTTGTTTAATGCACGGTCAGCGGACATAACCGTCTCTATATAAGAATAATAATAATATGCATGTATGCACAAGCGAGCAAAGGGTATACTTTCATCCTCTGCCTTTTGTCTTCTTCACTTCCGCGCCGATGTTTTTGCTGCTGTTGCTCATGTATGCACAGGTTATCTAATAAATCCAATCAGATTGATTGGGTGCATAAGATACCCCCACCGCAAACATCCCGCCGCATCCTTGACTCGCTCCTCTTGCATCTGTAGGGATGTAGGGTACTGGGGTGTGAGGGGGTGCCAGTTGTTCCCCTGTTGAAAGTACAAACCCCTCACTGTCCCTCTTCCATATTGGAAAACGTTATCATTTACAAAGGTATGTAAAAGACATCAGTTATAATTTTGTTCATAGCCTGTAGCCCCCCCCCCCCCCCCCCCCCCACCATCTTCGCTTGATGGATAACGACCCCACCTCCACCCTACCAAAACGCCCCCTCCGCTAGCCACCCTGGCTACACCACCGCACCCCCATGTCCTTGCGCTTTCCGTATCAGATATCATTTCACTCACGACATGATAGTGGTCCATTGGCCATAAACAACCTTGAAGTAAAACTACTCCCGCGGGGGCGTATATCCATAAGGGGTAGAGGGGGGAGGGCGTTAGGGGTGGAGGGGCGCCAATTTCTTTTGCACACCAGGTAGAAGATTACACCAAGACTAATCGATAGTGTTATGTGTTTCTTTATGATTTAATTCTCCTGACCTTCAAGGGGGTAGTAGGAAACTATACTTCCAAGTGAGGGTCAACTAATGTACCCCCTGTTACCCCCACCCCCTGCCTTAGTCACATCACTGCGCTCCCGCGCATTTCCACTTTGGACGTTAAAGCTTTGTTATTGAATTGAGTGATAATGCGGCCTGACCCTGTCGCTTCTTGTGGCGTCGTTTTCCCTCAACAATGGCCACCCGATATCGTCTTTTCCAAATCCTTAAAGCGCGTGTCGCATTCAACCTATACTTCTTTTTGTCGTCGTATGGTTTTTAGCGGGGCTATGACAGAAGCCACTGACATAGGTTTGGGAGAAAAAGATGTATGTGTTGTACAATTGTCGTATGAAAGTTTTGCCTTATTGGCAAGTGGCTTATTTCAAATAAACATTGCCAGTGGCCAGCGTAATTAGATCGTGATATGTCGATAGAACATAATAACCATAATTATGCGGTAGAACAAGCTCATAAAAGATCTGTATAGTATACTTTTGTCATACATTCTCCATTCCTTACTATTATAGTTTTCCCCCGTACCCGTATTATATCCTTTTGTACACGACCTTTTTAAAGTTAACTTTGTTTCTAGAACATGCTCGCTTTAAATTGATTATAGCACTTGCCCTTGTTTTTGACTGCCTGTTCATCTGTTGTAGAGTTTACTGTCGGTTTTGTTTCATTTGCAACCATCGCAATTCTATCTTTAAACACCCGCAAATAAAGGGACATATAGAATACCATAATTGAAACTTACATTAACGAAGTAATCTATAAAATGTTTTTCAAATCACTTGTATCTTTCATTTATTGTTTTTCATCACGCATTTACGCGTTCAAATATGTGTTTTTTATCATTCTTTTAAATTGTTACAAAAGCGTCGCCATCACATTTCAATCAGCTTTCTATTTTGCGTAACTTGCCCAAACATCGATAAATAATCAACGATGAAATGGTGTCAATGAATTCTTAACCAAATTCGCCAGAGAGGGGAAATGCATTGAATTTTAGACATTGAGCTTTCAATTATTCTCACTTTACCCACTGACCCGCTTCTTTTGGAAGTGTCCGTATAATGTGGCGAATCTATTTCCCCTCCTTTTTGTTGTTGGATGCCCTACTTGTATTGTTTTCTTTTCTTCTTTATTTTGTTGAAGGAATGCATCAGTCTGTTTTAGTTTTCTCTATGGTTTTCATTCATTTTCGAATAATGTTTAAACAAAATCATATCAACCATAATTATCATTTACTATAGCTTATTCTTCTGTATTTATGAGTTGAGTAATTATTTGCATTCCTTTTCGTTATTGTGCCACTTATATATTGCACATTTATCTTCAAGGCAGTATACATTATTTGAAATTATTGACTTATGTATATTGTTATTCTTCTAGAATTAAATATCAATGTCAGTTGCATTCTCGTCTTGATTTCGACAACATCACTTGAACATACAAGATATACCGATCATCTTGTAATTCCTTGTGTTTGATAAAATAAATTACACACAAAATATCTTCCTCCTATGAACTTGCAAAATGTTGACACCGATTAATCAGAAAAGTAAATTCAAACGTAACAATTGATTAATTAATTTCACAGACGTTCCATGTAATCCTGTTAAAGAGAAAAGTGAACATATTTGGTTGCTTTCCCAATAACTATCCGTTATTACAAAATATTATTTGAGTTTGTTTTGAACAATACATTGGAGTCATTGAAGATAAATAGTGAATACAAACAAGTTTGTTTACAATTCTATATCCTTAAAATGTTTTGTATAGTATTATAAAGCTGTTCCTATCTGACATCTGTTTAAAAAAAAACACATGCATACTCATGTTCCAATTGACTCGATCGAAAATGGGCGAAAACGTCACTCTGTTTGCTATCCGTCTATAGCTTAGAGCAGATTTTGAGTCAAGCTAGAGTTACTCGTCCTGCCCCCTGGTTAGTTTGATTAACTCTAGAGACGGTTTATATTGGATAGCGGGTATTTGATAACCATTGACAACCATAAGGCGTAGTCCAGCATAAAGAAGCCGTGTTTACATCTTCCGCACGTGCCTGGAAAGTTTAAACTGACTTGCTTGTATAAGTTTTGTCCTATATTAACCCGGCGTATAAATGGAAAAGAATAATGGAATGTTGTATGATAACTAAACAAATCAACATACATACATTATTATTTGCTTAACTTGCTAAACTTTGGTTAAACTTTGTTCTTGTCCTTCATTAACCAGGTTTATAAAAAGATGCAACAATAATACGTTATGACTACTTAATAAACAAACAAATTGCTGTCGAACTTTGCCCCCTCTCTTTTTCCCCGTCCGCTAGTGGAACGGCGTGATTAATATAGCCTTATTTCTCTCCGACATGATGATACCCGGCCCTTCAGGCCCTTAATTGGCCGACTAAGTACACCCCGTGTATCTGTTTTTCTGCCTACAATGCACAACCCTACATTAACATTGTTTATGAAGTCTTTTTTTATCCTTTTTATCATCATGTTTCTTTTTGTCCGTACTGTCCTGCGCCTGTCTGTATGGTGTGTGTTAGTATAATAAAACATGGACCTAAGAATGTTCCATCTATGCATCTTTATCACACATCGATAGGTAGATCTACCTAAGATCGATGCTTTGTGTGACGATACGCACGACATATGCATGAGCAATCTGACCGAACATACGAGACAGTCAAAGACTTTGAATAAGAGTGCTTCACCCAATACAAACTTCTCCAGCCATGACTGATATAAGGCCCAGTCACATATCACCGGAAAACGTAAAAGGATACCCGACGGACAGCAACATTTTCAATTCGTTGGTATGCGTTTCTTGCGTTCGTTGGTGTGCGTTTCTTGTCCGTTCCTTGTCAGGCGATTTACACGTTGCTCTATCCGGTGGTATGTTTTGTGCATAAAGCAATGGAGACGACTTTTACCACCGGATAATTTGATTTCGAAAATTCTCTATTCGTCGGGGATCCGTTTTATACGCTATCCGTTGATATGTGACCGGGCCAATACAGACTGAAGTCCCCCCCCCCCCCCCCCCCATCCAGAATGACTCGAGACTCAGAGTTGAGTTCCGCCAGAGTGTGACGCGAATAATGAATGGCACCTCAGTGGCGTAGCCAGCCAATCTACATGGGGGCGGGGTGGATGGAGGGGGCGGGATGCGGGATGCGGGAGGACGGGGGAGGCGGAGTGCAAAGAGGTGGGTATGGGGCTATGAACTGAACGAGGTCACAGCAATGCCTAAACCCAAATTAATGTATACATACATGAATAGTATTTTGTCTACGTTTGGCTTAAGCGAATCTAGTAACATTGTCTACATCCGCAAAACTTAATTAGAATGTTTGTGTTTCTCACATATCTCGTTGCATTCGTATTATAAAGCTGAGTAATTTGAAAAATCTCCCTCTGACACTTCAACTACAGTATAAGTGCAATGCGCTAGCCGTATCACGTTGTATTTTCGCTAAATAACTCGGCCAAATATGACATTCATTTAACGAGGGATTTTCCCTCAATACTCGGTATAATACAGGTATACATTATTTATAAGATCATATAAAGTACACGCTTGTATAAAACCTTCGTCAGTTTTTGAGCACGTCAACCACGTCAACAAAGCTACTAGATCCATTTAACCCGTTCATGACGGATTGATTTTGCTATAACATGTATTTTCCATAGACCCCTGCCCGAGTATTTTCGGGACCAGTCCTGAACGGGGTTAAAGCGGGGATGTGAGATTGGGTACGAAATTGGCGTTAAATTTATTTATAATGGGAGGCGACGCCCCCTCTACTTGCTTTTGCCCTGTTAGGCTACGCCACTGTCCAAGCGCGCATGATTCCGATTGTTATGGACATCCACGTGGAAAGGTCAAGAGCAAGACTAGTACAACGGTATAGTACGAGTGCCTATTATTTTCCTTACCGATCAAATTAGTTAATTGTGACTCTTCTGCAGTAGCCTCGAGTGCGTGGAGCCCGTTTAATTTGTCCGACATTACTAATCGTACGTTGTTTCTTTTTTGTGTATAAGGGCGTCTTTGTATTCTGCATGTATGAAATACAATTTAAATTATTTAAAACAAGATATATAGGAAGAGTTCAAGGCATTATCGGTGAATCCAAATTATAAATACAAGATGGAAGATAAAAATAAAGGTACAGAAGATACAAGAGAGCATATATGGCCATATACAGAACGACATAACCTGGAATACAGGAACAGGATGGAGTTAAATAAAACTGTCAGAGGTAAACACAAATATAATAACGAATAAAGGTATAAACAAAATGGATGAAGTCAATGATATGTTGCTGTGCGTTTCTGCGTAAGTAATGTATCGGATGAGAAGTAGAGAGTGTGGTTACGAAGCGTGGGATCATGGATGGGATTTGGGACGTACGGGATGGGGGAGGAAAAATAGATAAAAGAGAGTAAATGTGGGTACCTGCATCTATACAGGATAAGGATCAAAGGGGTGGGATGTTCCTCAAAGATTCGAAGTTGAATCTAACTCGAAGTTGGACCTAACTACCATGGGAAGCCGTTTGTTTCCTTGTAAAATTGTTGAAACTTTTTTTTTGAAATGCATAAAGTTTGATAAAATCAATTATATTTGTTATTATCAAGGAGCCTTGACATTATATTTATATTTTTGTTTGGAAGTCTCAAACACTTGTACTCCTTTGCTTTTAAATATTTTTTATATCCCAAGGCAGCAATTGGCTTTCCATAATCGTTAGGTCCAACTTAGAGGTAAGTTCAACTAAGAATATTTGTGAAACATCCCAAAAGACAGTAACAAACATTCGCCAAATATGACACCTAACACACTAAAACACAGCATCGCAGGGAACATGCCGAAGGAAAGACTTCTAATTATGTGTGTATATGATATACATGCATTTAATAGGAATGGATGAATAATAGGAACGAAATGAATGAAGCAGTATTAATTTAATATACATTCAAAACAATGTCTGCAAGATGGACACAATACGGAATAAAATTGGATAGTATTTAAATGATGGACTGGAGTGCCAGGTATTCTAGGGCTCATTGAAAATTTCAACTAGTGCTCCTTTCAGTCAATATGTTAGATCAAACACGGCGTGTTTGGAATATTCAGAGAGGCGCACTAAATGAATGCTTATTGCAATATATGTTCAGCTGCTAAAGGGTATATACATGCCGCTAAACTGCAACTTACACCGCCATTTTCTGAAAAAGGGGTTTTTAACGTATACTATACCGGTACACTATAATATTATGTACATGCGTTAATGCTTGTAATGGTTGTTTACTATAATTCATATGTATTGATAGTAGAATTTTCTTCTCCTTTATCCGTAAGTCACATTATTGTTATTTTTTTGGTTAACATTAACGTTTTACATACTTATAATAACCCCATAGCTTGATAAGTATGTCTTCGTGGTTTATTAAAAGGTTCACTTAACTTGTAGATGCCTGCAACAGCAGGACACTAGCTTTAAGATGTACATGTTTTTATCCAGCTCCTCCTTTTCACATCCCTAAAGCGTTTTGAAATCTGAGATCCACGTTTTCATGCTTGCTCAATGTTGAATGCATGACTGGCGAACTTGGTCTTGATGGTGGATGTAGATAATTTGATATATTAATTCTATAACCGGTGGCATATGGTATGCGTATGTATTTCACAAAGAAAAAAATGCCGTATCGCAAAACAAACATTCTATGTTGCATACATATTTTGCGATGTGGGCTTGGTGACCCTAAACCAGATTTCTTAAATCGAATGTCGACTGTAATATGGCGAGTATAATATTAGCATCAAAATCACGTAAGATTCGTAAATTAAGGCGAGACAGTGACCCGGTCCAACTAATATTTCAGCTGATTTGTTGTTGTAAACACAATTTCCTTTTTCGATTTGAGGTCAATGGAAGTTATTTTCATTCATGGTGTGTCCTGCGTTGTTTTTCTTCAACGTATATAATATTGTTGTAAGTTTAATTCAGTTTACGTAACACAAATAGTCCCCCTAACCGGATTAAATTCAAACTGTTCAAATCTTGACTGAGATATTCTAAAATCACCTCTAATAAGGTTAATCTTATGATACTGTTATTATCAATGTAACATTTTTCATTCATTTGGTTCCTAGTCTTAATCCATGTAGATCACAACTATAGTAGGCATTGTAATTATGTTTATTCTTAAAAGCAAATACAATGAACAAGGTACAGGTGTGCGTTCGGTTATACCAAACTGTAAGCATTAAAGGGGTAGTACAGTTTTGGTAAGGCTGAACTTTAGTAACCAAACCTGGACAGTAAGATTATAAACTAGTAGTTATAACTCTACCATGCTCGCAAGGTATACAAAATTACACACGACTAAGTAAAGAGCCTGTTATCATTAAAAAAAGAGCCATTAAAACACAAGAGGGCGCTTTCTAAAAAGGCATTGGTTTCAACCATTTTTCATACAAAATTATGCATGTGATGTTTTATTGAAATGATGATTAAATAGAGAGATCATCAACAACTATTTTAATTTTTGAAAAAGTTCAAGCATTTTTTTAATTTTTTGAAAAAATCATCTAATTATTTGGGCCCCAAATAATTATAAGATCAGATATATTTATTGATATTTCAGCCGTTTCTGGGTCGATTTTGACCAAATAAAGTTCATTCTGCCATTAAAATTGCATGTTCTCTCAAATTTGACACTCAGTTTTTCATTACCTCACAACAAAATTGTGATGTGCAGCGCCCTCTCTACCAAAACTAAACTACCCCTTTAACTTCCATGAACACATGGATTTGAGGAACGAATCTTAAAGGCTCCAATCACTAATCAGAGTGCGTTTAATTGATATGTATAAACTACTTATTTAGGAGTATATGACCAATTTCCTAGAGTACAAGTTCATGTCCCATCTTTTTAATCCAACAATTGATTTTCCTCGTACATGACATCTAGGTCATGTATAGGAGGATCGAGGCCGGTTACTTGTATTTGTTTATCCCATAATATTAAATATATGTAGTAAATTGATTTTGATTCGTTGATGTCCATTTTGTTGTGAGAGATTAGGAGTCCCAACATGAAATTGATATCATTGGTATAAACATCGAAAGGAATGCCGAGCAATCGGGTGGGAGGTCAGATAATCTTGGTCAACAAAATGCCCAACGATCAGATCATCTCACAAGATCCTTAACCCTTCGACATTGTAAATCGCTGTCACGGGTACCCAACAAACACACACCTGCATTCCCGCCAAAGCACTGTGATACTTAATTGGATAAGCGAATGATGTCGAGTATACTTGTCCTGATGGCCGAATACATATATACCTTACTGTAAATAATATACGAATCAGTACTATTTATTTTCCTGGATATCTGCTAACTTACTCTCATCAGTAAGGACGAGGAGGAGGTCCTTCACCAAGTGGCTTGCATCCTACTTATTCCATATCGCGACCTTAGGCCTAGATATAGAATTATGGAGAAAACCACTTGTAATATCTTGTCTTTAAAAAACTTGCTCTTAAAAATAATAGACCCAGTATATTATGCGCAAGTAACGGTACATTGGATACATTAAAATAAACATTGAGCAGTTGACCAGGAGACTTATTGTTTATATATTATACTGGAATAGTCGTCATGAAAACGCTTCGTTTTGGGCTAAACAAGTTAAGTAAATCCGAATATATATTATGCCTCATGCATACCGTGTGTACATTTGTACGTGCAGCCATAGCGATTCTTAGTTGGATAAACAAGTATTTAGCTGCGTGAACAAAGAATATGACGTGCAGATATAAGACGACCTACCTGGATAGCGGTCGGGAGCGCGAAACAGTGGCATCGCTACTACACTAGTTAAAGGCATATATGCGTGGGTTATAAAGGGTAGTCAGCAAATTCCAACTCGACTCCACCGTAATCTCTCGAGGTAAACTCAAGATATATGTTGGATCGATCGAAGAGAGGTGCCTCGAAATATCTGAACAAAGGCCTTCTTATGAAATTGCATGCAGCAAACAAATTTCTCACGCTGTCACCTAGCCATCAAACGGCGGTACTTTGAAGTCGGTTGCGGTTAAGCGTGTTACGTGATATTTTCGCTCGTAAACATTCCGAACGCGACTATTTTTATTGCATTTTTGACTCGGGTAATCAGAAATGGGACAGTTTGCGATCGCTACTTATAACTGAGCCAATGGGGATTACGTACCGTGCGTAAAAGTGCGCAAGATGGATCCACGCGTCTAATAACCCACGCATATATGCCTTTAACACAAGGCAGCATAATTATGTGGCCAATCGTCTCATAATGCATGTCAGCGATCTTGCTGATTGACACACATAGCACAATGCAGAGAGGGTTGATGGTTTATTCAAATGGAAGGAGGAGGGAGGACAGAGCCACGTACTACGACCTTGTATGCCTTGCGTTCCCCTCGGTGTCGTTGAGCCTCTGCCCCGAAGACCCATCCTTGATCCATCTTTGATAGGCAAATGCATTTTGCATGCGTCGTTTATAATGCATGTTCCCAGGGTGGCGGTTCCGGTATAACTGTTAGTCTTGTATGAATGATGCGCTCTCTCGCGTAGATCATTCGTGCTAAATCGATCCATTACCTAAACGTGCCTCCGACAATGACATTTCGAGTCACATACGAGTTGCACTATGACTTTTGTTTTGATTTGTGGGCGGAAGTGCTGCTGTTGTTGAATTACGTATGGATGGTCACGTGACTTCGAGTCAAGAGGGACGGACATAAGTGCGGTTGATGCCCCCGCAATTAATTGTATGGCCTTCAGCAAAAACATTTTAACCGATTACATACGGGAACCATGGTGGACCCTGTATTAACTATAACCTTGGGGATTTCAACATTATTAGGGAACAGAGTCATTTGCATCGCAGTTCTCAGATGTGTATTTGGGAACCATGGTAGTGTTGCGTTATATTTTAGTATTTAAATACAGTAATTGGAGTAAAATGTTGTCCGGGCATCGCCACATAACAGTAACGTACCATGAGACCAAGTATTTCAAGTTCGTTAAGAAAAAAAAAGTTCGTTATTGTTTTACTCAACGTTTTCCCTACTGGATTTTACAACCCCCTTGTATCAATTCAGGACCCACCAGGTTCCCGTTCGCAGTGGAAACACAACTAACTAAATCCACACCACTTAACATGTCATTATAAATGGTACGAACCGTTCTACATGATATTTTAACATTTTCTTTAAGTACCTGAAGTGGATGCATGCCCGCTTGTGTTTGACTGATATGTGCATGAGTGCATGCTTCTACTAAACTGCCTAATGCATAACTGCACACAATGGTAATACATAATACATATTATTCACAGTCCTATTGTATTGTATGGTGGCAGTGCATATGTGGTTCTATTGTTCAGTGTACACCCTACTATTCACGAATGGAGCGTTCGGCTTTTATATATCTCCCTGTTGATCATTAATTTGCCATTCACAGTTTGCCCCATCATTAAGTTGACACTAGGGGATTAGGAATTTGCCACTTGGTGGAAATTCATATCGCACGTTTAGGGTTAGCGATGACATTGTCCTCTATAATACGCGTCAGGCGATTGTATAAAGCTAACAATAACATGGCTCGTATGTGATAGCTGCTACTTATTTGTTTGGCGCGCGCCGCGCATACCTGGGTGATACGATCTAATTTGTCGCCCATTGCGGGTGATTATGAAAGCAATCCCGTGCTCGTTTCGTCTCATTGGTATATCGATCGACCGCCTTGATCTGATTTGGGTTTGAGATGGCTGGCTCATCACGGTACCTTTCACATAGTCGTAGATAGTCCACAGTTCCAAAACCGCTTTCCGTCGTTTATCCTTGAGTAGTTTAAGAAGTCCGATAAAAGTCGTTCTTTGCCCACCCGGACAAATAAAGCGTAACTGTTTCGAAGTCTTAAACCGTTGAACGCATCACACGTCGAGTATTAACGCCATACTTATAAGGTTCTGGGGCCAAATCAGCCCCCGTCGTAGTGCATATTTCACGTCTTCCTCTCCTTTCACTTTCGGCTTGTCCCAGTAAAGGTTAGCCACATGGGAACTATCTTCCCCATTACCCCCGAAGTACTGCATCCCCCTCTATTACACAGACCGTCCCCATTATCCCCCTTCTCCACTTACATGAGGTTTAACCTCATTTTTAGTGAAACTTCACTTAAAGGTGCACCTTTAAAGTGTCAGATATTGCCCAAAATGACATTTGAGACTTCAATCCTGTACCAAAATCATTGTAAGATATGTCCGAATGATGTCTGAAAATTTCATTGAAAAAGAACACTGCATGCTTTCCTGGTAAAAAAAACAACACGAAAATATGTGTCAGCTTTTACAACGGGCGTTTATGAGGTTTATGACCGTTTGTTAACGCCTTTGAGCTGAATGATAGATATCGTCATACTAAAGGGGCATTTGAAAAGATCTAACCCTATTGTATTCTTCTCTTACCATCAGCTAAACACCGCGGTATAAGAGAAACGAGGGAGCTCCAAGTAATTTTCGTGGAGTTAGACATTTTACAGGCATCCCTTTAATGCCTTTTATCTTTGTGCTCAGGAACAGAGCGCACTTACCACGTACAACAACGCTCTTGTTTAGTTTTCCAATGTCACGGTAATTAAAACGAATTAAGATTCTACACATTGGCATAAGATAGAGGACATTGTAAGGTAAAATGGGGTATACACATTACGCAACATCCGATTTGTCACCCCAAATTCTCTTGATGCCCTTGTCTTTCTCACCCGATGACTTTATAAACTATCGGTGTGAAAAGGGCAGCATCACGATGTCAGCGACAATAGGAACCAGCTGACCCAATTGTTGGTTTAAAAAACGATCCATGATTATTATGATGGCGATGATGAGATGATGAGAAAGTAATGATCTTCTTTGATTACGAAGCCCACGTATGCCTCCACATTCTCCTAGGGATAAAGGTGATATATTTTCGAGGAAGTAAGGTTCCGAAATGTGTCTAAGCTCTTATGTTTGTCCGAACAGTTTAAAATATTAAAATGTATTTAACTTTAATGCAGTTAACATAGATCGATGGTAGCTGATCTGTTTTAAATTGGGTAGCGTTCCGAACAACTTTGAAGTTCGTCCGTACAGTTTTACAATTTAAAATGCAATTTAGCATCAGTGCAAATAAAGGGATCTAGTAACTTTGTTGATGTGTACAACACGTGATAAATGATTGATATAATGTGTATTGTTGTGATCTGATATGTTCACTGGGTAATGTGTAAAAGGTTTGCGTTAAATGGATGTTATATGGCCGAGTAATAAGCAATAATGCAACTTATTCACTAACTTATTGCAGTAACTTTGTACACGGTTACGACTATCCAGTGGATAATTTAATATATGAACACTTCAATCGTAAATATATTTTGTAACGAAAAGTATTGTAATTGTTTCTTTATATTGACTAATTTTAAGATAACCAGTTCATAAAAAAAAATAATCAAACACTTATTGCACATGCACTCACCCACATGCACACACTTGCATTTTGTTTTTTCTTGTTTTTCTTTCTTTCTTCCCATTTTTTAAATGTTTTTTTTTTATATATTTCTTTTTTTTCAGATACTTTCTGAAAAATCACTTGTGCGTGACACTCTATTTTATTATATACTCCAATAACAGCGCCATGTACCCCCTCCCCTCCTGGCTGCTATCGATTCAAGCATTCATGCTTATGATAGTTTGCCCCTGCATTTATTTTGATTATTTGTATTACATTCAACTGATTTAAGTTCTGAATTATATATACATATATATATGTATTTTCTTTTGATATCAAATGTCACATTTTATGTAAATCAATTATGTTATACAATTGTATTGTTATTTGAATATGTTGATTTTGATTTTTCTTTAATAAATGCAGAAAAACATTTGCTAAAAAAAAAAAAAAAAAAATGGACATTGTTTATACAAATACAACAAGGTATGAGAGAACCGCTTGAGTTCCAAGTAGGTTTTGAGGATTCGGACAATTATACTAGATCCCTTTAACACAGATCGATCGTCTCCCAAATGCAATTTGTCTTATTTCTTAATTTTGTTTAAACAATTGACAGCCAGTCTTTGTCAAGATAAATTATACTGACATGTTATTCATATCGCTATTATTCAAACTTACAGTATCAACATGATGACGGTTACAGCATAAATACACGAATGCATTTTAGTATTGATATCGTTTATACAGGTAACGCGGGTAAAAACAACACATGGCGTGTTTATCTCAGTAGATACCTACTTTATAAACATGACCGAAAAGTTCCTGCATCCTCCGACTCTCTCCAGTCTCTATCTCGATATATATTTCTTCTCGCATGAGATGTGCCATTTTCCCTCTTGTTTTCGTTTTATTTTATCTTTATGTCACTACCTTCTTCAATTAGGAATATTGTAGTATTTACTCTGTTTTAATAATGTGCATGAATACTTATTAACTTGGTTAACACCACAATATTCTTCGGGAAGTTGACTAGGGAACCGAGTGGGTTATGTACATGTGCATGAACTATGGTTTGTCTCATGCAGGGGACTTCAATGTATTCTTCTATCCGACGCAAGATGTATACAATGGAGTATGCCTATCTTACAAGAAAATTAAATCATCATATCAGAACTCCTTGCATTGGCGCCATTCTATATTTTGCAACAATACTTCATTTATTGTAATTGTTCATTAAATAATTATGTCTTGGTGATGACGTCAGCAATCATGTGGTAATAATAGTTACAATAATATAGTTCTTGAATAGCGCTTGATAATTGGAACCCTTTCCTCCAAGCATATGAACTTAATCGAATGTTACGCAACGCTCTAAACCATCGATGCTCATTGGTTGAAAGCGAGTCATGCGTTCGATGTGATCGCGGTTACCGCTCCTCCCCAAAGTTAACACTCTGAGGACAGGGTCTGAGATATCCCGCGTGGGTTTGTATGCAGAATGCGTCTAATATGAGCACTAGGTCGTATCTAAAGGGTTAACGGTCAGGCATCAATCAGTCACCCGGTGGCGCCAAATGTCTTAAAACAGCCCAATGATTGCTTCTAAGTTTCTCCCCTTTCAAGTGGTAGGCAATATAGACTGTCATCGAAGTACCGAGCTCAACTTGCAACTATAGGAGTTCTGTTACAAGTGCGTATATACATGTGTAACAGTGCTGTTCGAAACTAGATTCGAAGAGTGGCATTTGTAATTTTCGTTCAAACAAGAGAATTTAAAAACAAAAATAAAGTTTAAGTGACTGAATGCAAGTCTACAAAACACGAACAGCTTACGTATTATCTTCCGTAGATCTGAACACACTTACAACAGTTATAACGGTTTTAACTCCCCCTTTAAAAAAAGACTAGAATGGAAAACATGGTACACCATAATATTGTTTCCGTACACAATATTGGTGTAAATTTACTTATGAGGATAATTATGATGGTCCAGGTATTCTTTATATGGGTAATTGTCGAGGGGGGTGCCAATGTTTCTAACAATTTGTAAAACAAACATTATTTTTAAAGCAAAATATGAACATCAACATCGTTGAATGCAAATGATTAAGCCGACCATTTTGTAATGTGTAAATGACCGCCCCGCTAAACTGTTTTACGGAAATGGTCAGTCTGAATTACATTTATTTCTATGCGAGTACTCTACATTTGCTTATAACCGTTGGGTGTCAGATTGCATATGTTGGTATAACCCCTCTCTTACAAAAAAAAAATCCCCTAGCTGGAATCCTTGGGCTTTATATTAGAGGGTTGAAGAAACGATGCATTATAATGAAACGGAACGAAATAATTTGGCATGGTCTCATTCAGTAATGTTCTGATATACACTTAATTTGGTATGGCATCAATCTTGTGTCTTACGTGATGTGTTCTCCCACGCAAGTCCTATTCCATTAATGTTATCACCAATTTCCAATTCAATTTCGCCTCAATTCCATTTCCTAAATCGACTCATTTCCTTTGCAACATTGATTGATGACATGGGTAATATCAACTTGGCAGATTCTAGTTTACATACACCCCCACATGGGCCTGCCCCCACCCTTCTTACCTTTGCTGCGGTAGTTGCCGTTTACCCGTCAGGGAATGGGGTGGGGAATGGGGTGAGACATCTGTCAATGATTTTTATTAGGGGAGCAGCCTGCGCAACAATAACAACAACATCACCAATTTATAAACAATGAAATGTTTTTACATTATATTCATTGTCTAGATTAAACGTGGAGCAGCGGAGATATTGGGTGAGGGGTGTGGGATGGAATGGGGCGGGGTGAAATAGCTTCCTGTTTCTTATGACTTCAACACTGCTTATGTGTATCCTATATTATTACCACAAAGCCGAAATGGCCAATATTTGAAAGTTTAATTGTTCAGTGCTTTATCCGGGATATCGGAAGTAGAAGCCATAATAAGGTAAAAGGCCTTTCCCACTTTAAATTCTGACTAGCTTAGGTACTGCAAAGGGCTATCAAAGGTTCAGCACCTCCCAGAGATTAGATTTCTACCGTATAAGCGCAATTTATTTTGCTTATTTGTTATGTATAATAATTATGTATTTAGTTAGTCTTTCTTGTGTCTGTAATATAAGTAACATAGTTTGGCATAGAAATGATCGGCTATTGATCAGAACTATCGCTTAAATTTCTTTGTGGACTAACTAATGCTATTTCACGTGTAACGTTATTACGCTAACGATAACATTCGAAGTTGATACAATACGTAAATAACTGAGTAATATAAAACGTTTGTTTTGTACTTGACATACCTATGATATAAAACGTTTGTTTTGTACTTGACAGACCTATAGTTATTATTTGTGTGATCCTTTCCGTATTTGAAGACATAGTTCGAAAAGGGGCTACATCTATTTTCATTGACAAAACTGGGCTAACGAATAGCAATAATACGCTAATCAGCTATCAATAAAGACAACTGTAACTTAAAGTAATTGAATGTTCAGATTCCCATAAAAAGCATGTATACAACTTTAGTCAAACTAACGCGCGCGCTTTAAACAAAACAAAACTAATATAGTGGACTTATCGCCTAGTGGCATTACGAGTCCGTCGTTTATAATGTAGTTGTATTATCTTAACTGGATGTCTATGTAAATAGGAGATTACAATGCATGCGTTATATTATGTATTATATTGAAGATCTAGGATGACGCCACATACACGTACACAAATTATACGACTTATAGTCTTTGAGAAGTTTATTGAATTACACTGAGACGAGGATCGTTCAAATAGTATTGGTATAATTTATATCTACTACTAATTGAATTTAGTAATTCAAAGATCACGTCATGGCTAGTTAATTCAATGACGTGACGTCATGCTCGAAGACGGTACAGGTACGTTAGCGTGAATGATAATTCAAAACAATAATGAATATCATCGTTTGGAATTCATGACTAAGCATTTATTTTGCAGATTATAGACTACAAGGGTAAATGTATTAAGTCGTTCCCCTAAGAACATTATCTCACACATTACAATAGGCACGCCTTTTCCCCATGATATAAACGTTATAATACTTATTATATCGTATATCGTATGAAGTATATACAAGTACCCACAGATGTCCCGTTTCAAAAGTATTGATACTTTATCGTGAATTAAATTCTTGATTTATTCTGACGCTCCCTTCCACAGTGTTGATCATCTGCAATACATATCCAACATACCACTAATGTTAAGATCTCTAAGAATCACAATGAAATTTACATTATTATTATCACTATTTGTGATAGTCAAGTTGTATTGTGTCTTTCAGAATAAAACAGTCATACACGTAAACGCAAGATAAGTTTAACATACAAGCTTCATACACATTGATACTGTGAGTTAATCTTGAACTCAGGCGAATTACGGTATGCAGCTCATAATTATTATGAACAAACAAAACATTTCCACGACTTATTTATATGAAGACAACATACTCATACATGTTTAATCTGTTTTTGTGTGCAATGATATTAATGTGGCGACGTGTAGTAATTGTACACTATCACTTTTCTAACATCAGTGTAGGCATATGTGATGGGAACAGAGACTATACAATCAATCTCATACAAAAGAAAAATAAATGAATTACCACTTTCCCCGAAGTGAAACGTCATCTTCCATTAGCAGATTGCCAATATTTATTTTCGCATTAATGTTCCAAATCATCTACTTGCAATACGTTATAAAAAATGTGTATGCATTATTTTGTCCGAGTATTTCATAGCATTCAATATTTCAATGCAACCTTGTATTAGAAAAATTGTAATTGTTTAGTACTAAGCTTACTAACATGATATATCGTTTCGACATTAACGTAGTTTAACGACCTGAGCATAGTTTAATATTGTACCTATTTGTGAAATATGATTGAGCTTTTAAATACTTGATAAATACTGGTTCATGGTAACATGCATTTGAAGCCAGATATTATACGTTTGTCAGTCATGTCAGTGACGGACTGAAAATAGCTAATCTTAATGGCAAGAACCTTTTCCTCAACCCATAAGTTCATGAAAACATCATAATTATTCTAAATTCATACGATTCAAAGCAAATAAGCAAAATATGGAAAATACATGATGGTTAACCCGTTGCCCACGGGAACATGGTGAGTCATGTCTGTATTAACTCTTTTGGGATTGCAAAACATAGAAGTTACTAAGATAATAATATTTGCAAATATATCTGCAACAACAACAACAACAACAACAACAACACTATTCGTGTATCAATGTTTCTGTGATGTAGAATAATACACATTATATGTGTCTTAGCATCTATATATATGCAAACTATCTTTTGGACGTCACCGCTTTGAAAATGTCAAGAATGTTCAGCTTTATTTAAGGTAATGAATAGTTAATGAAGACTAGATTGGAGGGAAAACCGTCGACGATCGAATCTCATTTGTAAACGACAGCTCTGTTTAAATTGACTCTACTTTTTTCCCCAGTCATCGCACTAATATAACCCGAAGCCAGGTATAGATGGAACATGCATCCTTATCTAGCATCGGTCTCCATTTAATAATTGTAAACGACTATTAGTTGAAAACAATCCAACTGTTTCCTACATGTATATGCACGTGTACTAACATATCTAAATTTGGTATGAAATTTGTTGAGAAAATTGATGCTGAACATGAAATGTTAAAGTTAGTTAAAGTCCTCACCGTGCCAATTCCAGCACACAAGGCGGCGCCTATCTCCGAATCATAAGCACTAGGCGACACATCTACTAAATGTAGGGAAAGCTACAGAGGGGGACCAGTCCTCTAGTCACTCGTGTGGTTAACTTTCCCTTCTCCATTCTATAAATGCCGAGCGCCTGGCTAGAAGGCAGAATGTACCATTTGTAAAGTCTTTGGTATGACCCGGTCTGGGTTCGGACCCGGGACCTCCCGTGCATGAGGCGGAAAATGACTCTAACCGCTAAGCCGCTCGGTCGAACATGAAATGACAAAATACAAATTTCTGCAGAAGATAATTGCGTATTTTCTTTCTTCTATGTGTTTAAAATGTTCGGATGCACCCTGAATGTTGTATATACTGTATGATCATGTATGAATACTGATAGGCGTATACTGTATATCAGGTAAACAAATCAGCCAAAATGTGTAATTTCTGCCTTCCGCAGAAGATGGTGATTCACTAGTACGTCTCTTGAAGTTTTGAATCACATAGTGATTGAATTTAATGGCGGATATGGGCTTTCATGCTGCAGTCTACTGCACAGCAAATATAATCGATTTTTCTCTCGAAATGTGTTGCTGCTTCATTGAACTAATTTACGTTTCTGCTCAATCAGAATCCTGTCCAGCTGCTGGCAACTTTTTACACTGACTTTATGTTTATTGAACTGGTTATTTGAGTTCATGTTCCTTCATCTGAGCAACCACAATTCCAGCTTCAGTCCCATCTGTATATATTTGTGTTATTGTGTAGCAAGTGTTCAGGCAAGTTTTTAATTCTTTCTCTCAATATTGATTTTTCCTGTGACCGATGATGAAGTGTTCTCAGTATCCTGCTAAGAAGGATGTTCGTGTACATGAAGATGGTGAAGTATTTTATGTGACCTGCAATGCCAAATATGTTGAAGGATCTGCCTCTAATAATATGAGTGCACATGCTACAAGGTCATCTGCAGGGTCCAGCAACTCACTACCTCTTGGCAAACTACCCTCTCTTGGTGACATAATGAATAAATTGAAAGCGATGAGGGCAGACTTGGCAGATGTGCGGCACGGTCAGGCACAGGTTGTGGGTTCAATCTCCTTTCTTAACGCCAAGTTCGACAAGATGACAATACGGGTGGAGGAGATTCATACAGATAACATCTCCCTGCGAAAAGACAACGGCGACCTCAAGAGCCGAGTCTCAAGTGAAAAACCTCGAAGCTTACGGACGTCTGCAAAACATTGAGGTTGCTGGCATCCTTGAAACCCAGCAGGAGGATGTCAGGGAAGTAGCCCTAAAAGTCCTTGAGGCAGATGGAGAGGGACATTGACATCGACGACATCAATGTAGTCGATCGACTGGGCCAGCTTATGTTTGATGATACAGAGACTCTGTTAACATCATGCCAGTGTCTTAGTCTCAGCCCTGAATAATTCAATTACATGTATATACGTTTAAAGACTTTCAACAACAAAATCGTTAAGCCTTTCACACATTGATATTCAATCCCTACATACAAATTTTGATCATTTTAATTTTGTAATGATTCTCAGCTGAAGCATAAATTGAGTATATTTGGCCTTTAAGAAATTTGGCAACTACATGAGAATGCTGGATTTGGAATAAATGGTTATAATTGTTAGTATAGATGTCGCGTAGCTGCTATAGGAGGAGGAGTTGCTGTGTATATTAAGTCTGATTTGATATATAAGGTTGTTAACATACATATGCGCCATGCCGAGTCTATGTGGACTAATCTTCATGTGGATAACAAGATTAGTGTTGTAGGCATTAATTAAGTCAGTAGCCAGTAGCGTGGAGCGTCTCAGACAAAGTCAGGATAGCCGCCATCCATGCTATGACATCCAACCATCCCAGAAACGGCTCAAATCAAGGAAAAGCTTCCTACACTCTGTCCAACCGCTGACCGAATCCCCACAGGTGGCCAGATGTAGACTATGGGAGGAGAGGCGCAGCAGTAACCACCACCATGACAAGCTACCTCTTCCTACTAAGGAGCAGTTACCCCCAGTTATCCCTCAACCGACTTCGCACAGAGATGGGTCGATGCAAAGTCAACATGAAAAAGTGGGGATATACAGATGATGACAACATAAACTGCGACTGTGGCACATCACAAACCATGGAACACCTCCTTCAATGTCCTAACCTTGAGGAACATTGTAGTCAAGAAGATTTGATGGCTGCAAACGAGAAGGCCCTGCGATGTGCACAGTCATGGCCAAATATCTAATATTCTGGACTTGTGTAGATGTCGGATACGAAAGAAGAAGACAAGATTAGTGTTGTAGGCATTAATTATAGGAAACCTAAAATAATTTCAATAATGTTTTGTCGATACATTATATAAATTGAAGTTGGTTGGGTATTTTAACATTGCCGTTGTGATGTACGTGTTTTGTTGACCTTTCGACAGCCGGAAGTAGTTCATGCGATGCAAGACCCATGTGCTGTGTGTATTCTCCAGAGCTTACCGATACTTGATGACTTCTTCAAAAGGTGCTGATACACTCAGTGTCTCTTGAAGGGTTTTACAAGATTACCGTTGTGTTGTGCGTTTTTTGTTGACCTATCGCCAGCTTGGTGCGCTTCATGTGATGGTAATCCCATCATGCATTGCGTGTATTTTTCAAACAGTGGACTTCAGAGAGCCTTCCGATATTTCGTGACATCTGTAGAAGGTTCCGATGCAATCGTCTCTTGAAAGGTTGAACACTGTTATCGTTGTGATGCGCATGTTGTGTTGACCTCTCGACAGCCTGATGTACATTAAAATGGTGCTAGGCCTTTGTACTTCGTATATTCTCGACCAGTAGACTTCAGAAAGCATTCAGATACTTGATGACTTCTACACAATGTGCTGATGCATTCGGTGTCTATTAATTGGTTAGACCACATTGCCGCTGTGAAGTACGTGTGTTCACATGTGGATGGCCTGAACATCATTTCCTGCGATGCTAGGCCCATTATTTTGCTGCGTGCATGATCAAGAAGTAGACCTCCGGGAGGCCTCGGATACTTGACGACTTCTGCGAAAAGGGCTTATGCACGAACTGTACCTTATGCCGTTGATCATAACAACAATTACACCCGCAGGTGAAGACTGTTGAATAAACTATAAAGGACACTGGATTAAAAGTGATTGTTTTCCCCTCTTTAGTTTGTACTTATCATTTTGATGCCTCTCGTAGGTTGTTTTCGATCAAAAATCCAATACCTCTATTTCGAAAATAATACGGACAGGAAATTACATTGCCCAGTAAATTGAGCTGCAAAACAGAGGGAAAACAGACTGAATAAATCTCGCATTTCTTATTGAAGAGAATACTTTTTAACGGTTCTGGGAAGGGAAGGTAGGCTAATGTGTTATTCGATCGTCAACAAAACACGATATCTCGAATACTAAATTTGACGATTCTCCGTCCGTGTTGTTTTGCTGGTGTTTGTTATCAAGATGCCCTCGGGGGGAGCTGCTGCTGTGTCTGGCCGATATTCATAAATAATGCCTTGTTAACCTAGTATTACAAAGGCAAGTATATTTGGAAATACTTACAACACGCCATTATAATTAACCTACATGTTTTAATTTATGTGTGATTATTTTCTTCTCAAAAAGATGTCCCAAATTGTTCTGATCTAATTAAAGGGATCTAGTTATCTTTGTTAACATATGCAAAAAGTGATAAATGATTGATACAATGTGTATTATCTGTAATCTGATATGTCCACTGAGTAATGTGTGAACATTTCAAGTTAAATGGGTATTATATGGCCAAGTAATAAGCCAATATGCAAAGCGATATTCTATAACTCATTTCACTGAATTTGTTAACAGTTATAACTTTCCAGTGGATACTTAACAATCCGAACACTTCAATCCTAAATAACCCTGAAACAGGGGCGTCGATCTGTTTGGAAAACACAATGCATTGGAGGGGCGATCAATAAATTGTTCACAAACAATGCTCGCCCCTCCAATGCATTGTGTTTTCCGAACAGATCGACGCCTCTACCATGAAGAGTGGGCAATTCGAGAAAACCGAAACCAGTTACTTGTTTCTATCAATTGGTAATACGAAGGCAATAAGGTATGAATGAAACTAACCACCATCAGAGTCCTAAATAAGATTTGTGGATTTGGACAATGATACTTTACCCCTTTTTACCGAAACAACGTCAAAAATCTATGCTATACATGTTTTATGTATTCATGTACACCAATTATTTAAATGATCAAATAAATAATTAGGTTAACCCGATCAAAAGCAAACACTGCCCGATCTAACGAACAACCCGACTATATTATGCTTATACGGTACTGGCGCGCATTCATGCCATGTATGTGCCATTATTGCTGTATAGAAAACTTATCCGACATCATGTCAGTAACCTCATGAGTACACTCATGGTTAGGGGCGTAGCTCAGGTTGACCCATCCGGGGACCAATAATCTCGGGGGTTGGGGGTTGGGGGGGGGGGGGGGGCTACATGTCGCCGGGCCAAACAAAGATAAATAACATAATTTCTTAACGTTGTTATCTTACGGGGAGTTCAGAAAGGGGTGAATATTTCCATAAAGGGGATGGGGTTATACCCCAGGCCTACACCCCTCCACCGTTATCCGAATACTCGTTGTCACGGGAACGGGAGTGAAGTTCACTCGAGACGTCACCTGTTCTCAACGCGGTATGCTTTTAGTGTCTGAACGTTACCATCGTACTTTTTTTTATCATAATTGATATCAAAATCATTATTTTCAATTAGGAACAAAGTGCATGCGTCACTGGCGCACTTAAGCTCAATTATATTGGATCAGAACAGAAATGAAAACATGGAAAAATATTTTTTTTTTGCGAAAATAATCCATGTAATTTTATACCACTAATGTCATTAAGTGGTGATTTCAGTCATTTATCTATCTACTTACACACGAAAAAACCCACTGCTTTATGAATTATCCATACAATGGCAGCGCAGTGCTATTATATTTGCATTACCCCGTCTGGTCCCATAAAACAAAGATAATTAGTGCATAATTTTTTTTTAATGGAGTGATTTATATACCTGTTCCATTCACTGATCCATATAAGGCGTGAAACATACAACATTCATGACATTGGGATGATTGGGTTACCGTAGGCGATTGACCCCATAATCCGAAATCGTAACTTAACCAGAAAAGGAACTGCTTTAAACAAATAAAAACAACAGAAAACTTTCCCTACACAGTGTTCAACGAAAAGATTGCATAAATGTACGATATGGATGGTTCACCTGTCATTTTATATGACAGCCACACACATGGTTACGCACTCGAAAATACGCACGCACACACCCACAAAAACATAAATGTGATGCATACATTTATACACACATGTTGGAACAGTTAACCATGTCTACACGGATTCTGAGTCTGGGATATGGCAAGGTATCAAAATGCAATTAGCATATTGTGTAATGATTGTCCTAATCGATGTTTTTCGAGCCTTTTTATCATGAAATTCGATCCGAAGGGAAGAGCGGCTGTTGCACTTTGTGAGCGAAAACCAATACAACCCGCCGCAGCGCTGCCGGGGACGCGGCGCGTCACCGTAGCGTACCAACATCAACAAACTGTCTGGAGTGTGCCTATGGCAAGCCATTTGAACTTCTAAATGTGTCACGTAGAAGCATACACGCTTGTGCTTCTGTGTGCATGTGCTTCACTAGACTACTGCCGAGGACGCGGTGCGTCAACATAGCCTACCAGCCAACATCAACAAACTGTCTGGGGCGTGCCCCAAAATAATTTCGATTCCTAAAAATGCCATGTGGGTGCATACACATTTGTGCTTAGATTTTCATGCTTGGTTGCAAGCTTCCACTGAACTACCATTCAGAGCACGGCCGGGGACCTGTCGCGTATCCGTAGCCTTCCAATATCACCAAGCTGACTGGGGCGTGCCTATTGCAAGCCATTTGAACTCCTAAATATATACGTTTGTGCATGATCACACGCTCCTATTAGACTGCCTTTTGCATGGTGACGCACACTGCCTATGGCAAGCCATTTTAACTCATACATGTGCCAAGTGGATGCGTACACGCGTGTGTTTAACTCTTGTGCATGATCGCAAACTACAATTGGACAGCTTCATGCATGACTGCGTACAATAGTGTTTCAGTTATAGACTTTATTGCATTGTGGGTTATTACATACATACGTTATTAATGTTTGTTATGAATGCTTCTTGTCGTTGCACTTTTGTTCCATCCCCAATAAACTGCAGCTTCTTAGCCCTTGCCGAGGGCTATTAGGCCCCACTCTTCGCCAATTGTGGGGATATTATGCAATTAAAGTAGAACTGTACGAACACAACAACTTGAAAGCATCATTTGTTGATGATTTTTTTTATATTTTTCTTTAATGGAAATATGTTTACATGTTGTGTTTTCTCGCGCTCTGTTTGTTGGGCTTTTTATTCCCAAAACTGCAATTTCATTAGCTCATTAGCTCCGATCGAGGGCTATCCTTCTGTAATCTTCCACCTATCCCCTAATCGTCGGCCTTGCCAACCGTGTCCTATCTATCATGTAGTAGATGGGTCGCTGTTCGCCGATTCTCGGTAAAAAGGCTCTGTACGCATGCGATTTCGATCCCATGAACTTGCAAATCCGGCGTATCTTCAGCTGCTTTGAATGTTGACTCTAACGCTTACGGGAGGGCCATCACCGTCCACATGCACTTCATGGTTAAAACACACCTCGCATTTCCGCTCGATGTCAACCATTCGGTGACCAGTGGCACGATTTATGTTCGCTTGTCGTCTTGGTGTACATCCACGTGGTCTATTCTATATCTCCTTCGTCTACTACATTATCCGTGAAACTCACCCCCTGCCCAAATTCAAACTCGATTCTTAACCCTATAAACCGTCATCCCTTTCCACAACTCTAAGCCAAATCCTTAAGCATCCTCCTAAGCCAATACATTGTGATGTTGTTAGTAGACGAACGGGGATAGACTACATGGGTATTGACAAAAAGGTAAATGACCAGTGGCACTATCATAGGTTTAAGAGATGGGGTAGGAGGGAAGGGGGGGGGGGGGGGCTTCCCCCCTTCCCTACCTCAATTTCTTCGGTAACGACACTATCCGAGCCATAGACCAATACGGACTAAATTTGTGTGCCATTTCACGAATGTACGAGTTACTAGTGCAAGGTTGTGATGTGGTGATGTTTATGCTGCTTTTCATAAAGGTTAATGATGCATATCTGAAACGAACAGCACATGCTCGTGCGATACCACTCGGATATTTTAGCGCACTGCATCTCATAAGACGTTAATTAACCCTTAGAAAGCCATTAGTAATACAGCTCCACGAAGATTGCATGTGTTGTATGTGCACATAGAACGAGCGCCTGCATTTCACGGGTTAATACACTGTTATCCCTTTCCCTCATCATGTTGTATATCCGTATTAGTACAGCAAACTTGAAATGCGAGTTGCTCATGTACATACACATTATGTGAGATTGGGTAATTTCTTCAATATTGTGATTTTTGCTTGATATCCTCAGTATGTTCAACATAAAAAAAAGGCTAACTCACTATGTGAACAAACTTGTATGCCTCATGTTGCGGCCATGTTTCATTATTTTGCTATGTGGGGTCTGTGGATTAAAATATATAAACTATTTGTCATGTAAGTGGTCTTTGTATTTAAGATTGTATAGCTTAAAGGGGACCACCAGGCAAATAACAACAAATAACTATATGTTTTGGTACCGTGGTGTGATATTAAATACTCAACACTTTGCAAAGGGTTGTGTAACTCATAAACAATACAATTAATTACCCTCACTTACGGAACCATCATTATATGATGGTTCCGTATGCGCCCAACGTCTGAGCGTGCGCCAATTTTTATTGACGCGTATGTTTAGAGACAATAGAATCCCGGATGATTCGTTCGCCCTGGACAAAGGTAGTCTTCGTATACTCAGACCCATGAACGCATGCTTTATAATGGTGACGCGTTTTCCAAATATATGATTTGTTTCTCGAAACATATTTTTCTGAACTTGTTGATGAAATGGACTACTAAAGATGCTACCCTTCATTTATAAGAATATTATGTTTGGGCGGTGGTACCTTTTAAACAAGTTTAAGATCACGGCGGAACCGTTATTAATGTTATTCATTGAAAGTACATACGTGCGTGGGTATATGAACTGTTTACCATTATTCATTTTATGACACGGGCCGAGTCATTAATCTCGAAATGCTCGATATGGGTAATTTCGTTGCCCATCTATCCGTGCCAAAACCAATTTCCTTCTAGCATTGGAAGCATTATACATTTATAGATATGTCACATTTGGACATTCCCGAATAGCCATTAATTTACATTCTAAATGAAGTTCATGTATATTTCATTCACAATGTTGATTCGCTCTTCTCCAGGGTCCAATATCCATACGACTTTACTAGCTTAATTTACACCTAAATCCACTTTAGTTGATAGGGCTCAGCAAGCAATGCCAAGGTTCTTTAGTCATCAACAACAGGTTTTCCGGGTAAGCATTAATTGCCTACTAAGTTAACCGTATAGTCATGATAGTTAGACACTATAATAGCGTGCATAGCTTACATAAATAGCCGGATCAACTAAACTATACTTATAATAGAACTAAGCTAGTGAGGTTGTATTGATTGTGGGACATGGCGTTAACCTTTCTCTTCAAATGCCTCTTCCGCTTTTTCACAAACAATTTTTTTTAAAGTTATGAAATTGATAATTTGCCATTTTTATGAGAAGACAGGATTGTCGAGATATTTTTGGTGGTTCCCTAACCTTTCATTGTTGGTTAAATGCATTTTCCGTGACTTTCTATAGATAATGATTCATTAATTATAATAATAATCATTCGGTGGTATTAGGGGGTACTTTCTATAACGTAGAAGGATGATTTATAGGGGGAAAGACCGTAACTATAGGTAACATTTGCTTCGATTGGCGACTGATCATTATTTATTAATTGAACTAATGTTAATTTAGTTATGGGATTTTGTGACTATTTACAGATATGGGGAATGCTGTTTTCCAGAGGGAGAGTTGAACCGACCCCCCCCCCCCCCCCCACACACTTTTACCAACATCCTTAAAAACGTACTTTTTATCTTTATGTTGGCTTACCGTTAACGTTAACGTTAAAGGGGTAGTTTAGTTTTGGTAGAGAGGGCGCTGCACATCACAATTTGTTTGTGAGGTAATGAAAAACTGAGTGTCGAATTTGCGAGAACCTGCAATTTTAATGGCAGAATAAACTTTATTTGGTCAAAATCGGCCCAGAAACGGCTGAAATATCAATAAATATATCTGACCCTATAATTATTTGGGGCCCAAATAATTAGCTGAATTTTTCAAAAAAATTAAAAAAGGCTTGCACTTTTTCAAAAATTTTCAAAAGCGTTTTTTAAATAGTTGTTGATGATCTCTCTATTTAATCATTATTTCAATAAAACATCACATGCATAATTTTGTATGAAAAAGGGTTGAAACCAATGCCTTTTTAGAGAGCGCCCTCTTGAGTTTAAATGGCTCTTTTTTAATGATAACGGGCTTTTTACTTAGTCGTTTGTAATTTTGTGTACCTTTCGAGCATGGTGGAGTTAAAACTATAAGTTTTATAATGTTACTGTCCATGTTTGGTTACTAAAGTTGTGCCTTACCAAAACTAAACTACCCCTTTAACGGATTTTGTTGTCATGTTCTCAGGCGACCAATTTAGCTCACATTACACATAATCTATGTATGTTCCTCTCAAGGCCGAATTTGTTAGGTCTGTTTTATGTGACGTTTATGAGCGACGAGACGCTAAAAATAATAATGCTGATTTACCGTCTTTCCCCCAATAAAATATTATTTTTGGCCTTAATCGACTTTTTTCCTTTCAATTTTCATCAACAAGCCACGTCTGACATTGAACTGGCACTCATTTTTTATAACGATCCGGATGAATTCATCCGCATTTATGATAAGAGTTGATGACATTAATATGCTGGAGTCTCCAGATGCGGCGCCGGGGTAAGACGTACCACCGAGCTGTACGTTAGCCCCCCTCTCCCTCGCCCCCACGCCACACCCATCCATAAACACTCCTCCACTGTCTTCCCTGCCATATTATATCGTTTTAAATAAAATTTCTCTCAAGACCCTTTAAAGGGTACCACCACCCAAAAAATAATATTCTTATTAAAGAAAGGTAACATCTTTAGTATTCCATTCCATCAACAAGTTCACAAAAATATGTTTCCAGAAAGAAAAACAAATAATTGGAAAACGCATCATCATTCTAAAGCATGCGTTCATGCGGTCTGAATTGCGAAGACTAATGTGTGCAGAGCGAACGAATCGCCCGGGAATTATTGTCTACAAACGTACGCGTGAATAGCATTGGTGCACTCGCAAATGGTTGGCCCGTATGGAACCAGGACATAGTAGTGGTTCCGTAAGTGGTGGAAATTAATTGCTTTGTTTATGAATTACACAACTCTTTGCAAAATGTTGGGTATCTATTTGATATCACAAAACGGTACCGAAACATATAATAATGTGTTGTTCTTTGCCTGGTGGTCCCCTTTAAAATAAAGTCCTTTGGAAATATTCGTCATCCCAAGCTGCTGCGCCATCCCAGACCTGTCATTTCCACGTAATTTCTTCGCAATTTCTGTTTAGATATTATTTGTCAACCCTGCTCCCCCCCCCCCTTTTCACCCTATCACCGTTCGTCTTGATATGTATTATTCACCACCTCTGATGACGTCAGTCGAATCCCGATTCAATTCCCGCCAAATCTGCGCTCGTTTATGTTGGCAAACGACTTTGATTTTAGTTTGATTCTTTTGCCTGTTTAAGCCTACGAGTACCGTCTACACACAGAATGCGTAACGTTCATACATACCGTTAGGAATAGATGGGAATGATGGGTTAAAATCCAGCGGTGATCTAATTTAGTTTCTTGTACACTCTCTCGCCACGTGCGGGTTATTACCTTGGAATTTCTCTCCGAGCATCGTTTTCTGTATACTGAGAAGCGCCGGTGTGAAGGTTGAACCAAATCCAAAAGCAAATACCTTAAAAAAGCAATATTTGTTTTGAATGGATGTTTATGAATGTGATCCAGTTTGGATAACGTAATAAACGGCACGATGACACCATACTATATTGACATATGCCTATGGTATTTATATGAAACAGAATTGTATTACATGAATTAGAACAAAATGAAATGACAACACATATTTTCCTTGTTGAATGAATGTTTGTGAAAGAGATGATTTGAATGAATTATAATGAAGCAGTCATCGATACTGACGACCTGGAGACATGTTCATTACTGGGTCACCGAATTCATATCCTACCGTCAGATTGGGAAAGGTGATTGATATTGATATTGATTGAACAAATCAATCAATGATAATATATATTTATATAGGCACGTATGATTATATTTGTTTGTATGAATTTATATCCTGTGTATATATGCATACTTATATGATATATTATATGGCATAGCTGTTTTGTTTTTAAAGAGGGGTCTCCGAATTATTTTGCAGACTTTAACTGTATCTGTGCATGTGTCTGGTTTTAAACGCCCTGCGAATCACGTTTATTAGAGAGTAAACTTGAACAGGTGAATACAACTAAGTTTTGTTGATTTCATAAAATTCAGACACCTATCAAAGACAAATAAATGGAGGTTTAATGGTTTAAGATCGATGTAGTTCGTATACCGCACACACACTCACACACACACACACACACACACACACACACACACACACACACACACACACACACACACACACACACACACACACACACACACACACACACACACACACACACACACACACACACACACACACACACACACACACACACACACACACGCACACACACACACACACCCACACTATGCCATGTCTACAATTTCAATGCTAAAATATTATATTATATTTTATATTAGTATTAGCACTCAAGTTGATAGTCTCTTGAATCAATACCAATTCCCGGATGCGCTGTGAAAGTCGTAATCAGTTTTGTTGAGCGGAATTAATTTCATTACCATCTAGTCGCATTTCGTAATCGAATCGGTGAAATTCCGTAGTTCTGCCTCATTTAACGAGCCTGACAACACTCCACTCGTCTCGATCGTTCATCTCTCGATTTGGCGGGAACCGGTGAAAATGGCGGGAAACGATGGGAATGGTGGGAAATAAAGCTCAAACAGAGAACACACAAAATGTGCTTAAAGGGGACCGGCGCCCTCAACAAACATTGATTAATGCAACATATTATGTTTATTAATTCAGTCTATCATGAATTGCAACACAAACAAATACTTTTAACGAGAAATCTTTATAATTTGAACATTAATTAACTATTGAGAATGAGACGAAAACTTGGACTATTATGATATGCCATGTGAACTATAAAAATGTTGTCACTATAAGGAATTTATCCGAAAATACTCAGACTGAGATCTCCAAAGTATGCATGTCATACCCTAATAACAAACTTCTTGTTAAAGTTCATATTATGGTAAGATTTATTTTTTAAACAGTATAACTTACCAACAACTGACCCCTTTCGCGATCCTAAATTGATACACATTATTGAGTGTGGGTCTCCTTTAATTTGATAATTTAATCGCTATCCACGAAAGAAAGGGAGGCCACGTCTGTAAAGTTTATTATACATTCGCGTCGTTCATTTTTATAGCTAAAATATGGGGAAAATATACAAAATTAATAATCAAACTACGATACTATAAAAAAAACACAGTCTTAACAATACAAAACAAGAATCAGACTCCACCCGGATTTCAAACGTTGTTACGTGTTTTTAAGGACTCTGTTTCGATAAAATTTCTCTTTCAATATTAACCTCTAAAATACGTTCCGAAATTCAAGTGTAAACGTTCATATCTCTCTTGTTCCTACCGTTTCTGTTATATGCTATTTTGCAACAGTTCGCATTTGACTTGGCCCCACATTCAGGTGTAATGCACATCCCATGATTACATAATAATGACAAATGGGACATCAATGAAAAGGAGAATATTAAACAGGTTTTCGAGTGATACCACATTTATGTATAGGATTATACGGTAACAAAAGAGATATGAACAGTCTAACTTGAATTGTAGGACGTATTTTATAGGGTTTAGATGACGATATTAAACATGATTGTATGCTTATAACAGAAGGATCCCCCATATTATGTTGACCGAGTTTGGCCTTTGAATACGGATGTGGGTTTTAGAATCGATGATACTTTTAATCCATCAATTATATCTCCTTCAATATGACATGTAAAACAAAAATCTAGAAGAAAACTTTAGACCCCCCCCCCCCTTCCCCTCGCCATCCCCACTGTCCCCTATTGCCCGAGTTTGAACTTTTGATATGAATGTGGGTTATAGAAATTATATTGCCCTGAACAATCGATTTCTAAGTCATTGAAAGCGAACGATGAGTGATTTATACCTGCAATATTATCTACATTCTTCTGTCGATCGGTAATATCGCAGAGATGATTAGAATCGAATCGATCGATCGGAAGTAGATAAGGACAAATCCGAGATTGCTTTTTTGTTGCTGCATCGTGCAGGTAATACATAGAACGTTAACTGTGCAATATCTGACAAAAGGAAGCAACTGACAATTGGTAGTTTTCTTGTAAATGAGGATTTTTATGATGATATTTGTGCAGTTACTTCCTTTTGACCTATTAATTTCTCATAAATGGATTTTCAGGGGAATTTAATTTGTTCACCATTGTGTAGAGCATATCTCAATTACCTATCCATACAATTGTCAGTTGCTTCCTTTTGTCTGATGCCTAGGCATAATTGGGAAACTCGGTGCGTGCATAAACATACAAACATATTTCGTTATCCCCTATATCATGTTTATTAGTGTCTATAGTATACGCTCATTATTACCAGGAACAGTGTTTTTATGTTCATAGCATCCCGCCTTTATTTGTGTTAAGTATATTACACTTGTTAGTATTTTCGATAAAAGACATTTCGATACAACTGCACAATCTAATAGTTATAATTCGCATTATGTTAGTGATAACCTACGTACAATTAATAAAACAGACTCGCACGAGGTCAACATTGATTGATATTCGGATACTTTTCTTGAATGACGTTTCTTTCAAACCGGGTGCTTGAACCCTCCTGTACAATAAACCTTTCCTTTTCTTTTCTATTTGTCATTTTTTGTGATTTATCAATGTTTGTGTTAAATGTATTTATCATGTTTATAAATACGCTTGGTACTTTCAAATGTAATTAAATGGAACATAAATATAATATAAAAAATCTCCCCAGCCCCGAAGCTTTCCCCCCTGTTCACACCCCTCCTCCTTCTGACTTACCTCTTCAAACCCGCGCTATCCGGAAGGTGCGGGAAACAGAAGAGGCCCTCGCGAATAAATTATCGATCGATCAAGAGAACTCTTATTGTGCTGTATACAGTCATGGTAGTCGAGCGTGTTCCGTGGCTATAGATAGCATTCGAGTTATAATTGATTGTATGCCTGAACGGGCCCTCTGGGTCATTGATTAACGGTATATCGCTCTATCGCACTGTCGATACTTGATTTTCAAGCTCCTCGATCAATTTGCATTTTTCCCCGTATCACGACATTTCTTTTGCAGTGAACTTTCGTTATGGTTGTTGTATTTGTTGTTGTTGGTGTTGCTGCTGATGTTGTTTTTTGTTTTTTTTGTTTAGTGGTGTTGATGTTTTTGCTGATGGTGATAGTGTTGTTAGTGTTGATGTTGATGCTGATGTTGTTGTTGCTGATGATGTTGATAATTGATGTTGTTTGCGTTGCTATTTGCTGCAGTTGTTGTTTAAATTGTTTGTTTACGATGTCTACGTTAAAAACCATCCCCACAATTCGTGCATGCAATAATTTGTAGTGTTTATACCTAATGTATATGATATGTATACCTCTATACATGGATCGTTAAATAAATAAGTGAACATGATAAAGGAGATTAAATTAAACCGAAAACGTTATCATCACAAAAATATTGTCCGCGCTTAGATTACAACACACCATAATCATGTATGTATAACGATCTATCTCTTACATCGTTCATGTTGCAGTAATGTACATTATATCTCTACACTTAATAATTTACTTTTATCAAAATTATATATATATTTTTGTATCTTAATTTTTTCTCCAACATTACATTATATTGATTCATGAGAAAACTGCTAAATTGTTGTAAATTGATTGTCTGTTTTGACGTTTTAATCATTACTTTAAACGTGTGTAACTAATTCAGCTAAATACCTAAACAATTCAATCTCTGCTTTTGTTTTCTTTTCATGTGCTGTTACGCTGGTTTCATCTCTGCTGCCCATTTCTGCACTATGGATTTTTTGATACAGGTAAGTGATACGCAACTCTGTAATAATACATACCTATATACATTACGAAAACATGATATACATGTACAATAATAATAATATTAATAATAATAATACAAAATATTTATATGGCGCTTCATACTGATGTTTCTAAGCGCATACTTTATTGATTGTATATGAATTTCAATATCACGAAGGAAATTCGTTAACTAACTGCATTTATGAATTTATCCGACTAAACACGCTGTTAAAGTTTAACTGCTACAGATCCGAGCCCAATGGCCCATATAAAACACAAACTAGCTTAGGTTTCAATTTAAGTCTATTTTAGATTATAAGGCTCAGTATGAACATGTGTATAAGTTTAGTCGCCAATACGTGCCTTCGCAGTTGTTGCGATTGCAAGATCACGTGACAAAATTTTAGTACACCCGGATCGCCAAACGACGTAGCAGCCGACGCTTTGTGTATAATGTCAATAGACCATTTACTTCCTGGTATGACACCCGAAACTAAATGAAGATATTTATTCATGAATATCAACTCTATAACACTGTCATTGCCTAACATATATCGAGAACAATATACATTTTCAGATTATTCAAGAAATACGATCGTTTGTTTAAAATTCAAGGATACAACTCGAGTTTGATTGACAAAAATGACTCCTTTCTTCTTGCATGCATGCCTGCTGCGCCGTACATTGCACGCAAACGTATGCTGGTTTCGTGTTTCGTATAACTGCAGAACGAAATCAAGAACCCGATTAAACCCACATTTAACTACTAAGTATTCATTTCTAACAAACTTCATATGATTTCCACCTAGTATGGAATATCTAAAATACATTTCAATGCTTTTCCATACAAAGACAAGTCTTACCCTTCATTTGAGACTGTGTTTGTTGGCTTGTTGCAGTTTCCCGAGCGAAATTTCATAGCACGGCCCGGGTACATGTACGCACAATGCAGACAGTGCTTGAACTGCATGCAGCTTGATTGCATGCAATGCAGTGCGCCGCCAGCCCTGTGATTATAAGTGGCATTCGAGTTTCGAAATATGTTCATTAAAATTCAGTTTGTTGCATTACAATGTTACAGAAATGATCGAATTTGTTGGAAATGTTAGACAGATGTTGTTCTCTTTGCATAATTAGCACTGAAAGTGTCATGAAATTAATATTCATGAATAAATATCTTCATTTAGTTTCGGGTGTCATGCCAGGAAGTAAAGGGTCCATTGACATTATACACAACGCGTCGGCTGCTACGTCGTTTGGCGATCCGGGTGTACTAGAATTTTGTCACGTGATCTTGCAATCGCAACAACTGCGAAGGCACGTATTAGGGTTAGCTTGGGTAATACTTTTCTACCCCGATATCATTGGATAATATGTTTGTACGTACGTCTGCATTTGGGTGTGTGTCTGGGTTCGTGTGCGTTATTGTGTTAATTGTATTTACTGCGTGGGCGCGCGCGTGTGTGTCTGGGTTCGTGTGCGTTATTGTGTTAATTGCATATAAGTAGTATTAATTGTATTTACTGCGTGGACGCGCGCGTGTGTGTATGTGTCTGCATGTGCGTTCGTATGTGTGCTGTATTTCTATAAAATCATGATCATGCGTTCGTGCGTTTGTATAAAGGTGTCTGTCTGAATGTGCGTTCGTGCGTGTGCTCTACTTCTGTTGCATGATGCCCATGTGCCGCTGATTGATAGCTTACAGGAGACTCCCGGTGGAATGCACCTCATCCCGATGAATGAGCGATTCGTGATAAATGATAACTTGGGGAGTGAGCGGACAGACAAATTATTGATGAATCGCATTCTTGCTACATTATCCATAAAGGACGCCGTGACGGCAATGCAACGCTGACCACACACGAACGGTATCCTCCGTATCATCCGCCCCATGTAAAACATCTAGGTTTGGGTCTCAAATATATATGATATATAAATATTATAAGATATCGCAATTTATCGTGGACGATGATCGTCAGAATGATGATGGGGATCGAGGGTGATCATATTAACGAGGGTGTGGAGGAGAATGAGGGTGAGGATGATAGAGGTCACAGACGATGATGGTGATGATGATAATGGTGATGACGATGATCATGACGATGATGATGATAATGGTAATGATTATGAATTGGTGATGATATGTCTGATGTGGTAATGATGAGGATGAAGGTTATACAACATAGTGTAACACAAATGCAATGCACCTACATGACTTAAGGGTTAAAGTGCTCTATTAACTTTGTTAACATGTGCAAAATGTTATGAAAGGTTGATCAATTGTATACTTTGCGTATTCTGATATGCCCACTGAGTAATGTTTGCAAATTTCACGTTAAATAGATGTTAGATGGCAGAGCGATGAGCTGAAATTCAAAGTGATATTCGCAGACTAATTGCGCTGACTGTGTATACAGTCATTACTATCCAGTGGATAATTACAAATCCGTACACTTTAATTGTAAATTATAACCGAAACCGTTTCCATGATTATATTGGTAATACGAATACAACAAGGTATGATAGAACCACTAGAGTTCTGAGTAAGTTTTGTGGATTTGGGCAACGTAGGCTCGAACCCAGCGCACGCCTGCGACAATTCCTCCGGGACCCCACTCGGCATGTTCGGGGGGCAGCGACCGCGAAGATGGGGTATGTGACATGGCTTCGCGTGGCGCCGACGATAGATCGAGCGTGCGTGCCGACACGCCGTGTTTTTATACCTGACATGTTGAGAAAAGTAAACTGAGCATGCTGACGAGCTATAAAACTGTCGAATAAACTTCGCATGCTGAAAGGGGTGAAAAGTGATGTTTGTGTGAAATGACGGTCTAGGCGATCTTTAAAGGGGACCACCACGCAAATACAAACACAGGTTTATATCTTTATAGATACCGTTGTTTGATATTAAATACATATTCTACACTTTGCAAAGGGTTGTGTAATTCATAAACAATTCAATTACTTACCAACACATACGGAACCAACAGGGCCTCATGGTTCCGTATGCACCAAACGTCAACGAGTGTGCCAATTCTATACAAGCGTACATTGGGAAACAACATAACTACGGAAGACGCGTACGTCCTAGACAATAGATAGTCTTCTTCTGCAGACCCATGAATGCATACTTTTAGTATGGTGGTGGATTTTCCAATTATGTTATTTGTCTGGAAACCTCTTTTTCCAAACTTGTTGGTGGAATGGACTCTTAATGTAATAGTTTTCAAAAATACATGTCTTACCTTTTATGTATAAGACTGTTTAGGGGGTTTTGGTTCCTTTGAGGCTATGACGGTAAATTGTCGCTTGCATGGTCTACTGCTCCACCCCCTCCTTTTTGGGAGAAACTATTGATATTAAATAACTATACTTATGCATAGGGGTGGAGCGGGGCACTAATGGTGACGAGAAAATACCTCTTGTCACGTCGGATGGGATGAAGTATGGGATGAAGTTGGGGGGGGGGGGGCTGTCTTACCTAGCCCATCACTCTCCCTAACGTCTTCATCTAGTCTGTTTATTACAGACGAATACTCAAGTCCGGTTATGTCATCAGCACGTCCTCTCATATCCCCCTTGTTTGTTTTCAGATTGCCCTTTTGAGACGGGCTTGTGTAAACGCCTGTCTATAAACTATGATGTAAAATTATGGCTTCATTTTTTTTTTATTGCGAAGTTAATTGTGTATGATGCTTGTTTCATCAAAGTTAGATGACAGCTTGATCGACAAGACCTCCTGTCGGATAGTTGTTTAACTTTTTTGAATTATTACTTTCTCCTCATCAACAATGGTGTCTATTCAGAATAAAGGACTAAAGTAAACAACCATGTCTTGTGATAATGAAAACATGCACTATTGTTTCCTAGGTATCCGTATTTAAAGGTAGTGTTGAGTATTGGTATTTGTGTGAGATAATGAAAAACTGACTGTCAAAATCGAAAGAACATACAATTTTAATGACAGAATAAACTTTATTTGATCAAAATCGGTTCAGAAACGGCTGAAATATCCATAAATATATTTCTATTCAAAATGTTCTTCACCGGCAATCACCGGGCGATATTTAGACTTTTTAGAAAAATTTCAAAAAATGCTGGAAGACTATTTTGAAAAAAATCAGAATAGGTTTTTAAACAGTCGTTGATGATATCTCTATTGAATCATTATTTTAACAAACATTAAATGCACAATTTTGTATGAAAAAAGGCTAAAACCAATGATTTTTTTAAAAATAGCGCCCTCTTAAGTTGTAACGGCTCTTTTTGAATGATAACAGATGATAACAGGGGTTTTAGTCGTTTGTAATCGTGTATACTTTTCGAGCATGGTGAAGTTATAACTATTACTTTGTACCGTAATTGTGCAGGTTTTGGTTACTAAAGTTAAGTTTGACCAATACTCAACTATCGCTTTAACTGTTAGTATTGTTAATAATGTTTTGGGTTTGTCAATGGCATGACATTTTTAGCTCACATTTTGCATTCTAGTTGGATACATTAGTATGCACGGTATGCGGTGTAGGTGAGGGCAAACAGCCAGTTTTTCCAAGCAGATACGCTGGAGGGCGAGTGCAAAATGCATTTTCTTTCACAAAATGCCAATTTCTAATGCAAACCCCCTATATGCCTCCCATGTTCTTATTGTTTTATATTCTATTTTGCATTCTAGTTGGATACATTAGTATGCACGGTATGCGGTGTAGGTGAAGGCAAGCAGCCAGTTTTCCCAAGCAGATACGCTGGAGGGCGAGTGCAAAATGAATTTTCTTTCACAAAATGCCCATTTATAATGCAAACCTCCTATACTACGCCTCCCATGTTCTTATTGTTTTATATTGGAGATACATTCCTATCTTCTTCGGTCCATCAATTCAAGTTTGCGACAAAAAAGAAACACAACATGTTCATATCAGAGGTAGATAAGGACCTTTCTTGTAGTACGCGTGTAAAGTGCCCCAAAGGTTTAAAGGGAACCACCACGCAAAAACAGCACAGGCCGATCATGTTTTGGCACATTTGCTTGATATCAAATAGGCTTCCAATTACAAAAGATTTTGTAATTCATAAACAATGCCATTAATCACCAATACTCATGGTCTCATGGTTCCGTATGCGCCAAACATAAGCAAGTGCGCTTAATCTATACACGCCTACATTCGGAGCCAATATAACTACGAAAGCCGCGTACGTTCTAGACAATATAAAACCTTTGTCTGCAGACCCATCAACACATACTTTTGTATTGCGATGAGTTTTCTAATTACGTGTAATTTGTCTGGAAACCTATTTTTCTGAACTGTTTGGAGGAATGGACTACTACAACTATTACCAATCATGTACAGTATATGAATCGTATTGTTGGGCATTGGTTCCTTTTAACCCCTACCAGCAGCAAAATATAACATATACCATAAATTCCCACAAATATATAATTATGAGCTCTTATATTAAATGATGGATTACTTGATATTTTCCCGATTTTCCCGATCATGTCGTTTTTAGAATGAATCGTAGTCCAGGTTCTAACATCGCCGAATCAGAAAGCGATTTCGGAATGTCGGCATCGATTGGTATACCATATATCTTCTGCCAACACAACGCGAATGACCCGTTCAGTTTGTTAAAGCATGTAATCTCCATAATTCGTCAAGTCGTTATAGTACAGAGGGTGACCGCTGATCTGAGACCTAGACTGTAATACCAACTATATCATGTAATGATTGCTCGGATTTTGCTGCATAGCTCGTACACTTATAGGACCAAAGACGGAGAGGTGCGTGTGAACGCCATCTGAGTCGATTGTCACGTGCTTTATATACGCGCGAAGCGAAGAGCAGTGGGTCCGAGGATAAGTTGCGAACTTTGAGATGCGTGTGTTAACGCCGCGCGAGTCGCTTATCCCGCGCTTTACCTGTGGTAAAGAGCTATATATGTCCGGGGGGGGGGGGGGGGGGGGTAAGTATGTGGTTCTGTCGCGAGATGGATTACCTCCGGATCTTTTTCGAAAGACCCTCTCCACCAAGTCATTACCATTCCGCTTAACTTCCTAAGTCCTTTTTTTCTGTATATCCTGATGTCTCTATCTCAAGCAGCGTGTTCAATGCCACAGGCGTAATAGGAATCCTACCTTCCACTCGTATAACTTTTCAAGAGCACTTTTACATGTTTTTCTTCGTTTTACAAGTGACAAGGAAAGCAAAACGGAGGAAGAGGGTAGTGGCGGGAAATACGATTTGAATGCATTTAATACGAGTAATCGTACGTATCAACATCTCAAATATCAAATATCTTCGCCAAGATATGGAATATGATACTTTCTTGTAAATGTAATTATGATGGGGTGAATATCCTCTTGAATTTGTATTTATTTCATTTTTGTTGTTGTACCCTTTCTGTTCAATTAGTACATCCTAAGCAAATAAGTTAAAACTTACATTATAATTCACTATATAATTTTGTTTTATGTTTCTTGTCGAACCGTTGGGCAAGGTTGTTGTGTGTTAATGTTACGAACATCTAACAAAATACAAAACAAGGATTGTCGGAATGCTAATATGATACGTGTCTCGTAGGCGTAGCGCACAGTATCATTCGGTATTATGTAAAACGGGCACGCACACCATTAGGGAAATTGAATAATACTTCCAACATCTATCATTTCTATGCGACCGGAACAGGTGATGTCAAACCTTATCTTATCTCGATGAATGTTAATCAAATTGAAAGAGAAGTATATTAAGTTCAATACCCGCGCACGTAGTTATGGTGGTTATATTTTTGTATGTAGTGAATCCGGTTTTCGACCACTCTTATCTTTAATTAAGCATACAAGGGAGGATGCGCAAGTCGGGAATAGTTACATTTGTGGCGTAATCATTGTTGAAATAGAGAAATTATCGCGCATGTGTTCAATCATAAGCACTTTAATCATGTTGAATATATTCTTGGTTCAGTATGCGAGCATGCCTGAAATCAGGCATTTACCGTTAATAAATAAATACAAAACAAACAAACTAATTAGCATTTAGTTTTCATCTTAAAAACTAGTGACAACGAGAGTATGAAACATTAAATCTGTCTTGAGGACCACATAAATTTTAAACGACATTCATTTAAATTATTGCAAGGGGGAGCACATACGATCCCGTTTATATGTTTCTCAATGTAAATATCACCATTAAAAAACCCTCGTGAAGTCACAATATTTCAATTTTGTGATTTGAGTATTTTCTTAATTCTCTAAAATCTCAGCTTGCCCATAATACATAACTTGTCATACTTAGGCAAAACAACCTCGTATGAAAGGGGTCCGGATTCGATCAACGACATAATCACTGTACTAACAACAACTTGTTTCTTTCTCAAATCTGTCAGCTTTACATCTTGCGACTTTGTTAGGATTTTCTGGCAACGAGTCGCAAATAATCATAAGTATGGTTTGAGCGAAGTTGTGGTCTCCTTGTAGTATATGATAGATAAGCCAGAATGTTCCGTCTCTAATCTTTTAGCCACTGAAATAAGTTGATGGATTCGACAGAGATAGTAAAACCTTCGGGGGAAAGTCCCGACATCGGTAAAGAAGATGTTAAGGACCAATGCAGGGATTCCCAGACTCTCTCAAATCATCTGAGAGTCGCGTTGTATATTGGTTCGAGCCTTCGTCTTTAAAATAAATGGTCGGGGGTTCGATCCCCAGCTGTGGCACGTGTGTCCTACAGCATGACACTTTATTCACGTTTGTCATGTTTGAAGCTCTGAACCCAGGTTTAGTAAATGGGTACTTCACAGGAATGTATTCCTTAAAGTTCCTTTCGAGATTCTGAAATCTCCATAGACTTTGTACTCAACCCACCCGGTTCCCGTATTCAAGGAGTTAAATGCATGACCGCTTGAATAAGGATGCTCGGCTAACATGGCTCAAGCCAAGGTAATAATGCACCTAGCGTTGTGAGACTTAACCGTAATAAAGCGCTATATAAAAAATGGACAATTCGTAGTATTATTATCTCCAATATATGATCACAATATTTTAGAGGATGATGTTAAAATAATGCGTGTTAAACTTCCAGTCCAACATGGAGATACTCTGTTGTTTTTGTGTTAATGGCAAATTGTTCCTCCTTTCTAGCACACGAGCATATGTATTGAATTACAAACGGTCAGCACTAACTTCAAAAACGACACATGCACATTAGTTCCTCAGTATCAATGAAGATTATGCCCTTTCATAATCACATATGGTGGCATTCACGAAGGAGGTTTGTGTAAACCATGGTCTACATCTGTGCAGTACCATTTTGTAAACTAATGTAGAAAGAATGTAAACTTCTTATTTGTTAACAATGTTGATGCTACACATTTAAAAGGAACCAACTAAATGTGTTTTTTTCAGATGGTGATGGTGATGGTGTTTTAATTGCCTACGAGCAGCACTCCATAGATGTAAACCATGGTTTAAACCATGGTTTACACAAACCTCCTTTGAGAATCCGGGCCAAATGTATGAAGTGCCATATCTTACCATAAAAGGGATAGTTTTGGTAAAGAGAGTACAGTTTTGGTCAAACTGAATTTTTAAAATGGTTATATTTATGGTTATTTCAGCCGTCTCTGAACCGATTTTAATCAAATAAAGTGTATCCTTGTCATTAAAATGGTAAGCTCTTTCAAATTTGCGCTCAGTTTCTCATTACCCCACACAAACATCATTTCGTGCAGCGCCCCACATACCAACTATCCCTTTAAATCCAAAATCTTCCCAGGGTTCTCAGATTTGTAGCACGCAAATCCCCGATTTGCACTTTAATCAAAATACTGACGTATAAACAAGAGTACCACTGCCGTCGGGTGATATGCATAATATTCTCCCGTTTTGTGATATTTCAATATTCCCTCGTTGCCTGCGATCGAATGAGGAAAAACGAGCGTAATAACGCATCTGTTCTAGACTCATTTTCCAGGTATAATTATGTCGAGACTCTGTCCTCGATACAAATTACTACACCCCCTCCTAAACTAGTATACCGATTTCCTATGTTATGCAATTAATACACGGTACGGGTACGTCCAGGTGATGTAAGGTAAGCTCCGGGTTAAGCATGCGCACGCCTACGCAGAAAGGTTAACGCGGTTAATGCTTGAAGTTTCGTTTTATTTATTATCATCGAACTGCACTGGACGAGACTGGGATACAATTATGCTGTCTGACATTATTGATAAGTTCAGAATTAACCTGAAATCGAGCTTCATATTATAATATTAAGATGGAACAAGCCTTCAGATCAAACGTGTTCGAACTTTTCCGAACATCGAAAACAAGAAAGAAAAAGACATTAATGTGCTCTACACACCTGCGTTCCTGAATGATGTCCACGTTCATGTTGCTCCTCTTACATAGTACGTTCATTTTTAATACTGAGCATTTTTTTTTAAATGAGAGACCGAATCAGCACCGTATTTTTCCAGTATTTGCCCTAGTTGCTGGTTTGTCAATAATAATGACAAAACCAGGGGGCATGTCGGGGAAATAAAAAATTAATGCTTATTAGTCGGAACAATAAATGCATGACCTTCAAAGCGAGAGGGACGGCCCCGTATCCTTTAATTTCGAGCAACGTACTTGGAATTGCAATCTTTTAGGTGATGATTCTCTAATCATCGTTAGTGCTGTAACAAAAATAGCTCGAAACCACGAATTAGGTCAATGCGTCATTTGCAATAGTTCAAATTAAAGGGACTTAAGAACATTGTCCAAATCCTCAAAATCCAATTGGAATTCTAGCGGTTCCCGCATACCTTGTTGTATTCGTATTAACAATATAATCAAGGGACAGTTTTCGTGTTTTTTTCAAATTTCCCTCTCTTTAAAGATATTTACTATTGAAGTGTTCAGATGTTAAATTATCCACTGGACCACGAAAACTGTGTACACAGTGAGTGCAATGAGTAAGTGAATATCACTTTGCATTTTTGCTCATTACTCGGCCATATGACGTCCATTTAACTTGAAATTTTCACACAACACCCAGTGGACATATCAGACATTGTATCAACCATTCATCACTTTTTGCACAAGTCAACAAAGTTACTAGATCCCTTTAATGTTGGCGAAACTGTGTGTTTTCTATGAATAATAATAGAGCAATTACAGCGAGAGGCTTGGCCATAGCGACATACCCTATTTTATATAAATATATAAACAGGACAAAAATTGAAATAACGCCCATAGCTATGGCGCGCATTATTGTCATTGTTCACGGCATCCCAATTAAAAAATGAAGAAAAACATTATACGTATAATATATTCACCCAAAACAACGCAGACCGCAGTACACAACTAGAGTTTGTAGATTATAATACCAGATTGGATTTGAAATACATGTGAGTTTGTCTTATGTTGTTATATTTAGTGCATTAATGAATCATGTATATTCTATATACTCGGGAAGCTTGCATTCAATTATATAATTTATATACAGTATAAGTAAAAAATAAGCATTCAACTCAATTTAAGACACGCAATTATTTGTCGTGCTTATTAACAAGATATCAATAATGCTAAATATATTACTTATTGCGGTATCAATGGTATCAAAGGTATCAAAAGTGTGAAATTAGTAACACATCAAACGAGATATGAATCATTTACAATCGTATGGTGGTCTTAAGAAATAAGGTCTGCAATATCATTGCCTGCATGGAAAATAACATTATTTTAACCTCACCAATCGATTGCTGAAGGAGATGATCTATTGAATTTAGGGAAAATAGGTTAAAGGGACTAAATAGTAACATTGTCCAAATCCTCCAAATCCAATTGAAATTCTAGCAGTTCTCTCATACCTTGTTGTATTCTTATCAACAAAAAAAGCATGAGACAGGTTTCGGTTTTTTTCAAATTTCCCTTTCGTTAAAAAGATATTTACGATTGAAGTGTTCAGATGTCAAATTATCCAATGGATCGTCAGAACCATGTACAAAGTGAGTGCAATGAGTTGGTGAATGTCACTTTGCATTTTTGCTCATTATTCGGCCATATAAAGTCCATTTAACTTGAAATTTTAACACAACACCTAGTGGATATATCAGATAACAATAATATATTGTATCAACCACTCATGACTTTTTGCAAAGTTACTAGATCCCTTTAATAGTCAGAATCGTCATGAAGTCACGTTTGTACGGTTTCCAAGGGGACCGCAATTAAAGGGACTTAGTCAAATTGTCCAAATCCTCAACACTACTTGTTCTCTCATATTCGTATTAACAATAATAGCACGGGACAGGTTTTGGTTTTTCAAATTTCCATTTCGTTCAAACAATATTTACTACTGAAGTGTTCAGATATGACATTGTCTACGGGATAATTTCATGCCGTGTACAAAGTAAGTGGTACAATGAGTTAGTGAATATCACTTTGCATTTGTTTTCATATCTCAGCCAAAAAACATCCAATTAACGTGAAATGTTCACACACATTACTTTGTGGGCATATCAGATCACTCTAATACACATTTTAATAACCACTCATCACTTTTTGCACTTGCCAACAAAGTTTCTATAGATCCATTTAAGATACGTAGTTAAGTTGGTTGCATTTTGGCGGAGTCTGTTAGGTGAAAAACAATGAATAACTCCATAGTCAATTGGTAGGTTCAATCTATCATTATCTTGTCTCTATGTCATTGTTTTACTTACCAACTTGTGCACTTAATTGATTCGTTATCATGACGTATTATACATAATACATGTATATCAGACTTCTCAATAGTCGTTACGAAATATGATGAATCAGTTAGTGTAATTTGATTTGTGGGGAATGCAATGTGTTTGGAATATATTAAATGATGTAATTATAGTTGTTAATAATTCAATAAACGCCCAATGCGGGTATTTAACGCAGCATACGCATGACTTATCGAATTTGTAATATCGCCCAAGGCCTTTCCTATTACACTCGGAATTAGCGGCTTTTTGTCGATCGATCTTAACACCATAGGGTAGAGAAAAAAAAATCACATTAATGAGTGTGCCCTTGATTTCCCGAGGCTAAAATTAAAAAAATCGTGTTCATTATTCCCAGCTGATAATTTATCGCATGATTCTAGCCCCAGAGGGGTGGTGATGAGTGAACGAGTAGGTGTATGTGCGAGTGATTTAACAATCACACCCCGCGGTGTTTATATCATGGGGGAACATATGTTTATGCACTTTGAGATTTATCGTCCGAATGTTACTGCCATCAATTGTAATTATGAATGCGCATCCATTCTGAGATGAATAAATCATTACGCCGAAATCATTTTTATTTTTTTCGGAGTGTCCCTTTTAGGTGAGTTTAGGACATAATTTTTGCTTTAAATTACTGACGTACTTTTGACGTCATTTTGTAAACACTCTTCATCTCAAAGAAGACATTTATATGATTTCCTTGTGGGTTTTCAACCATCAATCGCACATGATTAATTGCCAGCTACGGTAATAAAAACATACGTATTAAACATGGAGGAAACATGTGGACAGACGTTATGATTGTTTTTAATCTTTTTTTTAATTTACCTATCAAAGTTATGATTCCCAGTTTAGGGGGATAAATTAAAGGGAACTTTATCGACATGTGCAAACAGTGATGAATGGTTGATAAAATGTGCATCTTTGTGATCTGAATTGTCCACTGGAAATGTCACGTTAAATGGCCGAGTAATGAGCGAAAATGCAAATTGATGTTCGCTAAATCATTGCACTGACTCTGTGCACAGTTAAAACTTTCCAGCGGATAATTAAAAATCCGAACACTTACGTCGTAATTATGTGTTTAATAAAAGGTAAATCTGAAAACAAAACATGTTCCATGCTTCTATTGGTAGTACGAAAACACCAAGGTATATGAGAGAACTACTAGAGTTCTAAGAAAGTTTGGTGGATTTAGACATGTTTCTAGATCCCTTTAGAACCTCGGTCATGTATTATCATCTGACGGTGGGGAAGGGTTTATCTAACACATACACACAATTGTATTACTCTTTTGTTGACGTTGTAGATGGCAGTTTATTCAATATATTATATTGTTAACGATAAATGTTTTAGATTTTGTGAATATAGAATTCAACAATTATTTTTGTTTTATTTTCCACTATGAGCACCCTTGCCAACGGCCGGCTGACATAATTATTATGTTGCCCCTGTATATAATGTTGTCATGCCTTTGGGAATTAACTCTTCTATGCAAGGACACATACAGTGAAAACAATAGTAATAAATAATACAGCATTACTCAATCCCCTCCTAGAAATTCAAGGCTATCTTGTAGGCTTTCATTTCATCATCATCTTCCGCAACATCATCATTGTGTTATCGCTGTCATTGTCGTTGTTGGTCATCATGATCGTCTTCACAATCATCTGTATTATAGCATCATCATGACCTCGCCCGTCTCCTCATTATGATCACCATCAATATCATTATAATCACCATTATCATCGCCATTATCACCATTAACATCATCATCAACATTACCGTCACTATTATCACCATCATCATCACCATTATCATCATTACCATTATCACCATTACCATCATTACCATCATCATCACCATTACCATCATTACCATCATCACCATTACCATCATTACCATCATCATCACCATTATCATCGATACCATCATCATCACAATTATCATCACCAATACCATCATCTTTACTATCATCCTCATCACCATTACCATCATCATCACCATTATCATCGATACCATCATCATCACAATTATCATCAACATTACCAATACCATCATTACCATCATAACTATCACCACCACCATCATCATCATCATCATTACCATCATCATCACAATTATCATCACCATTACCATCATCACCATCACCATTATCATCATCATTATCATCATGATCACCATTACCTTCCTCGTCATTCATCATCGTTCTAGCGAAATGCTTGGAGAAACAAAAACGAGATAGATGCGGTTACGATCACGGGATTAAGCGCGTGGAGATCTATCGATGTTGGGACATCGACACGCCTGCGGTAATTTTGTAACATTCCCTAACCGCAAGAGATGGGTTTAATATGCATTATGCAATGCACCAGGGGTCTCTCTATCCCTCCAATAAATGTGGTTTTGACAATCGACGTTTGAGTTATGCGAAGCAATATTATGGTATCTGGTATATACAATATTAATGTCGACGGTATAATTATCAAGCCTTGGTGATGGGTACCACATAGATGCAGACAACAGCAATTAAAGAGATTAAAGAGTACGGTTTTGGTCAAAGAGAATTTTAGTAATTAAAACTTGCAAATTGTAATTATCCTAACAAAATTAACATAGTTCAAAGATGCTTGAATGGTAGTAAAACATAATAATACAGAATTATTTTCATTAAAAAAAGACGTTAACAGAAGAGGGCGCCCTCCATTTATTCCAATCTGATATACTTATGGATTTTCCTGCTGTTTCTTATCCGATTTTGATCAAATATAGTTGATGCTGTAATTCAAATTGTGTGCTCTTTCGAATTTTACACTGAGTATTCCATTACCTCACAAACACAATATTTTCTTTAAGCGCCCTCTTTACCAAAACTGAACTCTCCCTTTAACGATGTAACATTTACATGCCTGCGGTGGGTGCATTAACTTTTCCAAACCACAAGAGCAAGGTGTATTGTGCAAGAGCGCAACTGTCAGCTCATGTAATATTCATTTTTAATATCCGTTATGATGTATAATTCGACCGTGGCAAGATGTAAAGGTCCCGATGTAAATATTGAAACAAAACATTTTAAATCGATCATGATACTATATATTTTCACCTCCGTGTTAGTGATAATAATTATGATCACCTTTTATGACATCTTGTAGGCAAGTATGTTAGTCCTTGATTTAAATAAAACCCCAAATTTGGTATAAGAATGTGTGTGTATTGTAATCATAATTCGTTGTTAGTTGTTACGATACCCATGTTGAATCACATACTAATACTTTATTTTAGAAAAAAATGGGTACGATTCACAATTCTACAACAAATGCTACTTTCAACTCGGAATTACTCATCTTTTTTTCAAAATGGTATGGATACAGAAGTAGAAGTACACAATGTATATGCTGTATAGTACTTTCATATCTACTAAAGATTTGAATACAGTGGCTGCATCCTTGATACGAGTGGCCAAGTGCACTCCGATATGCCGTGCGTGCGCGTATATTATGGTCCTGTATACAGTAATAGCTTGCGCTCGAGTTTTTTCGATGAACGTATTATCGCAAAAATAAACATCGCTCACAGTGCCTACAAACATTATATGCGTGATTGACTCATCGAACAGTTTTTCCCGTGATCGGGATTTAGAGTGCCCTTTGGATTTAGACGACACAGAGATTGGATAAAATTATATAGATGTACACTAGGCACGTATTATAGGGAAACACAAATGTATCAGCAGAAAGAACACCTACATTCATGTTTAATGCATTATTTTGTCAGAAACAATGCGCAATTCACACCACGCTTCCCCTACAAGCATTCTCGCGGGTCCCGTTGCGGACGTCACCCTTGGTCGCCTCTTTGACCCCCATGCATTGCCGCTCGTCCGCTTGTATTTCGGGCGTTCGACGGTAAAGGGGTGGGACGTTTGTACCCGTATTTACATGATGAATGCTCGCTTTCATGCATGCCCAGCAACATGTCGAGAGAACTGTATGACCATGGACTATTATCGTTATTATTTGCAATAATTACCAAATTATGGTCGCCCCTCTCCCTCTCCCAAGGCAAGTTCGACCGATCTTCGTAACCCACCTAGGTTGACCCTGGCTGTGCCGAGGGCCCGCTGCACGACGCTCGTTATTGCCCGTCATCACCGCGTACTTCATCGCTCCCCCGAGATCGCGATGAATTAGTCAACGAAAAACTAAGATCGATGATGTCGATGTATAAATCCAATCATGTATTATATTGCGAGCCCCCGTGCACCATCAGTCTATTCGGTTTCATTGAAGGATGAAATTGTTGAGCAGCGTTTTGAGTGCAACAGCGGTGATTATCACAAGTCACACCAACGTTTCCATCCAACAAACAAAGTAGATGGGCAGAGATCTGAAGCATAACTGTGAACAGTTTATTCATTGATAGAGAGGAATAATGCACACCTACATCAATGCGACCACCTTTTAAATTAGGCAAAAGAGGGTATTATTCAGATATTGTAAATCGTTTTTTCAAAAGTGGGATGGGGGATGCGACCACCTTTTAAATTAGGCAAAAGCGGGTATTATTCAGATATTGTAAATCTTTTTTTCAAAAGTGGGATAGGGGGGGGGGGGGTGGGGGGGGGGGGGGGGGGGGTGTTTACACTAACTTTAACCATAACCCTTACCCTAACCCCCCCCCCCCCCCCTCCACACACACACAAAACAACCAAAAACACACACACAAACAAAATAAACAAACAAACAAAACAAAATAAAGCGAAATACAAACGAACATTCAAGCAAACAAACAAAAAACACACACAAAAGAAAACATCAAACAAACGGAAAAAACAAACGAAACAAAAACATAAATAAACAATACAAACTGTTGTATTATTCACAGGTTTCATCAGGTTACAACGAAACCACGTTGTTAACCAAAAAACATGCCACATTGAACTTGTATGAACTTTCAAAAATTAAACAGTTCAATGTTGTAATTGTAATTTGTCGTTACAGCGTGTACCAAGATTTTACAAAACCTAGTGTAGTAAAACTGTGGTGCGCCAAATGCTTATGTTAATTATAAAACGCTATCCCCGATGAGTGATGCACCGTTTCTCTTCACTAAAATGTAAAAATAAAATCCCAGTTCGCCATTATCATAATGAGATATATTCCGTGTGGAATTAAGGTCTTATGTACTTAGTATAATGGAAGATGCAGTGCTGTGCCCATGGCATTGTGTCTATTTTACATGTAAATGTGATCCGCCTGTCTTGTGTCCCGTGAGCGGCTGCTTTGCCTATATATAAATACATGTACACTAACAAAACAAAACAACAAACACACACATTATAGAGGTAGCTATATAACGGGATAGAAAACATGAATGAAAAGAAGCAAAGAAAATAAGGTTTCTCCGGGATGCCAACCCTAGACCTCCTGATTTATACAGTTGCTCTACCGACTGAGCTATAACAAGCCCTAGCGCTTGCGTTCGTCCCTGAAAACCCTAATATTAAACATGTTATACATTATAATAAGGTCCATGTATTAAACGATACATACATATTGTTATGTAAAATCACGTACTTTCATCACCATGCACCTGATTAATACATATTGAAGACGGATGTGTAGTTCTTCCCATATAAAAGGTAGGTTGGATTCGGGTCTGAGACGTGGACACTCACAGCTCAGCAGGAGAGGGCATTGGATTGGGCATACACACGTACCACGTACGCTCTGGATCGCCCTGAATATGACATGGACAGATCCAAATAATCAAGAACGCTCGTTCGCATGCAGGCCTACCTAGATTGTAAAGCAAAGTTTACCGAAAGGAGGTTGAGGTATGAAGGAAACTGTGTCCATGATCACCCAAAAGCTTCTGCAAGCCTATCCAATTCGGGGGAAAAACTCGGGGAAAGGGACGAGGAAGAAGTATAGATGCCGCAGGATTAAAGAGCTTACGACGATTATTACTTAGATCTCGAAATAGTAAGAGTAGTTCTAAAAAGAACTACACATCACTACGCATCGCCATGTACCATGCAAATACAGGAGTAAAGCTAAACTGAACAATCACTCACACGTGCGCACATGTCACTAAACATAATATTCTGTTGTCGAAACACAAGTAACATTGTGACAATATTGATTGGTTGATTAGGCGTTGAAAGACACCGATTTAGACACGTCATATTTTGAGCTCAAAATTTCGATTTTCAAACAAATCGTGACGTAATGGGATCTCCTTGTTTTGGTGTATTGCAGATTGTCTTGCGTAGGGCTGTAAATGGCGGCCCGAACGTTCGTAAATAGGCAAGTTTTTGTGCACTCTATTAAAACTTATATACAACTGAGCTATCGATTAGTTCGCACCGTGTGCAAGTTGTTCGCAATATGGCACCGCGTGTCTGATGTACGAATGTGAACCCCCTTGGGTGGGGGGGGGGGGGGGGGGGCGACACATAATCAGATGTGTGCTCAGTTATTGGATGCATATGTGATCAATATAACTCTAGTGAGAATGTAAAAGCGAATGAGGACGATACATGTTGATAACATTCTATAGATAAGGTGTGGAATTAATATAAAAAGGAAGAGAGAGAGAGAGGGAGAGTTCAAGAGATCGCAGTGTCATTTCGAGGATAATATATGTTATGATTGGACGCAAACTAGTTATTAGGACAGCTATTGATTTGCGAATATCATCCAGAAATAGACTCTGGGTTTCATCAAGATAATAGAAACTCATTCCATTACAGACCGGCGAATTACCATTTTCAATTGAATAAGTGACATGTCAGATGATATTAGTTCGCATGTCAGGTGCCCGGGGGCGATTCTATTGGAAACGTTAGATTTTTTTTTCTTCAATATCTTCCCCGGACAGATGCTACTAAGCATTGTAATCTGCTGGACTACATTACTGCTAACAAGTCAATATCCACGGGATATGAAAACTAAATATTATTCCATAAAACTTAATATTATTCTATCACATCTACCATTTGTTTTATGTCGAAAGGGAGCTTACGTGTAAATAGAGAAGCAGTGTATGCTCTCGTTTATATGTGTATTGTAATTGTAACTTAAAGAGGAGAAACGTTGCTATGGAATTCCAAATTCGGCTGTTTTGTTTCTCTCTGAGTGTGCACCACTCACTTGAAACGAAAGTTTGTGTGCCGTATTATGATATTTGATAAATATCTATTTATCAAAGTTCGAGTTCTCCAATTTAACTTCACAATTATTGTTCACACCTTCATATAATAACTGCCAGTTTGGAATATTGTTTTGCCTATTGACTAGTTATTTGTTCAAGTATGTGTTGCCTTCATTCATTCACAAGTTTTACTTCGCCGCAATTTGTAAAATTGGCAAAATTGGCTTCGTAATGCAATTAACTTCGTTAGGTTTTAATTTTGGTTTGTTCATTCCAGCAAGTCGACCAACTCTCGGGAATTGTTCTGACCGCACACGCTTTAAGGGAATGTTATCTGACCATCAGGGGTGCAGCCATGGTCACCATACGTCAACTAGGGATCGAATAGGGGTGTAAGGCTATCCTGAATGTCATAGTCGACTTATATTAATCAGAGTAGATGGATGGGTGGCAGATTAAGCTATTCATATAAACTTGTCGAGAGGACACCATACTTGCAATGTTGTGTAACCCTCTGATATGTCAGATGTTAAATATTAATGGTCGTATGTCTCGATGCTGTTATATTAACATAATATGGCGCGAGGGGAAGGAGGGGGCGTAAGTACCAACATGCGGAGTGGAAATGGCCCCCGCTGCCATTCACGCCCCCCCCCCCCCCACCCCCTCTTTGCTCAACCATGCATTGTGTGACCGCTAACTTAAGAGGGACATGAACCGACAATTCCAGCGATGCGTGTTTCTTGTCGCATGACCGGTCTGTAATCAACCGTTGATGATGTTGATTTTAAAAGTTGCTGCACTGAATATGGAGGGAAGAAGGCACGTAGGGTCGCGGCTGTAATTGAATTTTCGGTAGCGAATCAATCATGGTCAGATGTCTTTCGATCGTCATTTCCCGTGTTCTCCCCTTATTACCCGCCCAACGTTCCACTCACCGAGCCGTGACACAAGTCACAAGGTCGGCCAGAGACCCTCCCGCTCACACCTTGCTTCAATACAAGATGGCATCCTCTCATAGCGTAGCTAAGGGGTTAACCCCCCCCGCACCCAACCCGCATCCTTTCTTGCACCCCTATCATCGCTCCGCCACTTAGTTTGATACTTATTATAGAAAATGTTCATGCTTATAGAGACATAAATATTGCACATCGTAGGGGTGTTTCACACAAAATTCAAATTTGAACTTAACTCTAAGTTATTGAAAGCCATTATTGAAATTTAAAACAATCTATTTAAAACCAACAAAATAAGCATATTTGAAACTTCCAACAAACATTTATATCAATTATTCGAGGCTCCTTGATAATAACATAATTAACTGATTGTGTTACCAAACTTCATGCCTGTTCAAAAGAATATTGTTCAAACAATTTTACAAAGAATCTAACGGCTTTCCAAAGTATTGAGGTCCAACTTAGCGATAAGTTCAACTTTTTATCTTTGTAAAACACCCCCTAGTTTATCATTGGCACAGACTTCACTCCACTCAACAAAATAAATGTTGCGCCCCGTACGTTTTCGTCCGGGTTGACACTGGCTACGCCCTAGACCCCCACCAGTTCACACTTGCTCAAAGATGGCGCCCGCTTTGAGGGAACAGCCGTGCTATCTGCACTTTTTTTTATTTATCGGGAGCAGTGCCGGCAGGCGCCGAAGTGTGAATCGAAACGATTGAAAGGTCTGTTTGTTTGGCTCAATTTGACCGATGACGTCCCTCGTGATCTATAAAAAGGACAATTTGGACAAGCCTTCAACCGTCCCTCCCTATTTCCCTCACAATCTTAGATATTTATAACGTCTCAAAGACAAGTCCACTCGTACAGTACATCTTCTATCCCGAGTTGATGTTGTATCATGCCCTAGTATACAAATTCCGCTATAGCTATTTACTCGCAGCTCCAATCGAGTGATATCGCAGTGTTTTTCCTTTTATACTCATTACAATTGCAATTGATACTACAATGCATTGATAGTACAATTAATTATTACAGTAAATACATATCAATCACGGCCAGGTCATGGTATTAAACCAAACATCATGGTGCATTTTCAAATACCTATTGACGTGACCCACGTTACACTGATGCTCTGATTGTTTGACCCCCGGTTTGACCACCCCATTTCTGTATATCAGTCCTTTGAAGAAAGACCACCTGGGAATTTGTGGGTATTGCAATAATTTGGAATGCATTCTTTTGTCTCATTGAATAATTACTAGACTATTAACATTTCAAGTCATGGAAACAATGTCAAAGAGCAGTTCAAGTGTGATACAAAGGTTATGCGTTGAAAATAAAAGTATGTCTGAAAAATAAATATGTTTAACTTTGTTTTTTCTTTGAGTTATTTCATTTTGGAAGGGTGGTCTTAAACTTTTGCAAATGATGGTATTATGGAAAGTTTTGCCTCTGTTGTGCCCCCTTCAGGTCAAATACGAAAAAAGAGCTCAGTGGCATACCGTGATCGGATTGCTTGGTCGAGGGCACATCTTATGATTTTTTGATTTTGTTTGTCACAAATTGCCCCCTCGTTTGTTTGGTATTATTGTGTAGTCAAATTATTATAGCGGGAGGGGGCCACGTGGGCACATAGCTACGCAACTATTAAGAGCTGGTTAATACCATGTAGTTATGTATAGCTCATCTTCATAATTCATGGAAACACCCCCCCCCCCCCCCCCTCCCGAGTTTACTTACCCCCCCCCCCCCCCCCCCGTACTCTTCCTTCACCCTTTTTTTTATGTAACTTCAAATAGTTTTTATATCGATCTGGACTTATTCGGTTAGAAACCATCAACTCGTATTGCGTGGTCTATGATTTATGTCACACGATTTGTACTATATACGGAGCATTGCAAGCACCTCTGACATTTTAAGAAATAGTTTAATTTCATCAAAAAGGGAGGCTAGATGGGCTCAACCTTTTAACCATGCCCAAGTAGTTTAGACTTTTCGCTTATAAATCTCCGTAAGAGTCTCAGGAAACAGCTAAAAATTAGCGTGGAACATCTTCAAAATCACTAGAAATTACCGTACGTTTGCAAATTAAAAAAAATGGCTCACATTTCTGACGTGGTGAAATGCGTCGATGTTTTTTTTCTTCTTTTTCTTAAAGTTGTGTTTCCTTTGCGATAATTAACTCTTTTCATACAAAATTATGCATGTGATGTCTTGTTAAATAATGATTAAATATAGAGATCATCAACTATTTAACAAACGTTTTGAAAATTTTTGAAAAAGTGTAAGCATTTAAAACAAAAATTGAAAAAATCGTTCTAATTATTTGGGCCCCAAATAATTATAAGATCGGATATATTAATTGATATTTCAGCCGTTTCTGGACCGATTTTGACCAAATAAAGTTTATTCTGCCATTAAAATTGCATGTTCTCTCAAATTCGACACTCAGTTTTTCATTACCTCACACAAATTGTGATGTGCAGCGCCCTCTCTACCAAAACTGAATTTCCCCTTTAAAATAATCCATTTTGAATAACATGTTACTATCTACTCTAGATCATGACCATGTCAGCTGGCCATTACATGTTCGCATTCTGACATTCCGATTAGTTCAGTAAAATATAAATTTAATACACTGAATACTTTTCTTTTCAATAGGTAATGATTATAATACTTGATCTTACACACCCACGAATGCACACATTTCCATTCGATCGATTAAACACATTTCATTTTAATTTACCCACACACCATAATATCAAACATTTATACAGGTTGCATGGTTCTGACGGAACACTGATGTAGTATCTTCAGGTCTACGTAGCATTCATCTTATTTTGTGCACCAATAGACTCGCAAACATTTGGGTATAATGCTTATAATAATAAGTAGTATGAGTTTCAACGAATGTATGTGTACATTGTCATTACATTTCATTTAACTTACCTGTACAGCATGATATTACAATGACAAAGTTTTACTACCCTTGGTGTTGTATTTAACGTAATCCATGGATCAATTATACATCCGTATACACATACTCATTGCACAGAGATTGTTAACTCCCATGTAAGTGTATCAGGGTCTCAGTGAAATGTTAATTTAACATATTACTCACGGGAACCTGGTGGGCCCTGTATTAACACATTGTATAATCTGCAAAATCTAGTTAGGGATAGGTATAAAGGGGTAGTAGAGTTTTGGTAAGGCTGAACTTTAGTAACCAAACCTGGACACTAACATTATAAACATAGTTATAACTCCACCATGCTCAAAAGGTATACATAATTACAAACGACTAAGTAAAAAGCCCGTTATCGTTCAAAAAAGAGCTATCAAAACACAAGAGGGCGCTTTCTAAAAAGGCATTGGTTTTAACCATTTTTCATACAAAAGTATGCATGTGATGTTTTATTGAAATAATGATTAAATAGAGAGATCATCAACAACTATTTAAAAAACGCTTTTGAAAATGTTTGAAACAGTGCAAGCATTTGTTTAATTTTTTGAAAAAATCATCTAATTATTTGGGCCCCAAATAATTATAAGATCAGATATATGTATTGATAATTCAGCCGTTTCTGGGTCGATTTTGACCAAACAAAGTTTTTTCTGCCATTAAAATTGCATGTTCTCTCAAATTCGACACTCAGTTTTTCATTACCTCACAACAAAATTGTGATGTGCGGCGCCCTCTCTACCAAAACTAAACTACCCCTCTAACTCTCTATATATATGAGGATTTCAAAATCTAGAAGAGAATCGGTTCATGTATAATAAGTACATTCTGCAACAAGCCAGTAGGGAAATAAGCACCGGTTCAATCAGAATGCAGTGTCTTTAATACCAAACAGGCCAAGGTTGGGGAGGGTGGGTGTAGAGCGGGGGAAAATAAAGGTGGACAAGGGAGGGGAGGGGGGGGGGGGGGTAATGTGAGCAGGAATCGGGGGCAACTAATCTTACATAGGCATAATGTTATGCATGTTATAGTTTAAGTTTGACGCGCAGAGTTGCACAAAAGGGTGACAGGGGGGCATGTACGTGGCACATGATTGACAACAATGGTCCCACTTTTGTTGTTGTTGACATGATACTATTACAGGGGTTGACAAGATATTACAGAGGGGTATAAGCATAGGGGGAAAGAGTGTGCCATACATACCATTACTATTTTTTGTATCGTTACCATGATTTGGGTCGCGGTGTATGATCAGAGGCATACGAATGGGGACACAATTACCCCCCTCCCCACATAATCTGATATTTGCCCCCACTGAACATAATATGTACGATGCAGTACTCATCTTTTCATAGTATTTTTTTTTTATTATCACTGATGGCTAGTATTTCAAAGGTCGCGTCACATGATCCAATAATGGCCGTGTTTTGTTTTCCCGATGGACGCTCGTGAAATGAAATTCCGCCTGCTCTACGCGGAGGACTTAATGCTCATTGCTCACAATAAGTACCACGTGGCCTACTATCGTATTCCACTGACCACAAATTGAATTTTTCCCCTTTATTGGTGATATTGATCATTACGTTAGGGGAATAGAGGTTACGGACGTTTTCCCGTAACTGAAGACAATTGACGATTGACTGGGTATTCATGTTCATGGTTTAAGTTCGCTCATGTTTGGTAATTGTATAAATGATGGCCCTTCAATGTATAACTGAATATAATTATACAATTCGTTATTCGCTAGTGAACTCTCACATCTTCTCCATTTCCGTGTAGGAATTAATACATTGGTATTTGTAATAATACAGTGGCACCTCTCTATAATGAGGACCGTGGACCATGAACATATATCAGGTATCTCTTTATATCAGGGTCAAAAACACACGAATATAAAGAGATGGGACCAGCAAGATTAACTTGTTATAACAGGTTGTGTTATATCGGAGCTCTTGAAACTTGAGGTTCCAACGGTATTTGAAATAATGTAATTTCTCTATATATCATAATTATTTTCACATTAAGGCATGTTGCAAACTGTGACTATCATTATTTATAAGCTTTTCAAAATGTACGTAATGGAAATATAACACAACTTTTATAGAACATTCTCGAGTTTGTTTTTTTTAGGAAAAAAAAACTACATGTATTTGTATTAATCAATGTAACTGCCGACATACAATGTATATTGGAAACAAACTAAATTTCTTCAACTAAGTCACATGTTTGTTAAAACGTGTGTACAAGGGTGTTATATTCCATACCTTGTCATCATTTCGATTGTTTTCCTCACCAGTCGAACAACCCAGCGCACGCTGCTGTATTTGTACGTTCATATCACCCAGAGACCAACGAGTACAAGCGATGAGCAGCTATGATGGTCGGGTGCGCAGGTCATACGATATCTGGAGCAGAAAGAAAAAAACACGGGAAAGATAGCTGAAGTAAATTTGATGAGAATTACGATATTAGTGTACATACACGAGCGCGTTGCCCAGCCCCGGTGACCTTTTCTTATTATTTGCTCAGCCCTTTTTTCCTTCGAATCTGCCTTAGTTTCTGCCGTTTCGGCCACGTGACACAGTGTTGCACTATTTTCATCTCCTCATCGAAGCAAATGCGATTCAATTTCCCAGATCTTAATCGACGTGAACATGTTACATGAAAAATATGGACAAATAGAACAGAAACAACACGAAGATCAACATGGCATGCGACCTGTCGCGATGACGCGAGATGAGCGAGGTGATGAAATGTGACAAAAACGGTTATTTCGAAGAAGAAAAAAAAGGTGTTATGCAAATGATGATTTAATATATAGGACTCGACGTGCGAGCTCTTGATTCTTAGACCGGATTATATGGGGTTAGTAATCCAGAGGTTGCTGGTTCGAATCACGAAGCAAATCTATGGACCAACGGTATATTATCATTAGTATAACATAAGCACGATCCTAAACAATTTGTTTGTCAGACTGAGTTCATAATTATGGCATAACAAATCAATAAAGAAAGATGAAACAAACACGTACATTCGATAGGAATAAGAAATTGTCCAATTCAATTACAAGTTTCATTGATATGGTATTCAAATGTGTCCATCTGTTCCCATTTGGGGGGCATTGTAGACTTTCAATTACGTAATATCGGCGTACATGCAATGCGATACAAGGGTGTACTCTAACAGTCTATACAGTACATAAAGGTTGCATTATTCAATGGCCCCAAGTAAGTAACGAGAGGTCAAAGATACATTCAAATTGATGTTTATTTTACTCAAATTGTCAGTTTCATTTCGGGGGAGAAAATGGCAAAAAAATAATAAGAAGAAAACCATGAGAGAAATAGATAAGGCCCTATCAAGTCTAATAGACTGCATATGGAAGGGAAATTTAAAAGCGGCTTATCTCTGCATTTTCTTGCCATAACCTGACAGTTATTCGGTCGCGATATCGCTATAAGAGATCATTTCCTCAGGTCGAAAAGCACTCAGAAGTAATCCGGGTTTGAAGTGGATGACCGTCAGCGCCCTTGATTCGTAGGGTTGATATGAGACGCATGCACCCACATACATACACTGACATACATACATATACATACAAACATACGCATACCACACATACACACACACACACACACACACGCGCACACAAGCGCACACAAACCTACACGCACACGCAAACACACACACGCGCACGCACACATACAAACAATACTTACCTTAACAACACAAAAGCAAACCACGCACATAGGTACCACACGTACACAAACACATATTACGAACAAATGCACACGCACGGACACACACAATCACCATTCAATACTAATTTAATCGGAAGCCACGTGCATGAAAGATACACACTGACCTAAATGACCACATGAACGATCACGATACCACTACACTCAAGCCAACATGATCATACATACATTTCGGCTAGATATGCTTGTGTGGTTTTTTTTTTCTCGAGCGAATAACTGATACATTTTGATTAACACCAAAGTCTAATGGCCCGTGCCTTCCCTGTATGATCGATCAGCTGAAGGAGACGTAACTTAAAGCCAACTAACAGTTTGTTTAAAACCTTAAAGTGATCCAGGTAAAGTATCAGATATTGCACAAAATGACATTTGAGACTTCAATCCTATATCAATATCATTGTAAAATACAATTGAAAGATTTGTGAAAGTTTGAAAGAAAACGAACACTGTTTACCTAGTGAAAAAAACGAATATTGAGTTCATATTTTATCACCGAATACTGATGGCCTGTCGTAGATTTGTAGCAGTAATAATCATCCGTTGACAATATCCGCACCCGTGTATGCCTACATACGGTACAGAATTCATGGAATTTGCGCACGTTGGATCAAAGTTCAGTAGGTTCGAGAATGTATCTCACGCGCGCTGGCTGGACGTGTGCAGCTATGGCAATTGTACTTTTTTTGAAAAGCGTTGGCAACGCTTTTTCAAATAATGATGTTCAATGATAATTATCTTCATACTAAAGGGACATTTGAAAAAAATCTAGCCCTATTTTATTCTTCTCTTAACACAAGCTAAACAACACGGCAGAAGAGAAACGAGTAAGCTCCAAGTATTTTTCGTGGAGTTAAAGGACAATGAAATCCAGACAAATTGTTGTATGCACTAAAAGACACTAAATATAATGAACAATCGGTCAAGAAATAAGAAAACTACGGCTCTTTGAAAAGAGCCATGTATTTCTTCAAGTGACTCAAATTGGCAACAAACTCTGGCAAAGTTGTGGACAACTCCCCATACATTTTGTACACAAAATTTCAGTTTTGTTCAATTTTCTCAAAATTTATGTTTACCCTTCGTTCGAGTTCAACATGTTTTGTAGAATGCTTTTATACATAACATATCATGAATTGGGGGAATGGAAAAATGTGACTATGAAGAAAACTGTAAAAATGGGAACATTTGTGTACAAAACATATCGGGAGTTGTCCACACACTTATCAGAGTGCGTTGCCAATTTGAGTTCCCCATGGGAATAAATGGACATCTTCAAAGAGCCGTAGTTTTCTTGTTTCTTACCCGATTATGCTCTAATTTTCAGAGATTATTCTTCATAATCTCTTCAAGACTATGAAAGCAACATTTTGCTTGGGTTTCATTGCCCTTTAAGACACTTTACCTGGATCACTTTAAACAAACAAAACGAGGCGAGCTTGTACTTATATCTCTAATATTCTATTAATGTTTTCGAAGATAAAAATATATACTGTTGTCTCATCACATCGAGTCGGACTTAATATTCCTTATTATCTGACATTTATATTCAATGTATAAATATTATATTTTTATGGATTTCTGATATAAATAATTTTAAAAAGATGTTGTGTGGCTTTACTTTAACAAACAAACTAAAGTAAGAAGAGACGCAGTGTCATGCCTTATGTTATGGAATTCATGACAGCGCATTGTCATGATACGCTCTGCGCAATGATTCGCTTGAATTGAATTTCTCATCTCACTTATCAAAATTTGCAATATATATGCCAATGAAATTCAAGCAAAACAATCCAACCGATACTCCTACATGTGTAACACCTCCCCCCCCCCCCCCCCCCCCCCCACACACACACACTTTTACCCTCTGCACTCTCTTCCCCTTTCTCCCCAAATCTCATTTTCTCTATTTATGTCTCATTTTCTCCGTTTATTTCCCTTTATCTCTTCTTTTCTTTCTCACTGTCACACCCACGCCGATACACTTCTAGCTTGGTCTGTATTACCCACCCACCCCCTCTCTCTCTATAGTTTGCCAAACGCGTATCTCCCAAATATTATCTTATTTCCTTTGTCTATTTCCCCCTCTGGGCGTCGTATCTTTGACTAAACACACCCCTCTCTACCTTTCTCTGTAATATTGGATTATTCCTCTTATGATGTTAAGCGAGTGAATACATTCATGTTAAGTCTAGACAACATTCCTTTAGAAAGACGAAAATTTCCCGCGTAAAACACGGATGACGACGTTCTGTGTTACCAACCCTCCCCTCTATCTTTCTTTCCCTACACCTCATTCCATTCTCTTTTCCATTCACCCCCTCTGTTTCTTTTATTACTATCTAAACCCGCCTCTCTCGAACTCACTTCCTTCTGTATTTGATTATTCCCCTTGAACGAGTGAATACATTAATGTTTACTCTAGACAATATTAATTTAGCGCTCGCGCGGAAAGCACGGCAGATAAAAGGGGTGCATCTTTCAATACACCCGTTACCCTTTACGTTCCCGATCGCGTTTCCATACACAAAACACAAACAGCATGCGACATATTTATTTGTTCTTTTTTGCGATAAAATTATGATTATCTAGAAAGGGTAATTATGAGAGTATTACCCAGATGATTCCTCGCTGATTGGCAGTGTACCGTGTGCGATGATCCCATAATTCCTACCACTCACTCACTTTAAGAATGTATTAGGATGTGTGCGTGTCTTCTTCAATCTGGTGTTTCCCCAGTTAGTATAGGTCACTACTTTGCATGATATATTTTTTGCGTTTTTTAAATAATTTTTGTTTGTGGGGTGGGGGGGGGCATATCACTTGCTCTTTAGTTTAATACTTACACTTATTTAGGTCAAAATATGTTTTAATCAAGTACGTATCTACTTAATATTTTAATATGAAACCGCCCGCATTTTATCCCCGAGAATAACAATTATTATTCAGTAAATGTGTATTACCTACTGGACAAATAGCAGAAGTGTATCATTAAAAGGACGTTCGAAGAACAACATGAAAAGTTGCCATGTTTTTTCTCTTACATTAATTAATTTCAGCATTAATTTTGTCGTGGCGTGATCTCTAAAAATACAAGTTGAGTACTGGTACATCTATTTTTACCAAATTAAAAATTGTAGTTGTATCGTTCTTCTTAGTATTTATTAAAAGTCTGGACCAGAATACCATGTGAACTAAAACAGTGGATTGTGCTACAATCGTGTGATTTTTTTAGTTTATTTATTTATTATTTTTTTTTTTTGGGGGGGTGGTACATTCCAAGTTGTGAGTGATGTTACAATAAATTCAATACATTCATATTGGGCGAATACCTTGTGAACCATTAACAACATACATGACATACAAGCACGTACAATCTACCGTGGGAACTAAAACAATGCATTGTATTACAATCGTGTGAGTTTGTAAACAGCTTCGTACTCTACTGTTTTAGTTAAAGTTTAGAGTGAGCTTACAATGCATTCCACACATTCTTATTGTGTAAGTTGAGGAACAATACAATGTACTACAGTCTTGTGGTTTTGTGACTATGGGCTAAATAGCTACAGAGGCACTAATGATAAACAGGTGTGTCATCACGAAATACTTATGGGGCTCTGTTCTGTTTCATTTCATATACTTCAATACCTTAATACTAAATATACAATATAAAATGGATACCATTCATTTGTACTAGTACAAACAAATATATACAACCTAATACGGCGTTTAAACCATATTCGATCCGGTATGTCTATATACATTACAACAATATTTGGTGAACTATTTTTGTTCCAACGCACCCGCTTTTGCGATATTCATTTTGTTTCCATTCTTCCACTCAGCGAAGAATTGGTGAAAACAACATGGCCTTGAACATGATCAGCTTTCATTGTCCAGACAAGAAGCACGACTAGCTGCCTTCCCACCAAAATAGACTATAATTTTTCGGCAACGAGCAGAAAAAAAGGGGGGGGGTCTACATTTTGCATTGGTAAGGGGGCGGGGACACTCCCTATCACTTTTAGGACTTTACGTGTTGTAAATATCATAACAAAATATTGGTTTCATATAAACATCATGTTATCATCCACTTTTTAATAACCCCTCCCTCGTATATGTGACCCCCCCCCCCCCTTCCCCCGGTATGTGCCCCTGTGTGGGGGTGACTATGGCTACACCGCGGGGGGCCCTTCGCACTGTTCTTCATTACGTAGCCGAGCAAAAGCGTTGAATTTGATTTGGAAAGTCATCCGTTTTTATTACGCTTTTCGGGATGCCATTGATCAAGGCACGATCTCCGTCGAGTTAACCCCTTTCTATCTCTAGTTCATTGTTATTCTCATAGAGGTAATACGTAAGTCACCCGGGGCCCCATAAGCAGAGGGTTAACATATTGATGTGTGGAGGACGAAGACAACCGCTGGTCATCATCGATTTATATCTTCATCTTGTTCTCCAGTTCCCCTATAGCTCGTTTCTTTAATGTTAACCTCTTTTTTGTTTTATTGTTTCCCCCGATTTAGCCAAATTACCCTTTCCGCGTCTTTTCTATGTTTATTATGTTGACGTCTCACCACTCCATCACGTGTATCTTCCATTTCTTCAATACCCGTTTGTATCTATTTTGTTTGCGTGATTTCATCTCCCCCGTGCAAGTAGATACTAGTATTCATTATACTTGAGTTGTAAGTTAACCTTCTATAATGTTATTTTAGTCGTCATCTCTTCCACACATCCCCTCTCTCCCCCTCTTACTTCTCTCTTTCTACCCCCTTTATCTATGTTCATGTATCATCTATATAATCTATATATCTATCTATCTATCTATACATCTTATCTATCTATTTATCTTTATTTCTAGAAACACAATCACAAACACACATATTTCAGTAATCGAACGGAATATAAAATTGATCATATCAGTATACAAACGACCTGTAAAACGCATTTGCACAGTTATACTATATCTATTGCCCCGTTCATAGCTCGCTTTACCCCCTGGCGTTGATATCTCGTTTCTTGTTACACCCGTTTCTCGTCTGCCCGTTCCCGTTATTCCCTCCGGCAACCGGTGAAAGGGATCCGCCAAAAGTAGTCCACCATTATACAAATCAGATTACCACTTCTGTGTGTCACAGGTGCGCGAAAATGGAACATGAAGGGCCTTAAATAAAACCAAAGGAAAAAAAACGGAAAGGAAAATAAGAAAAGAAGACGAATTATACACTAGAAGTGTCGAGTATACGTTTCACATTCGTGGTGGCAGTTGGCGCGAAGGATTTGAAAAAAGAAAGAAACGACGAATTATACACTTTTCTCCGAGTATAGGTTTCACGTCCGAACCCCAAAGGCATGTGATTGAGTTGCAGAAAATACTGGGGCTCGACGTCATCTTGTCAGACTGGAACGGGTTGTCAGTTCCGTGCATGTAATCATACTGCGTTCAATGCCGAAGCGTTCAAATTTGGCGGCATAATACCACATGATCCCTTTAGGGCAGAAACGGTGTATGAGATCCTGGGAGTTAACCTGTTCGCTACTAGATGTGGCAATCCCCATAGAGTTAATACAGGCCCCCCTGCACATGGTTCCCGTAGGCAATGGGTTACTCTTTCAAGAGGTAGACCAACCTGGAGCCGTAATACGAGCCGACACGGGTAGATCTATGTGGAGCTATTACCAGTTTACACCTTCATGCCCAGGTGTGTCTCTAGTTTTATGTCCATGTATATTTGACATAAATGTATTCATACAACGTTCAGTGTCGAAGCGTTCAAAATTGGCGGCATAATCGTGATCCCTATTATAGAATGGAAACGTTTATGACACGCTGAGGGTTAGCTTGTTCGCTACTAGATGTGGCAATCCCAATATAGTTAATACAGGCTTCCTGCACATGGTTCCCGTAGGCAATTGGGTTACTCTGTCAAGAGGTAGACTGTCCAGGAGCCATACTAGGAGCCGACACGCGTATATATATGAGGAGCTACCAGTTGACACCCTCCTGCCCCGCTCTGGATCTAATTGTATTTCCATGGGTCCCGTTGCAGAAAGAGATGCAATCGATTGCAAAGTTGCAATTAATTAATTAAAAGTCAGAAAATGTGCGCATTTGAACCAATCAGATGTGCGCATTTGGTCACATGATCGGATTGCAACTCTTTCTGCCACGGGGCCCTTGTGTATCATGTGATATATTGAACCCATTGAGTGTTTTGTTGTAGTTTTGTATCGATGACTAACTTTTCAAAATCTTCTCAGATTCTCGATCACACAATGGATGATTTCAAGTATGGTGTTTAAGGCCGGTGTTAGTGTTTATTACACACAAACACCTAAAACACCCAAAACACCTAAACACCATACTTGAAATCACCCATTGTAAATGTTTGCATTGGAATGGTTTAGGCAGACTTTCACTTCGTTATAAGCTATGCAAAGCTTGAATTAATACACATTTCACTGACCCATTCAAGGGATCTATTAACTTTGTTGACATGTGCGAACACTGGCAAATGGTTGGTAACATGTTCATTTATGTGATATGATAGAAACGAGTGATGTGTGATGAGTGATCTGTGAAAATACCATGGTAAATGAATGTCATATGACCTAGTAAAGAACGGAAAAGAAAGTGATATTCGCAAAAATCATTGCACTGACTTTGTATACAGTTATAATTATCCATTGGATAATGAAAAATCGGAACATTTCAAATGTAAAATTCTTTCTAACAAAGCGGAAATTTGGAAAACCAAAACCTGTTCCATGCTTTTATTGATAATACGAATACAACAAGGTTTGAGCGAACCATTCAAGTTATAAGTATATTTATTGGATTTTGACAATGTTACGAGATCCCTTTTAATCGAGTTGAAGTGTTTCGATTGTATTCGGCAGTCTTGGAATTTCATAATTGATAATAATCAATATCAATGTATAGCCCATACATGTCCAATATGAACACAGCGAGAACACAGTGTCATTAAATGCACACAGTTTACACGCACACTTGAAACAAACGTGGATTACAACTGCACACAAATACATCTTTATCGGTTGCATATGCATAGACGCATGTTATTACAGAGGACGATATATACTGGGATTTCTCGCAGAAGCTTAGTCCTGTGTGTATGTAAGATATACTTAGTCCATCCATCATACTCACTTGTTAGATAAGCCACCCCTCGAAACCCGTCGGCTGAAGTTTCAATACCCTTGTTCAATAATTCAACTTCGATTACAATAATTTGTATTACCCCCCCCCCCCAAGATGGAGACTACATTTGAAACATTAGGACAAGTTTATCGAGTAGGATGATATCCCAAATGCCATCAATTTGAAATGTAATATCTTTATTACGGGATACAAGGCCCTTGCAATGTCCTCTAGTAACCCATCGGGTGAAATTTCAACATCCTTGTGAGAAACAATTCAACTTAAGTTACAATACTTATATACAGTCAAATATGTCTTAGCGGCCACCAGTCCTGTCTTCAGCGGCCACAAGAAGAGATCCCCTGCAAAGACAAACATTGTTATTGAACCTGTCTTTAGAGGTCACCTGTCTACATTGGTCACGTTTATTGACTACATGTATTAGATATTTATTATGCACTGGTTGACTTTACTGTTACCCCCAAGTTGGAGTCTTTATTTGAAACATATTTTTTATTACATTGTATAGATAGTCCAAATTTTGACGGGTTTATAAAGCAGGGTCCTTATCCCCTATGGCATCAATTTGAAACGAACTTCGTCTCGTATCAGACATACCAGAGTCAGCCCACCATTCTCATGTTCGATAAGCCCTCATCACGAAAACTACACTAATTCAAATTCAGAAAATAAATTCATATTACCTCCAAGTGATATCTGCCTTTGAAACATACAGATAGGCTAGTCTGCATTGGGACAGGTTTGCCAAGCAGGACCATTTCCCCTGTAACATCAATTTGAAATCGAGTCTTGTAAGAGATACAGAACCCGCCTTGTATACTCACTTGCCTGATAAGCCTGGCCATCTCTCGAAGCTCATTGGGTGAAATTTCAACACCCTTGTGCCTTTCAAAACCCGTGTCAATAATTATTGCAGTACTATCCCGAGCTTTGTCTATGGCAGGTGTGGCGTGGTAAGTCTACTTTGGCGATGTTGGATTCCATTTTTTGGAAAATGGGAAATGTTCATTACCTTACATCTCCGGAAATATTAAAATGAAGCAAGCCTTATTATAATCATGTATGATTACTTTGTTATGCTAATAAATGACTCGCAATTGTGTATTGGGTTACGTATTTGGAGATGAAGCTATTACACCTGAGCCCCGTTGTAGAAAGAATTGCCATCGATTGTAAAGTTTCAAATAATTACAAGTCAGAAACAAATGCATAATTATTTGAACCAATCAGATTTGCGCGTTCAGTCACATCATCCATGGTCTTATGATCTGACTTGCAATTAGTTGCAACTTTACATTCCATTGTAACTCTTTCTGCAACGGTACCCAGGTGAAGTGGACACGTTAACCTGTTCCCTATTATATGTTGCAATACCAAATAGAATTAAATGTAGGTTCCACCAGGTTCCCACAGGCCACGGGTTAAACAAACGCCATCATTCTATTAAATATATCATTGAAATGATACATATAAGTTGTATTGTTCGATCAGTAACATGATAATATCAAGTATATTCAGCAACTGATAATGCAGGTTTAATTTTTAGAGGCACCATATACAATTATAACTGTTCCACTTTCTATTTCCAGCTAACCTTTATCCTTCTTTGACTACGTTTTTGCCAGACAACACTCAGCCGTGAGTTGGCTAAATAGATTATAACGTGTATGTACTGTACACATTACACATATTATGGTTGCTGTAAATGTGTAAAGCACTTCCCGACCTTGACTGCTCACATTATATCTAGCACATTCATACTGCATGCACATCAGTAGTACAGGATACATGGAGATAACTGTACGTAATGTCATTACGATCATGCACGAAATTTGATAAATTCAACACAGCTCCTCCTTTGGTGTTCTTCCCCCTCCTCCTGCATTTATATAACGTGATATTAATGGTGCTACGGAATCATTCATCCATGCCGGGGAAAACGATCACGGTATTACTAAGTAAATTATACCGCGTAACTTCTCTTTTTTTTGCTGCGCTCGCCCTTGTTATTTCACCTTGACTTATCACATCGTGACATTATTATGTAGGAGACCAGCGCATAATCCGAGATGTGAAGAATAAGTGCGTGTATACCCATGCATTCAATGTGAATAAAAACAGTGGTACTCGGAAACTATTCGTTATTAAATTATAACCGTTCCCCTTTCTATGTTCAGCTAACCTTTATCATTCTTTATTTAATAGCATGCTACAGCGAAATAACAATCATATTTTCAACCAGCCATCGGTTTAACCCATTGCATTGGTATTAAAACCCATTTGCGTGATTAGTATGACAGGCCGACATGCTTTTAGTACGATGAAGTGCACGTATATGAATATCGTTCATTCGAATTGGCATCTACCGAGATGCCACTTTACAGATGAAGGCCGAGTTATGATTCTTCTTATGAAGGCAACCATACAAATAATTTGTATTATGGATATTGGCGGCATATTTCTTATATCTTTACAAAACGCAGATGTTTGCCTTTTTTTTGTCATTGCTTCCCCCGACATTTTATGTTGCCCTTGACACATGAAAACTGCTCTACAAAATGACGAATGAGGGCATAACAAATATTATAAAGACTTGACGTCCATTGCATGCGAATGTTTAATAAATATCATTAAATTATAATGTCAAGTTGGGTATTATTTCCCACAAGCGATTAACCATTTATTTGATACAATTTTACATTCTAAGAAGTAAACATGGCAATGGGGTTAATAGTATATGCAAGTATAATGACAAGTGACTTGTGCGTGCAATAGATGACGGTCTTCAGTAAACACACAACATCTGTCAGGCAGGGTAACTCCAACTAGACATTAATTAAACCCTCTCTCATCATATGTAATGTTTGATTCTTGATTGGCACTTCTATCCACGGGCGCAATAGGGTATTTAACAAGTTAAACATCTATCAATGTTTTGTAACTTTAAAACCAATATCACATTAAGCTTTCGAATTTCTTTTGTTATTGTACCTTGTTGTTTGGCTTATATTATATTACGGCATGACTTAGATGACTTATAGTATGGTAACATACGAGTGGAATGGCTGATTCGTCAAATGTCTCCCTAATTATGATTCAATGAAAAGAGTCTCAGGAACACTTTTCGATTGTAGTCAACGTTGATAGGTGGTACAATCTATAATCTATTCTCACGCGTTTTAACTAGGTATAACAAAGTACCTTTCTATGAACTTAGCACACATTATTTATAAGAATCTTACGATGATTTTAGCGCATGATTGAATTCTCAAATATATCACTTTTGGAAAAAAAATCTTATGAAGCTAATGTATCACCATAACCCGCTCTGTGTATTGAGTGTCAATCTCCACGTTCGCGGGTGTGCTTTAAGTCTTTATGTGCCAATATGCACAGTCGTTGCATTGTGTAACTAGTATCAGTGTAATTATTACGCTAACGTTCTTCAGGTATCCGTCTTATCATATACATTATATGCATTGTACATGTCAAATTCTTAAAATGCACAACTTAGAGGTCATCTTACGTGGAGGTGTAGAGGGCAGTATTCAAAACGCTCCGCACATGAATACACTATATAAATGGCGCCCCGCCGCGATTCGCCATTTTGAACCATACTTACCAATGAGCATTCCTGCACACCGTGCTCAGGGCGCACCGCGCACTACACGATCCGAGTCCGATCCGACGAACAACTGAGTATCTGAACTAATGCCATGCGCGCGTATTACATGGATGGAGTTCAGATTGTTCAGATACTGAATCGTTTGTCGGATCGGGTCGGATCGTGTAGTGTGCTGTGGGCTTAACGAATCCGAACTACCTTAAATAATTATACAGACCGGTGCATACTCAGGATAACATACCTTCAGCATTGGTTACTTTGCACAATATAAAACGGTACCAAGCGTCTTTTTTTAGAGTGGCATGCCATAGGGGTTTCATAATATACTGGAACAAGTTAAAGCGCAAGTGACTAATGGGTCCAAGCAGTGTTATCACACGTGTACACACTACACACAACAGATGTCAGCCCAGGTAGGTCGTATCATATATCATACTAAGTGATTAATCCTGTACGGGGTCCAAACAAGTTCAATTCGTGGAATTATACCTTATCAATGTAATGCAACATAACGGGTTAGGTTATGATAAACAATTTTATCATGGTCGGTTTAGATAAAATCATGTAATAGTTCATACACGTTCATACACGGAACGCCATGCGCAAGTATGACATTGATTAAACTTAAAGGGATCTACTAACTGCATTTGCATTTGCAAAAACGGGCAAACGGTTGATATAATGTGTGTTTCCGTTATTGGATTTGTCCACTGAGTGATGTGAGAAAATCCCATGGAAAATTAATGTCACACACTCGAGTAATGGGCGAAATTGCAGAAGTGAATTTTGCTCACTCATTGCACTGGCTTTCTACACAGTAATACTTTTCCAAATTTAAATCATTTAAATCTTTATAACGGAAAATATACCATTTGGAATACCAATGGCTGCTCCATGCTTCTGTTGGTAATACGAAAACAGCGAGGTAAGTGACTGATAACCGCTAGAATTCCAAGTACGTTTTGGGGATTTTAACAATGTTACTAGATCCCTTTAAGTTATAAGAAGTATGTCTCACGGACTTAAACTTGGAAGGAGTATTGTCTCCAGATGGTCGCGTGGCCTAATTGAATCATCGTGAAAGGGTTTCCACTTAATAACACCTCTCTAGCTTGGTGACAAAAATGGTGACACCATTTTAGTAGCTTCGTGATGACGCGAGAGCTCTACTTTAATACCACAAGGGTGTTTGAGATGTGGTGCCATGTGGTTTGACTCCATTATACACGATGCAGTAATTATAGGATTTTGATTTAATACAGCTTTCATTATCCCTTTTCTGTATAAAATAAGCAATGCTGAATGATAACTATAGCTCATAAATGGAACATATTGTGTCAAGCGTCACATAAAGCTTCAAAGTAGTCTGATATAAATTATAAACTACTTATACATCATGTACATTGATACCCTGTGTTTCACTCAGTTATTCACCCTGCATCAAGTATACGATAATATGACTAAAGAAAATTGTTATTGTCTCTGTTGAAAATAACAAAACAACAATGTTGAATGATACTAGTTCCACAATGGAACGTAATGTGTCACATGGCACATAAAGCATGCTAACGAACATAGCGATGTAACCAATTAAATTCACCCTTTCCGACACAGTTAAAGTAAAACCAGTAAAGTGTCTAACTCCACGAAAATTACTTGGAGCTTCCACATTTCTCTTCTACCGTGTTGTTTGGCTTATGGTAAGAGAAGAATAAAATAGGGTTAGATTTTTTTTAATGCCCTTTAGTATGACGATATCTATCATTGATAATCATTTAGCTCAAGAGCGTTAATGAACGGTCATAAACCTCATATACGTTATACAGTAATTCGTTGTAAAAGTTGACGCAAATTTTCGCAGGAAAGCAGCTTTTTTTCAATTAATCTTTCACACATCATTCGGATATACATTATCTTACAATGATTTTGGTATAGGATTGAAGTCTCAAATGTAATTTTGGGCAATGTCTGACACTTTACAGGTGCACCTTTAATAAGTAAGGACATGTTACAAGTGTCACATATAGTTAAAATCTTATATGCTCCACTTTCAAAGGACAGGTGACCTTCTGTTTATCCAATTAATCTAATGACCATTTGTTTTCAAAATCAATTTTGACCTCGTTACATGATGCACTTTACCAAGTCCTCCAGCCTCCGTTTTCACATAAATCGGTGATGATGTTGTTTTGCTAGACCTTGTCTCTATAACGCTACATTGATTGTACGTTTTGTGTTCCCTTCTCTTCGAGAATGGATTATTTCGACAATGAAATTATGTATAGACATGGTGTTTATTAATGTGAAATCGTTTGTTGTTGTTGTTGCAGGGATACGAAGAATCTTGCAGCGCCAATGGTGTAAATATTGTGCGTGTGTGTGTTGTATGTATGTGTGTGTGTGTGTGTGTGGTTGTTTTTGTTAATGTGCGTATGTTTATGTGTGTGTGGATGTATTTGTTAATGTGCGTATGTTTGTGTGTGCGAGCGATATATTTGTATGTATGGGTGGTGAGTATATTTTACGAAAATAGCTACATTTTGTGATGTACGTGATGTAATAAACACATTTTCTCTACTCTGTCCATATTTTGCCCTTGACCCCAAAGAGAGAGCAAGAGAAAAATAAAAAAGAGTGCGTGTTTGCCATCATCGGACTAATTAGGTATGGACAGGCGAGGGACGGATAAAGTCTCGCGAGAATCGTATCTCGCACCTTGCGAGAGTGTTTGCGAAAAGCGTCCTTGTTTCCCACATGCACTCGTGTCAAATTTGGCGCCTTTTATACGACGTCACAGTTAAAGTGTATTATAAAGGCACTTGGACTTGTAAGATGTATCCCTTTAATTTCCGAGAAGGAACCGAAAGTTAAAGCGGTCGAGGAATATGTTAATGCAAATCTGTGATAGTGGTTCTTGTTTGTCCTGTTTTATGTTCAATTTATATCTGTGATGTTACTAGTCCCTTTTTTTAAATGCATACCCAAGATATTCCCCTCCAGGTCAATGACATGTTGATAGGGTGCAAATATATTCACTTTTAAGTCAATAATATAACTTTCCTGTATAACTTGCACCTCGCATATTATGCGTGTATAATCGAATACATTATTACCTATTTACCAGATGAGTTACAAACTTAATTCAAATATTGTGTCCGTTTTCCCCTCAAATCGGTGAAGTTCACTACTCGGTGACTGCGGATAACAAAATCATTTAGCTGTAGCTAGACATGAAACAATACCACTTTATAATTCAAGATATGAATCCTATATATGAATTACTTAAATTATAACAATATCTTTGCCTTGACAAGTTTCAAGACGGCATGGTCGTTTACGCCCCCAGAAGAGGAGACGAGCGGGGACATAATAATGTATATTCGAGGTTCACTACTCGGTGACGGCAGATATCAATGCATGCAATCAAATTATGAAGACAAATCAACAACGAATTTGGTATTAATATTATTTATTAATGTGAGTTATTCAATTGTATACTATTCATGGGCTTCGATACTTATGTAATACCTATTCATCAGGGGGGGGGGGTGAATGAATAGATCATCCCTCTGCCTGATGAATGGGTATCAATGACATATCTACGCCCATGATATTATTACATGTTTTCAACTGTGTTTTGCCAGGTTTCAGGATGGTTTGGAGTCAGACGACTCCGGAGGAGGTGATTAGCAGGGATATCCTTGAGGTTCAGAACTAGGTTGACGGCTTATTTTAAACCATTCAAGAGTGAATGAAAAATGTAATAAATAGCTGCATTATTTGTCCATTTCATGATATGAATTACTTGAATTACGATATTGTCTTTGTTGTCGACAGGTGTCAAGATGGTTTAGAGTCAGACGCGGCCTCCTGAGGAGGTAACGAGCCGGGTTATCCTTGACATTCACGACTCGGTGAAAACGGATGTACACTTCTTCAACTGCATGTTGGGTGAACATAAGCAATTCTAGTTTATAGTAAGATACACCATTTCAAAATATGAATACTTAACATTGTTTCTTTATTTTTCGACAGGTTTCAGGAAGGCATAAATGCAGACGCCTCCACCTGAGGAGATAACGAGCGGGGTTATCTTTGACATTCACGACTCGGTGACAGCGGATGTACACTTCTTCTACTGCATGTTGGGTGAACATAAGCGATTCTAGTTCATAGTAAAAAAATATATAATTTCAAAATGTGAATATTTAAAAATAATCGTATCTTTATTTTCGACAGGTTTCAGGATGGCTTGGATGCAGACGCCTCCCGAGGAGGTGACGAGCGGGGATCCCTTCGAGGTCCACTACTCGGTGACGGCGGATATAAATTTCTTCAACTGGGGTGTGCGGAATGACACGGCGTATGCAAACAGATACGGCACCATCTTCCCTAATCACAGGTAAGTGACTCGCGGACGGTTCTATGAATAATTCGAGAGTCGTATATAGCTATAGCTTTCAATCCTAGCAGGATCTTCGTCAGGGCAACTGACAGTTACTACATAGAGACAACATAATAGTTATATACCAAAACGACACAGATATACACATGTGTATGAATAGTTCGATATATTTTTGTTTGGAGAGGCATACAAATAAAAACAAAATTTCTTTCTTGTTTGTATTAGTTGTTGTTGGGCGGAGTGGGGTTGCGGTTGACATTTACTTGGTATAAACTATGCATCTCATTAGATTTTAAAGGGGTAGTTTAGTTTTGGTAAGGCTGAACTTTAGTAGCCAAAACCTGCACAGTAACATTATAAACTAATAGTTATAACTCCACCATGCTCGAAAGATATACAAATTACAAACGACTAAGTAAAAAGCCTGTTATCATTCAAAAAGAGCCATTAAAACACAAGAGGGCGCTTTTTAAAAAGGCATTGGTTTCCACCATTTTTCATACAAAATTATGCATGTGATGTTTTATTGATATAATGATTAAATAGCGAGTTCATCAACAACTATTTTAAAAACGCTTTTTAAAATTTTTGAAAAAGTGTAAGCATTTTTTTTATTTTTTTCTAAAAATCATCTAATTATTTGGGCCCCAAATAATTATAAGATCAGATATATTTATTGTTATTTCAGCCGTTTCTGGGTCGATTTTGACCAAATAAAGTTTATTCTGCCATTAAAATTGTATGTTCTCTCAAACTCGACACTCAGTTTTGCATTACCTCACAACAAAATTGTGATGTGCAGCGCCCTCTCTACCAAAACTAAACTACCCCTTTAACATACTATAAGTAACAAATTGTAGTCCAATGTCAAAGTTCCAGGTTGGTTGTATTGCATGTTATTATGATTGTGGGAATTTATGTAAGTAGGTGATTGTATGTGTTCAGGCCATCGATACATGACCATGGTATGTTTGAGTGTGATTGTGTGTGTGCGTTTGTTTTGTGTGTGTGTGCGTGTGTGCGTGTGTTTGCGTGTTTATGTGCGTTTGGTCATAGTGTTTGCGTTAATGTTTGAATGTGCTAACCACCATAATTATGTTGTTTGTGTGATTGTTTGTGAGGGTATAGTTAGATTTTGTAACAAAATACAAACATCTTAATGCATATACAATATAATTGTGTGGGACATTACTTGTGTGTAGCTATACCGTATCTCATATTCAATAATATACACGAGTGGTCGAAGCTTGTCAAATGGCGTAGTGTATGACGTTCCCTTTTTACATTATTATTGTAAATAGTGAGAGGGCCAGGAGCGTGTGTTGACAATGACACAGTCACGAAGGAGCCGAAAACTGGCCATATCTTATGTTTACAAAAGGGCCGTGTATATGGGACGGACGAAAATAGCAAGACCTAATTTAATACTAGTGAAAATAAACGATGGCCTAGTTTCAGAAGGACAAACTGACAAAATGAGATAATGGCCTTTCTTACGCTCATTCGGAGCCCTGCCATATTAAAGTGAACCTTTCCACTGCGTTGGCTTGGTCAGATAGTTGGCGGGTCAAATTGGCAGCCCATTTTGTTTAGTCGCAAAGCAACCATTGCTTACACGACCATAGTATGGCAGATACATTATAGACAATAGAGCTAAACAGAAAGCAGTGTGTGAATATTGTGAGTAGAGGTGTTAAAGTGAACAATACAACATTACTATAATAATTTGGTGATTATTTACAGCCTTATTAGCAGCCATGAGCTTTCTTTGATTTTTACAAGCATTTGAGAACATGGTATACCATATGATTTATAATTTTAGACAGAAAACAGTTTTGTCATAAAGAAGGAGAGGTGTTAAATTGAGCAATTCCAAAACAATCATTTGGTGATTGCCGCCATATTGGCAGCCATTTTGTTTTCTTGAATCACAGCCATTATTCACGAAGAGTTTACAGGGATCGTTCAGTTTTGGTTTAGAGGTCGTTTCAAAAAGGAATTGTGTTGTGAAGTATTAAAAAAAACCACCTCCACGAAAATTACTTTGAGCTTTCACATTTCTCTTCTATAACCGTGTTGTTTGGCTTATGATAAGTGGAGGCTAAAATAGGGTTAGATTTGTTTTACATGCCCCTTTAGTATGACAATATCTATCATTGATAATCATTCAGCTCAAGAGCGTTAATGAACGGTAATAAACCTCATACACGTTATAAAGTAATTCGTTGCAAAATCTGACGCAAATGTTCGTTTTTTTAACCAGGAAAGCAGTGTTCTTTTTCAATGAAGCTTTCACACATAATTCGGACATATCCTACAATGATTTTGGTATAGGATTGAAGTCTCAAATGTAATTCTGGGCAATATCTGACACTTTACAGGTGCACCTTTAAAGAGACAATCAACTTTGTTTGATCAACAGCTGAAATATACATTAATATATCCGATTGGATTAAATGTTGGGGACCAAATTTTATTCAATAATTTAAGAAAATATCAATAAATCCTACACATTTTTTAAATTGCATCAACAAAATAGTTTTAAAATTGTTGTTGATAATCTCTCTAATGAATATATTAAATTAACCAAACAACACATAATTATAAACATTGCTTTATTTTGTTTAAATGGTTGAAACTTGAAATGGTCTGGAGGGCGCCCTGGCTCCTGTGTCAACGAATGTATTTAAAAAAAATGAAAACAGCCCTGTTACTAATAGCCGTTTAATGTTTTCCTTCTACCATTCAAGCATCATTGAATTATAACTGTTAGTTTTTAATGATAACATAATACACATTTAAGTGAATACAACTTTGACCATAACTGTACCTTTAACTCTTAAAATGCCAGGGATTTTAATGCTCTATGGCATTTGTGTGTATTAATGCGAGCTTGGCACTCAAGGAGTTAATAATAACCAAGTATATTGGATTTATAAGAACATTTCAACTACGGTGTTTTGATGTGTGCTACCATATTGGCAGCCTTTTTGTTATGTTTTCCTAGAATACTATCGCCTTTTATAGTGTTTTACCCAAATACCCCTAAACAATGTCATAGAGTACATCACACATTATTGGCGTAGTTGTTTTCGACTATTCGTAAACTTCTTTTTGTCATCTTTGCACTTTTACATCTACATTTTGAATCATGAATTCAAAACAAAACAAAAGCGATGTAGGAGTCGGTAAATAAATGATTTAAACAAGTGAAACAAAAGGAAAACAAAACACACCGAGACAAATATTGCAAGAGGGTGAAAGAAAGGGAGGGGGAGGGTGTGTCGTACTCAGTCTAAACGGAGAAAACGAGATAAACAACACTTTCTTGGAAATGCTTGATCACAAAAAAGAAAAGAAAAAGATCAAGAACTCATTCGCTCTAGGTTCATGTTGCCTGGGGCTATAAACCTATTTATGGCGTAATTCAGACACCACTTCCACACTCAAGGAGCATACAGCGAGAGGTACCTTCTTGCATCTATACCCTGGGTTCCACTTGCATCCATTTGATCGAATCGGAGTTGAATTCAAATTTCTCAAATTGAGTTATCTCTATCTGCAGCCTACAGGTCTCCATCGCTTGTTTGGTGGGAAACAAAAGTTGTTTGAATGCATTTAAAGGGATCTAGTAACTTTGTTGACATGTGCAAAAAGTGATAAATGGTCGATACAATGTATTTTGGTATTATCTGATATGTCCATTGGGTGTTGTGTGAACATTTCAAGTTAATCGGACGTTATGTGGCCAGGTAGTGAGTAAAAATGCAAAGTGATATTCACTAAGTCATTGCACTCACTTTGTACATGGTTACGACGATCCAGTGGATAGTTGAACAACCGAACACTTCAATCGTATATATTTTTTTTTAACGAAAGGGAAGTTTGAAAAACCGAAACCTGTCCCATGCTTGTATTGTTAATACGAATACAACAAGGTTTCAGGGAACCGCTATAATTCCAATTTAATTTGAGGATTTGGACAATGTTACTAGATCCCTTTAAGCTTGTAGACAGAGAAGAGAACTTGTTTGAGTGCTGTCTATTAAAGTATATCTTAGAAAACACTTTACGCTAAGTTGGACTTAAACATGATGGAAAGCCATCAGTTTCTTTGTAAAATAGTTAAACAAGGTCCATTTAAAAAGGCCTGCTATTTTGATTTAAATCATTAACATTTTCTTTTATCCAAAATACTTAAAGTTAATGATATAAAATTGTTTGGAAAGTTCAAAATATTATTACGCATAAATTGGGCCCTTGAATATGCTTAACTCCGAAGCTACAAATGGTTTCCTGTTATTTTTAAGTCCAACTTAGTGTTAAGTTCGACTTGGGATCTTCGTGAAACACCCCGGCTCTCTATTATGACGATCACTATTAATTATAAACATAAAGAAAGTAAAGTATTATATATATTGTTTTCGATTATAGTTTTGAATTGTACAGTAATATGTAATGCTTAGGTGTTCATTTCATTCTTATCTGGATAGCATGCGCATCGTGCAGTCATTTTGTTCTTGTGAATGTATACTCATCATCATACTTATATTGCAAAAAAGGGAAGAAATCATTCGTATGGCCAATTTTCTCTTATTCCTCAAGAGGAATTATCCGTTCGACAAGGGGAATGCTGCTTAGTTCGTTGCTGACGTCATGTAATACACGATTGGTCGTAATTTCCCGCTGTCAAGTTCCATTTATTTTATCAGCCTTTTGCGAACGGACGTAGAGTTATTAACGTGAGCAGCAATTGAGCACTGAAGCCTTTAAAACGGAAAGCGTCCTGTTACTGCTGAACAAAAAAAAAAGGGGGGGGGGGGGTGAGGGCAGTGCATGCCGTGGTCGGAGTGATTCAGGGGTTCCCGAATCATGATGGGGGAGGGGGGGGCACGCTTTATGTTTTCTTTATTTTGAAAATGATTTTCCCCTTATGTATGTTATTATTTGTAATATCCTGTTCACTTCGAGATTCTGAAATCCCTTGTATGTACATTGTACAGAGCCCACCATATTCCGGTAGGCAAGTGTTAAATTATTGGGGTATGACAACACATAAATAACGATTATATCGATTGCAGGTGTTATGTCTCATGCTGTCTCAATTTCCTTTTCCTAAAAGCGTGGTATATTTGACCACAGTGTATGTGTTAATCTCAACAATAAAAATACGAACAAGAATATGCAATAACAAGATAATGGATGTGTTGTCCATATCACTTCATTTTTATTTGTTTATGCAAATGAACAAACTACATCGAGGACTGTTTAAATGGTAATATCGTCCAAACTTAATTTTTACACAAATTGAATATAACATATAAAGATTCTTTGGATATTAAATCAGATTTATCACTGTCAATTACGGGACTTAGTCTAATGAAAGGGGATAAAGTATAATATTGGATAATAACCAAAGTGGAATTATTCTCCGCTAAGAAATTGATTTATGAAACATGACGACTAGAATGCATTCCCCCCGCAATGTTATTACCGAAATCTGCGCAGTTATCTCTTTATACCGTTGGATTTGTTAATATAATGTCGACGTGAATTATGTCCGGGAACATTTTGAATAGTCCTTTGAGGTATGCGTAGTTTCCGATCTGAATGCTGATATAGGAGTTCAATGGTATAATACATTTATATTAATTTTGTATTTAATGCACGATATAATTACGTCTGTCTAGATTATTTATAAAGTACATTTATGGTTTATGGGACGCTTCCTGAAATATTTGTTGTTGCGACGCAATGAAAAACTAAGTGTACGATTTGAAAAGGCATCCAATTTTACATGATGTGATCAGAATCGATTCAGAAACAAAATATCCATACAAATCCCGTTGGATTAGATGTTGGGGCCCAACATGTATTCAAATTCAATACTATGTTAAAGAACATATTACGGTATATATAAATCATATAAATTCTTGCAAATATACCAAATTGGCTTTAACATTATTTGAATATTGAATCTTCACGTAACATCATAAACTAATAATTACGTAATTCTTTAGTTTGTATCATTTGTGTTGTACTGAGCATGCTGAGTGTGTGAAGTAGTAACTGGACAGGGCAAGTGTGCCAACCCTGTCCAAGGAGTCGACACCCATTGCCTAAGTATCATTGTTTAACATATTTGGGGATGCTTATATTAAAAGGGTGGGTGGGTGATCTAGGATGAGGGGGGGGGGGGGGGGGAGGTGGGGTGGGATGGGGCGCGCGAAAGCAGTAGGATAAATCGGCTTGCATAGGACAAAATCTCCCGAGACATGACAATAGATATTTTGATTACGCGGGCCATAATGTCAATATTGGACGATCGTGTCCGTTCGTGACTTTTGCACACCTCCTTATTAAATTTGTCACCCCGCGGAGTTACCTCTCTACCCCGCCTCGGCTTTTATTTCCATCAGCTTATTTATTTTTTAGTTTGCTGCCCAGAAAGAAAAGGAAACGCATAGTTCTCTCACCCGAACAGTAAACATGGTAAAATGGTATATTTAATCCGACAAGTTGGTAGTGGCGCTGCCCGCGTCAATCTTACCCAGGTGTAGGGGGCACAGAGGGGTGGGGCAGGAGGGGGGGGGGGTGGGAGGGGGAGGGCTCCCATGCAAGCTTGAGTTTGGGGCAGAATACCCCTACCGTATTAAAACGTGTATATGTATTATCCAAATGTGACTGTCGTCCATACGATGTCATGGATTTGAGGGTCAGTAAGGGTGGGACAGAATTATTTCCCCAGGATGGCGGGGGGGGGGGGGGGGGGGGGAGAAATGTTTTCCTCCCCGCCTCTTCGTCGTCACTACCAGGTATGCACATTATACATTTCACCTACATGCAAGTGCAAGTACACCTGTGCATTGATTTTGACTGCTCGAACATGAACAGAAGGAGCATGAATAACATTTTATTCCAAATATATACTATAGATAGAGTGATGACGCAATTCGAATGTAATTTCATTAGGTTTTTGTCTACAAATCATGTACAAACAGTTAACATTTTGTTTCGTTAAAGTTTCCTATGATTTATGTGCGCAAATGAATATATGACTATGCTGTAAGGGAATATGTTGTACCGGTTATTAGTTTGTATAGAGGACGCTTCACATCTGGTTGACGGCGATTCAGATTGAACAAAAAGGGTTTGCACAATGCTATAGTCAACTTATGAGATTTATTTGTGTTCATTGTTTAAAACTTACATTCAAATTAATGTTTCGAAACATTCATCCATAAAACTAAACTGATATTGTTGTTACTTATCTCAAATAAGGTATATGCAAGGTAGTTGAGTTAGCTGGTTTGATCGCGCCAATGCAGTGATTATTATTATTTTTTTTTTTGTATGGTCCTGGAGGCACGGGCGTAACGAGTTACGTAATACCTATTCAACTTGGGGGGATGTAATCCGATGAATGAATAGCTCATCCCCCCCACTTGAATGGGTATCAATGTCATGTCTACGCCCGTGCCTGGAGGAAAGTGGCGTCGCCCTATCGGCATATCAGAAAATGACGGCGACGCATCCTTAATATTAAAACATTGTTTATCTCTTCCCATTGAAACCGTCGCGAACTAAGTTTTGTTTTCTTCACTATGTGAGAGATTAACAGTAAATTATAGTATCATTATTTTAAAAGCTTAGTCCTTGTTTATCGAGCGGGAATGTGAGTCTGATATTATGTATTTATACTACATTCAGGGACATCGTCATTCTCATAAACTGTTATGGTTCATTTGCCCTGTAAACGTATCATAGGCGGCATGCATCGACGCATTAAGCCATTCACTTATAATATGTTGCTATCCCCATATAGTTCAAACAGAACACACCCATTTCCGGTAGGCAATGGGTTAAAATGTCCTTCATGCCTCGATGTGTGGGCAAGCGTGTATTGTTTGATTACAATTTGCATTATTGGTATTGTACCGGTTAATGTACGTGCATCGCGTTTGTATGTTTATCCTAGAATTAAATCAGCTTTAACATTTAACGCGCAGTACTTATCAAATGTATAAATGGACTATTCCATAATATAATAAAAACTACCGAGACTCTATAATGGTGAAACAAATAGCGTCTGTGCCGAATTATAGTTGGGTTCAGGATCAAGTTGACATAATATTAATGGCGTACACAGAAACAGACACCTGTTACCTTGATGTACATTAAACATTTATTTGTTAGACACGCGACACATTTAATAATATATTAACCCTTCCCGCGTAGAGTTTGCGATCCCTATACAGGACATACATAGTGAAACATGTTCTACAAAATAATGCAATGTTTACATACAGGTACGTACGCGTAGCCACGCTGTATCAACTATTGTTTTCCTAAATACCCCATTTGCTACTGGACCATAGTATACAATGTATAATAGTGAATGAAAATCGCAACTTATCGTAGTCGACGGGGACATAATATTTGACATACTTCCGAAACTACGCAACGCTTGAACAACGACGGTCTATCGGGGATAGTATACATTTCTAACAGGTGGTTTACCTGACAGCTTGATAATAGACGGTACTTCTACCTTATGTTCCGGCTCTTCCATTAAACTAAAGAGGATATTATGATTAACGCTACATTCTGACACTTTCAGGGACGTCTGGGCCTTTGTGGCAAATTCGTATCATTAGTGTAGATCCCCTTGATGTACCTTTCAAGTTATTTGACGATTCTTCGCCTTTAAAGATTGTTAAGCGCGGGGATGCTACAGCGCGGGGCGCCATTTTGAACAAGGCTAGTTTATGCGTATTGAATGAATACCACAGCCTGAACAAGAGTGTTGTACGTACATGCGTTGCAAGGTGGCGCCGCGCATCTGATTCCCCGATTCACGAATCCGGACTACCTTAAAATGTGTTAATAATGCTAATTGCAGTTTCACCTGATGTACATGTACTTTGAAAGTTATATTTATACAATGTTGATTATTTGAGTTACAACGACAGCGAGCTAGTTTGCATGCCTCATGGTCGGTTGGTTATTTTGCCTATGTTATTTTTGTACATACGCTTTTAATAAATGTTTTTATTTGTTACGTCTGGGACCGCCTTTTAATTATCGTCACCATCCGAGAGACCCAGCATAGGTTCGAGTTAGTGCGAAAAGAAGAGCCTCAGGCAACTTTTGATTTCATGACAAATCAATGGTTTTTATGTTACTTATGTATCGAACAAATTATATAGTTATTCCTAAACAAAATAATAATGTTTTACTAAAACCGTTGCCAAAGATAGTTATAATGCCCATATATGGTAGAGAGTTGGTATACACGAGTCATAGGCTCTCGGATGTAATGTATTCACGATCATAGCCCTTTTAGATTGATGATAAGCTTTTGTCCAATGCTAAGAAGAAAACAAAAATAGCGAAATGAAATCGAAGTAGTTTCATTTCCTGTCCATTAGCAATGTTACTTTCAACCAAAAAGAGGAAACAATATGGAATACAATCATGAGACGAAAGAAGATATACATTTTGCGCGATCATCTCTTACATGAACATGCACATGTATACGTCAGTTCTATTCAATTTGTATTCGTCATTAATAAGAATTGATGAACGTTTTGAAACCAAGTGACGTACATTTGGTTAAATTTCTCATCTGATCACCCAAGTAAGAACGAATACAAATCGTGATACTAATAACGTTGTACAGTATTATGTTAAGCGGACGTCAACCTTAAACAGACTTAACCCGGATGGCGGTTTTATTGGTACAGGGGGGATATAAATTCGTGTAATTGGGACAGACATTTGCGTTTCGTTCATTAGCCACATTACCCATGGAGGTCAATAAAACCATTTGCCTAATGATCAACTTAAACTATATATAAGCCATGACCTACGCCAATTAAGTAAAAATGGTTCGCTAATCCTCTTGAAATTGCCCAAATGATTGTTATCGACATGTCAAGTGCAGCAGAGGCCGACGATCTGTTTGTTCGATGTAAACAATAAAACCCTGGTGTTCAATTACTCGAAATGAGTTGGTGTACATTTTGAAGGCCTAATTAACGTTTACAGAATCCATTTGACCCAATTCGACATACAAGTTTACACGAATTGCTAAATCCTTAATAGATTAATGCAATAAACATATTGGGTGGTATTTTACTAAATTTATCAACTTCGACTGGACTAAATGGACATAAAATTTCACTAACCAGTACAAACCATTCCACCCCAGTGGAATTTGAATAGCACATTGATTGTTGTCATGCACCACTATATATAAACCATATTGTTTCTCCTCAGACTAACATTCCAATGAGATTGTTTAACAAGTCACCAGTTATATTATGTCCTCTGACTAAAAGGACATTATATAACTAGATACATGTTCAAGCATGCCATTGAAATGTCAAGCATCCAATTATCTGGATGTCTAATGACAAAAAACAATCAGAAGTAGTGCATGAAAACCATCAATGTGATTGTTAAATTCCCTATGTTTGAACTGGTTTAACTAGTTACTAGTTACTAGTTACTTTTTTAGTCTAGCCTAAGTTGATAAATTTAGTAGAATACCGGCCACTTAGATTACTTTAATTAGTATATTTAATTAATTGTACAAAACATAGGCCTATTACGTTAAATATAAATGGCAATTTATACGTCATGACAACAATATTCAAATAAAGATCGAATAAACTATCCGAATCCGTCCGAACATCAAATTATGCAAGTTTATATGCGCACTACATAAATTGGACCAGTGCGTGTGCTCGCATCGTGCGCAACGCGTTCGCAAGGCGGCAACGCGCGTCCAATTACGAGTCCAAACCACATTAACGGCGCGCGCGCTGTTTTCGTGAAATTACGTAATGCATTAGTTTATATTACTGTTGTTTTTATTATTCTAATTTATATAAGATTTCCATCGACCAACGGTGAGCGTCAATAGTTCAACTGTTTTCTAGGGCTGAAAAAACGAGATGAAAAGCTACAAGTTCAGAATCTCGCCCATGCAGCAATTCTCGGGCAAGGATAGTTACCTTACAATTATCAATCTAAATTTTCTTGCGTATCTCTCGTTTAATATGATTAATCAATAATATAACAAACATAATGTATGTACGTCGTGTCTCGCGGTGGTTATCCCACTTCCATAAAGTCATTGTACTCATTAGTGAAGTGTGGCTAATAAATCAAATTATGCCTATATATTATACCCGTCAGCGATCATACCCGTAATACATTTCGAAAAAAAAAACCAGACTAATTTCATCAATCGATTATCATTCATCTGGCTGAATATAATATGTGTAGAGAAAGAAAGGACACCCTTTTTTCAGCGCAGTACTGTTCCACAGCATCCCAGATCCACGTGACTGTATACATTAAACGGTTTATGTTATTCAAAATGATAAAACCAACAATTATTACCTATTTATTTTATTAAACGCATTCGACATGCTTAATCATTAGCGGTTGTGTTTAAACTATCATCAGTTCAGTTGTCAGATGAAGTGGCGTAGAGCTCGTATCGTGTACAATTTCAAAACAAAATGATATCATATTTAATGTACGATATTTGTAACGCAATCGGTTGGCACTTGAGTCAGCCTATCGATCTACAATCCCTATTACAGAAGGAAAGGCCGATTGGATGAATACGCATGGTATAAATCGACAAAGTTTTACTGATTCCAAAAGGCGCTATATCCACTTTTTCAACTTTCGAGGAAAACATGTTTCTTTGCCCAACTTTGTACACGTGCCTACGGGAATATGAAAATTTGACTTTCTATATTTTGATTTTGAGTGAGTAATTTGTCGTAAAATGTGGATTCCTAGATAGCTACGTATCTTATAAATGTAGATATATCGTTAACTCAAATTGTATTGAAAGTGGATTTAGCGCCATTTGGAACTGAGCTCTTCATTTAATTGGGGGAGGGGAAACCCTCCTCAAACAAACTCGACTTTACAAAACTCTGTATGAAAACAATATCTAGCGTTAACCTCATTAATGCCAGTGACATTGCTACACATTTTCATTTACAATCACAGGCTTCTCCTGGAACTGTATTCAAATGGTTAAAATGCTTCCTTTATTGTTTATACTGTGAACTGACATGACTGGTATAGCCAGCTGCGATAACGTGCGCCGTAAACACGCCGACGGGTATAGCGAGGTTTTTACCGGTTCCATAGAGTTAATAACGGTACACCGGGTTCCCCTCTGGCGATTGGGTAATAGAGCGGGTGAGAGTGATGGGCACAGTTTCAAGAGTCGTCATCGACCATGTTGAAAGTAACGTATCCGGCTGAGAGCTGAACTGTTCAAAGTGCAAGTGCCTTGATTCATCCAAAAGTACCCGAGTGCGTATCTGGTTTGGAGTCACCATCTACGGTTAAATAGACACCAGTAACAGTTGATTTGTACTGGACATTCTTTTACGACCAGTGTATACCTTGTTTTCCGAGGCCTGTTGTTTGTAACCTAGGTTGACTTTGTACATGCAATTGTGTTTATAATTCAATGAAGTAACTATGTGTTTTACAAAAACAATATAGACATTGGATATTTTAGAGTTCGGTATTGAGAGTCTTAAAGTGATCCATAGCCATGCTAACTTGGTAAAATTCAACCAAAATCAATCGGAGCTTTCACACTTCTCTTGTACCTTGTTGTTTTGGTTATGCTAACAGAATAATGAAATGGGTTTAGATTTGTCAAATGTATCCCTAATTATGGAGATACCGAAGATTTAAAGGGATAGTTGAGTTCTGGTAAGGAGAGTACAGTTTTAGTGAAACTGAATTTTAGTAACCAAAACCTGCATCATTACATTACAAACTAATAGTTATAACTAGAAAGGAACACAAAATTACAAATGACGTAGTAAAGATCATGTTATCATTCAAAAAGAGCCGTTAAAACGTAAGAGGGCGCTCTCTAAACACTCATCGGTTTCAACCATTTTGAATAAAATATTGTGCATGTGATGCTTTGTTGAAATAGTGATTAGATAGAGAAATAACCAACAACTATTTAAATACCTATTTTGTAACTTTTTTGAAAAGAGGAAGCATTTTTTTGAATTTTTAACGGCTGGTTCAAAATTCTCTAATAAACCCGGGGCCCCGGGTTTATTACAAATTGTTATATTTATGGATATTTCAGCCGTTTCTGAACCGATTTTGATCAAACAAAAATGATTTTATTGTTTAAATATTATGCTCTTTCAAATTTTACACTCAGTTTTTCATTACCTCACAAACCAATTAAGTAGTCTAGCGCCCTCTCTACCAAAACTCAACTTTCTCTTTAACTTGAAAGCGTCTATGGACGCTTTCGCCCGCAGTCAATGGTATCCGAATTCGGATACATAACGCGAACGATCGGGATAAAATCAGGGTTTATCTATTTTCACCGGGTAATCATTATTCTTTTTCTATGAAAAACTCACACATCATTCTCAAGAATCTTACACTCGAAAGATATATAAGTAAAGTCTCAAATAACACTTTTGGGGGAAAAAATCTAAAGTTGATGGATCACTCTAATAACGCGATGGGAGCAAGGCAAGATTGGGTGGTTCTCCGATACCCAGAAACACCTCATACGCTTCAGTCCTGTCAATAGACCGCTTCTGTAATGTATGCACATATTATGCGTATGACGTCAGACTCCCCGTTGGCAAGCTTAACAATAGTAACTATGTCCGGCAAGCTCCGGCAAACTTAGCTTGCCGGACCTAGTTACTATTGTTAAGCTTGCCAACGGAGAGTCTTATGCCATACGCATATTATTTGCATACATTATAGAAGCGGTCTATTGACACCAGTCGATTCACGAGGGTATGAGCCCTTTTACAGCCAGTGTCATTTACAGTATACTGACTTTCATACAACTCTAAAGCCCCCCGCACACAGAGCCAACTCGATCCGATCCGACTGGTCCTCAGTCAGGCTAGTCTAGGTTCTATACTCTGTATACACCTTTCCCCCATATACGCGTATAAACCCGGTGCATCTGTACGCCCGGTGAACTGTACGGATTCAGATTCACCGGGCGTACAGATGCACCGGGTTACGCGATATATGGGGGAAAGGTGTTAACACAGAGTATAGAACCTAGACTACAGTCAGGCTAGAGTCGGTTTCGCTCAGTCGTAGCCGATTGAACGTGTTATGGAAATGGGTGAAGCAATGGAAGAAAAGCAACTTAGGATAATGCTTCGAACCCGTCATTGTTGTGCAAAAGGCATACCATGGAAATGGTTTGGAATTCGATCGGAGAGCATGCAATAACGTATATTTGTCTTCGTTTCATATGAATTATTTGCCTATTTATTGTATAATTCAGATCATATAATTTCGGACATTACAAACTCTTTTAATGCAAATACACCTTCTTCATGCAATGTCTATTATTCGTTATGTTGATTACAATATAAGATTATCCAACGTTTATACAGATACACGCCCACGGACGTCACTAGATGCCTATTTTGTGCATTATTGTCTACAGGATATACCCACTATTAATTAAATACGCAATTTCATTTTACATTGACGAAACTGAGCACTGAGTATCCCAAAGTCAAGGTCAAGGACGATTTTTATACATCAATAAATAATTTAAACAGTTCCGAAGGCCAATAACTTTGATGGTATCTTGATTAATCGAAATTAAAGCGAAATAGTTTGTTTAACCCCGGAGGTATGTTGGTAGTTATGACATATAGGTACACGGCATAATCATACAGCAATATCGTGTTTTATAGGTTTTATAACTTGACATTTTGAACAATGACGCTTTTATACGTTTACATTGTGCCTAACCATCTACACGACCCCATTATGGAACATGTAGTTGTGTATACATGTATTGGCATAATGGGCACACAGTCGCTAAATAAACAGTGACGTTTTAACCCCCAACGTGCCAGTATGATACCCAGTATACCACGGTTCTAATCCCCATGTGCGACATAGGTTGGAGGGCCGTAATTACATTGTTATTATAAAGAATTTATCGCATAGCACTTGAATATTAATGCGTGCACTGAACAATAGAGCCACTTAGTATACAACGCCATCGTACGAAAACAATGGGCATGGTCAAGTACACTTGTGCACGAGCGCACGCATATACACTTGGCATCCAAGCAGTAGCTTTAAGAGGCATACAAAGCACCTAACTACAAGTTCGAATGCAGATAGTTGGCACTGTACGTGTTCACATGCTTAATATTGATATACTACCTGACCAATACCAGGTTTGTATAGGTACTAACCGCATTGCTTCAACTCTCTCTCCTCCTTTCTTCTCGCTACCTTTATTTGTATGATTATAACAATGTTTTACTGAACATCTAGTGCACGTATGTACACTAATGTATGTTCGTATGAATGTATGACTGTATGTGTATTGAGTTAGTTTGTTCAAGTAACATGCATATGTTTCCGTTCACACATGGACGCTATATAACATAAATAATATGAACCATGTTCTTCTCCCTCGTTTCTTGGACGCTCTTGGATGATTGTCTATCATCGGGTCCATGTATCCTTGGCAGCCATTAGAGGATCTCTTGGGATTTACCACGCCGCCGATTACCAGTGTCTGCTATTCATTTACCCCGCTCTGTCTAGACGCGGGCACGGTCGCTTAGCCACTAAATGGCGGAATGACATAATCCTCTTTATCAAAATTGCTTTCCCTTTATTATACCGTGTAGCGTGCCGATATTCGCACTTCTAGGAAGCGAGCGGTGCTATCTTAACCGTTCGCATTGCCATCAGCTTAACGCTGATAATACCTCGGTGTCATGCATGCGGTTGTGTATTGTGAAGGTTAATGTATACTGGGAAAACCTTAAACTTGTATGTTCACATACAAGCTTATACAGGTAAATTGTTGAGATTAATAATATCCGTCTCGCGTCCGTCCATTGTTTGAGTTACCCATGCATGTATGACACAGTCCATCGTAATCGTAAAGGCTGTCGAGCATGGGGATGTATAGGGTGGCGCACATAAGTATGCATACCCCATGGCATTAACCTGACAAAAGTGTTAATAACTTCCATATTTTTTTTACGAAACTTCATAATTTTGTCTTACTACAAAGAACAGAGAATACAGAATTGTATTCAGTAATTAGCCAGAAGTATTTTTTTTCCAGAAGGTCGGAAAATGCTCTTCGCAAAATCTTTGAGTGACATTGGCAGTGTGGGCAGGGGCACCCTGCATGAAAATTGCTTCAGCACGACTGTCGAAGAGTTTTTCAGGTCCAGATGTCTTATCCAAAGTTGGCAAATATAGTTCTTTCACAATTTTTCCTTGTAATACTCTGCATTGATTCTGGTACCTGGTTCCATGATCAAGTTCAATTAACCTCTTTCTTTCTGAAACAGATGCATTTGTCACTCTTGTTTCTTGCCACTTTGACGATCCAGCAGGTCGACACTGAAAATTCTAATCCTTCAAGAACAACCTCAAAGTTATAGTCCAAATAAAACAGCTATAAATCTACTAAAAGTTCTTGAAAATTTGGCAAATTTTCACGTCATGTAGGCTGACATCTTGGAAGTAATAGTCTGTAGACCACTGGCGTAAATCTGTCCGGAAAACACAATGCATTGGGGGGGTCGAGCAATTGTTCACAAACGGTTTGTGAACAATTGCTCGACCCCCCAATGCATTGTGCTTTCCGAACAGATTTACGCCAGTGCTGTAGACCCATACAGATTGGACCTATAGCTACCGAGATAGGGCAGCATTGCACAATGAGGAGGGTATGTATACTTATGCGCATCACCCTAGGCAATTCGAACAATCGGTAGTAGGCTTTTTTGTTGCGCACTTTTTAACAAAGAGCCATTCGTATTTCGCACTGCGCTCAATGCGCTCACAAGATGGCACGCGCGTCCGATGTACGAACCCGAACTGACCTTTAATACAGTCATGCCTACAAATTCATCCGTAATTAAGCATGTTAAGCAACTGTGAAGTCGAATGCTATTGGATGAGCGGGCGCGCTTGAACATTTGAAACAGATTCAGAGCGCCATACACGTTGCTGATCGTCGTCGCCATCATCTACAGTAGATATGAACATTGTGGATTAGTGGCCAAACGCCTCTGCTCGATGCCGTCCGTGCGCGCATTAGATCCTATAATTATAAAGTTGTCGCCTATGCTCTGAGTCTCTTCGATGAGTGTATCACCGCCATAGAATTTGTATTTAATAGCTCTATGATCATCACATATAACAAAACCTCGCTTACAGTGCATACAAGCATATGCGTGATTGACTCATCGAACAGTATTCCAAGATCAGGATATAGAGCGCAATCATGTATTTAGAGACCACAGACATTGGGGATATACATTGCACTTACGTATTTAAACGTACGCGCGCGCGCGCTCGCGCACATCGTACATACACTATGTTTATAACAAGTTGTAATAGCACTTTTAATTTGGGTTACATTGTATATTTTTCTTAATGACTATTATTTCCTTATTTAGCATAATGATTTGCATTCATTTCTATGCGTTCCTTTAAGTATTGTTAAATGTACAGTATTCGCAACAGGACTATATCATACACTTATCGTGTATTATTATGGACGTAACATGACCCTGTGTGCCTATGTCTAAACTACACATAAACATGCCTTAAAGGGATCTAGTAACTTTGTTGACAAGTGCAAAAAGTGATGAGTGATTAACAAAATGTGCATTGGTGTGATCTGATATATCCACAAAGTAATGTGTAAAAAAATCCCATTAATTGGATATTTTTTGACCGAGAAATGAGCAAAAATGCAAAGTTATATTTACTATTCTTATTGCACGTACTTTGTACACGACTTAAATTATCCCGTAGACAGTTTAACATAATATTATGAACACTTCAATCGTAAATCTATTTTGAACAAAATGGAAATTTGAAAAACCGAAACCTGTCGTGTGCTTTAATAATGAAGTTAATATGAATATGACATAGTATGAGAGAACCACTGGAGTTCCAAGCAAGTTTTGAGGATTTGGATTTGGACAATGTTACTTTAAAGTCACCTTTAACCTTCGTGTGACTGAACGGAGATGCTGTATGTGTTATACATATAACATCACTTAAGAGTGCCAGGGATTTTACAGCTCTATGGCATTTGCGTGCATTGCGGGGTGCAAACATGAGAGCTTGGCACTCAAGGAGATACACAGATATACAACAGCTACGTAGTCCGCAATGGGTTAAAGTAGCGCTTGTTTTTTTTGTTTTTTTTCGTGATTCTGCAATATGGTAATCTCAAGGATCTTACACGTCAATGGCAAGGGAAACTTGCATTTTTGATAAATGTGAGACGATTTTTTGTTTGGTCCATGTCTTGATCTATGTTGGGGGTATTAGACGTTGTGGATCGCCTGCGGCAATTATAGCACTTTTTTGGTGAATGTTATTTTGTTTTATGTCACGCCAGTTTATTCGTCAAACCTGGGAAAGACAAGGACACACTTGACAGTTCTGAGTAGTACAAACATCATCACACACAAAAAAAGAGTTTTGAGACAACAAGGTACTTTCTTTTACTTTGCTTCAAAATATTTCGATTTTTTCCCTGGAAAATACTTTTAAAAAATCGACAAATTATGTTTAATGCACTATGTAAACTTATATAAATGGTGTTTTATTCATGATTCAACTATATTTTTCGATATAAAGCATACATTCTAATACAATGTCCATATGGATTCAACACCGACGGATAATTAAAGTTGAACAGCAATATTTACAAGTACAAGCATGCATTAATGTCGCTTGTTTATTTTTCCCGGTGGGTTTCTAAAATATGGGAAGCACTTACGAAGTCACCAAAGTGTAAAGCCTAACATACCGCACATTAAAGACTAATCACCAATGCTATAATGTTTACACAAGACCGGATAATGTAACTGTTGTTCGTTTAGTTTTCTTTTTATATATTGGATTTCGAATATCCATAAATGAAGAATACGCGCTCTAGACAAGGAGAGTCACCGGGCGACAACGACCGGGTATATTATACAGCACAGCCACGTTACTTATCGGTCGCCCATTAGGCGGATGCAAGGGCCCTCTAGTGGGCATACGAGGGATCAAGAGCGCACCCATGAGGATCGTCTTCCCGATAAAATCGATGGGGTGATGTTCATCTTCAACGATAGCAGACGTCGGCGGAGAACTCCGGGGAGCACTGGAAATAGAAAGGGGTTTTTACTTTTAACACACACACATGTGTCAACATTATGCGTGTTACATTACGTTTGATTTTTAATTGGAAGGAAGTCCAAACTCTAATTGTGCGTGTCACGTATCACAATTATTAGTTTTTAGTGATTTATATGTTAAACAAACCTTCATTGTCGACAATCGTTGTTTAACTTATTACAACGAGTAATTTGTTTGTTTTTTTATCAGAAAACGTTTCTGAAAACGAGAGACAAATCTCTGCAACACGTTTTCTATTAGATAGTTACATGCCTGGGAGACGAGTTAAACATTCGCTTCACTTAAAGGAGGGGGGAAATCCCGGCTTTGATTCAGGTTTATAGCTTTAAATATGTGCCTTTATTGATATACCACACTCTTTTTTTTCAAAGAAATCCTTAAGTTGGGAAAAAAAGGTAAATTTCATGCAACTTTTTTGCTTTATTTCGCATCGGCGTTCCATGCTCCTAAAAAAAGTCATTTATAGCAGAGCGGGAATGTGCGCACGTGTCACCCGATTCATGACATCACATGCAGACCGCAACGCGGAGGAATGTGCATTGTTTACATGCAGAGCCTATGACTTGCTTGTAAAACAAACTCGTTTTTGCTTGTAAATTGAGGTTTTACTGAAAATGCTTAAGAATTGCTAAGAAATGAATTGTAGCAGGATGCAGCTACACATCTGAGTGTATATCGTCCATGATATAAACCTGAACAAATGTTTGCAAATATTGAAACAAATGGAAATAATATCTCTGTGTCAACGTGAGTATTGCACTCAGCGTGTACGTCTATGACCGAGCTAAACTGCGATTGCCTGCAGGTGACGTCACAAAGATGACGTCATTTTTTGTTCGCCCGGGACTCAGTTTTTTTTTACGGGGGTTCCGAAAGTGAATTTACAAGTTGATTTTTTTTATTTTACCGGGTTTTCCCACGAGGAAAATATGTTTGTATTAGTAATCTTCATGAAAATCTACCTTAGATACAGTAAAACCCAATTTTGAGGCAGTTTTCTTGTCACCATACCTTTAACATAAAGTGTAGCGCGATATTAAAGAAAAACATTACAAGTAAAATTCGACTAACAAGAGCTAGGCGGGGGTTGGAATGTATGCGCTATTATTAGACCACTTAAGAAGTAATTATAAATTCTAACCTTGTATTTTGGGAATTACGCTTTTAATCTGGTGTAATCGAACTTTCTATCGCGACAGCCACCGATGTTTATCTCAACATTTGTCTGAAGGTGGATACGAGGCGAGGAGGAAGGACACAGATGAAGGCCTAGTTTGGTGGTCATGGCAGCTGGTTGGTTTATCAAAACCAACTTCTCTAATGCTGTACACCTTGATCGATACGAATGTCAGCAGTGAGTTTCACCGCGGCCTTGCCCAGCGGCATCCAGCGGTAGAATCTAATCTATCATTCTCTTATTTGGACTCCTATTTTTCTAAAAGTAACCCTCATTATTTTATGAGAGAAATGAACAAACGAAAACCGAAACAAGGAAGTGCGAAAGGCGTTAACATGGAAACGATTCCACCTGTTGTGTTGATACCGCCTGTATAGATCCTCGCCAAGTCGTGTTTAGATAAAGCCTACCAGCTATTGGCTGGAAATTAAGTTACATGCTTTCCCTTGTGCACGTAATCGAATTCTTTTTTTCCTGCACGGAGTGTCTACCTATTTGCACGGATAGTGCTGCAAATAGCATTAATATTAAACCTGGGGTTACATCACCCCCTCATTGTTAGCCATGAGCTAAAACGCTGCTTATGGCACTAATTATCATGTATTGTCTATATACAGCGCTACTTTAATAAAGTTGTGTTTATAGATACAATGATATAAGCATACTAAACCCCTCAAAAAAAGTTCGGAAACTCAAGTTTCATCGATCATATCTCTCGTATTTTTAAATAAGAATACTCGAAATCGGTGTCACAATAAAGCCTAATTATATACCTTTCGAACGATGCATTATGTGTAGTGATTATGCAATTGGGGCGATTGCAGTAGCCCAGAGAATAGGGGGAGGCAGGAAGTGAAATCTCGCAAAATGGCCCCAATGCATTCAATTTACGAGTGCAAGACTGTGTTGACCAGTTTTCTAAAGGTTAACAATCTATTGAATGCTGCCACCCTTTCCATTCATCAAAATTGTTGAATTTGATACCATTTTAATGGAAATTATCTCTTCCTTACGATGGCATATTAATCGTACGGATTATGCAAATGGGGTGTGTGCAGCGAACCGGAATATGGAGATGGGTCGAGTGTGAAATCAGACAAAAAGATATGGAGTTGACAAAAAATCAGAGCGTTGCATTTTTTTCGAGCTTTTGGGAGGATTTTTTAGCATTTCAAATAAAATATTCATGATTTAAATTGATATCAACGGAAAGCCCAACAACTCTTCTGTATGAAAATGTGACATTTATAATGATTTTTGTAAAGGGCGGCTGCAGGGAGATGAATGTGGGGGAGCCTCAAAAGTGACCCATTTCAAAACGCTCTGATTTGGTGTCGGTATCTGTATACCATTGTGTAGAGGATGTAATGCGACTTGAATGAGTTGGCCATGAATGAGAGGAATTCAATTGAAAACGCATGAATAGTGCCTTGAAATCAGAGCGTTTCAAAATGGGTCACTTTTGAGGCTCCCTCCCATTCATCTCCCTGCAGCCGCCCTTTACAAAAATCATTATAAATTTCACATTTTCATACAGAAGAGTTGTTTGGCTTTCCGTTGATATCATATTTGATCATGAATATTTTATTTGAAATGCTAAAAAATCCTCCCAAAAGCTCGAAAAAAATGCAACGCTCTGATTTTTTGTCAACTCCATATCTTTTTGTCTGATTTCACACTCGACCCATCTCCATATTCCGGTTCGCTGCACACACTCCATTTGCATAATCCTTACGATTAATATGCCATCGTAATGAAGAGATAATTTCCATTAAAATGGTATCCAATTCAATAATTTTGATGAATGGAAAGGGTGGCAGTATTCAATAGAATGTTAACCTTTAGAAAACTGATCAACACAATCATGCACTCGTAAATTGAATGCATTGGGGCCATTTTGCGAGATTTCACTTCCTGCCTCCCCCTATTCTCTGGGCTACTGCAATCGCCCCAATTGCATAATCACTACACATAATGCACTGTTTGAAAGGTATATAATGAGGGTTTATTGTGACACCGATTTCGAGTATTCTTATTTAAAAATACGAGAGATATGATCGATCAAACTTGAGTTTCCGAACTTTTTTTGAGGGGTTTAGTTAATGGTCTTCTGCCAAGTGGAATGTTGATTTCTCTTATAACAATCATTATTCTCTCATACCCCTCCCATATCGACACGTTCAGGGGGTACACCACATCCCTTAAATCCCATAATTTAGCTGCTTTCCTAGCAATGAGATGTGATTTTGGGTAACGTGGTAACAAATCCACCTGCTATCTTGATACCGCTCGAGGATACTGGCCTGCTCGTGTTTAGATAAACGGACAAGATTTCCAGTGCCAATTAGGATGCTGCTCCCCCATGTCATCTCCTTTCTACCCCCCCCCCCCCCCCCCTCTCTCTCAATAATCGGGACAACTAAGCGGTATAATAACTTAACCCGTTGCCTTCTGGAACTTGGTGGGTCCTGTATTAAATATATAGGGAGTGCAACATGGTAAAGAGAAGACGTTAAGTCCCGCCTGTTTTATTTACAGGACGCTTGTATGTGTTTCCATTATGATATCCACTGGCGATTAGAATGTTGCTTTATACATGTCACCTCTTTCTCACCCACGCCCCTCTCCCATCTTGTGAGCAGTGGAATACACCCCTCGGATCACGTGTATTGTGGACAGCTGTTGTGTTTTAATAAGTATACTCGATATCCCATTCCAGTTATTTGAAAGTGGAATGTTGCCCCCCCCCCCCCCCCCTCACGTTTCCTCCTTATCTCAACCCCCACACCCCCACCCACACCCCTCATTGTCGTCGGAACATCCACGCGGTTAAACGCTCCTCTCAAATCTCGTTTTGTGTTGTATTTTGATAAGCATACTTGATACCCACTATACCAATGACAATGTTGCCTCTCACCCCTCTCCATCCCCCAACCCCTCTTGTCGGGACATCTAGGCACTGTCACACTCCCCTCAACAATTCCCGGTTCTGTTTTCTATACAGGACAGTTTTCTTTTTATGAGCATACTTGAAACCCACTGCCAATTAGAACGTTGCCTCTCACTTGTTATCTTCCTCTCAGACTCACCCCCTCTTTACCCCCCCCCCCCCCTCTTTATCCCCCCCCCCCCTCCCCCACCCTTTCTTGTCGGGACATCCAGGGCTCTGGTACACTCCTCTCGCCAATTCCCGGATCTCTTTTCTGTACAGGACAGTTGTGTTTTGATAAGCATACTTGATACCCGCTGCCAATTAGAACGTTACCTTCGCGCGCATCATCCTGTCCTGGGGGCGAGGTGGTTTGCAGGGTGTCAGTTACATTTCGTCTCGTATTTCGTCTCATCTCTTTTCTTCACCGCCCCCATCCTGTATACTAGCAACATCAAGGTTATCGAAAGATGCGGTGCATAATGTGCTATTATTACAGAACTATAATATGGCATGGAATTGTTCATAAATAAAGTCAACTAGAATAACATTATTTATGAAAGTTTTAAAACATATTATACAAAGACAGTAATTAAAATAAATTTAAATTATAGAGGTATTCAAAGTGAGTGCGCCCGTAATTAATTTGTATTTTACAATTGAAGACGTCATTACTAAAACAGAATTATTTAAACAATGACATTCATTGCATTTGTTTCATTAATGACTACCGCGAAACTACTTAGCGAGCGAGCAGCTTTAGACGCATGATCTACGCTTATACTATTTATCCAATTCACATAATCGTACCCGCGACCCTCCGAATTGAAACATCTACGAAGACTCTATTCAGTATACCGTATCACCATTTTTTGGAAAATCCTTGATGCGCCATTGCACCCCCTCCCACTTGCTCGCTCTACCCATTAATACACCCACACAAAGAAAACATCCCAAAGTCATGTTGGCATTATCGCATTAAATTATGTCTGAAGCTAAACTTCTCCGACAAGTAATACCATAATTGGATTTCCCTTAACCCCTACCATACACAAACGCCGATAACCCCTGGCCAAGCATGATACGCATAATATAATAATGTAAAGCCGCAGTTAATGCAACAATGTAATAATTACATTACCTTCGCGGATTCACTCTAGCTGTCCTAAATTGTAAGCAGGTCATAAAGTCGTTAAGGACATTAAACGAGGTATGGAAACGTAACGCTTTAATGGCGGAAGGGGGGGGTGCTATTGTAAAATAAATGTTGTACCCCTCTAAAGGGACAGCCGCTATTTTGCAAGCCAAATTTCAAAAGTTGCGAGTTATTGTCTTATATGAAAGAAAATGTCATTTAATAGCATGCCTGAAAATCTCTTTTTCGTGGAGTTATAGATCGAAATCTAATAAACCATCGTCCAACGGTTAATTGTGCAGTATACGTGTATTCACCCGTCGAGAAAGTTCGCTCACGAATTCCACGAAGTGCCACAGCGCTATGCGTGACCCGCGCTAGCTACATGACCCGCTCACAAATAACAATAGGTAAGCGATTACTATACACAATAACCAAACCTCGCTTAAACTGGCTACATGTAATTATATATTCTTCATTTTTTAGATCTTTTTCCGTGACATACCTTAACAAATGTCGACTTCACAATACCTTTACAAGAATAACTACAGTATTGTTGTAATATTATGCTAAATCAGTTAAACTCCTTTATTGACCGATATATAGTTTGATGGAGGGACGCATTCGGTTTTTCATTCGTAGAATCCAAATTACAGGGCTGTTCGATCTGATTTTGTGTGTGTGTGTTACATTCATCCCCATCCGTCAACTGGAAACTGTTCAGACGTTTTGTAAAAGAGGGACTGTCCCTTTAATGGTGGGAATAGGGGAAGGGCGCTACGTGACACGTTTATTGTAAAAGTGTCGTAAAATGGATTCGCTGCGTAAGCATGGTTATAATTAGAGATAATCGTCCTTAAATAGATTATTCCCCGTGTAAAGAGCAATTGTGAAATTGTGATTACACTAATTACAGCAACAGGTTGAACTCTGCCGTCAAGTAGGGTAGCTGTTAATATCTTAGAAATGTGAATGTGAGTGTGTGTGCCCGATTGCGTGTGTGTTATTGTGTCAGTGTGTGTATCTCGACTAGTACTGTAATTCCAGTCGGAAAAATACACTACAAATAACTATCTGTTTCATTGTCATTATAGTATGTCCTCTTTACTGCTATGGTAATTTGATGTGCACCGCTCTGACGGTAAAAACAAACTATTACAAGCACTACACAGTGTTGTATGTTCTAGCTATTTATTATTGCGGTTATCAGCGCCGTATGTGTACCATAAGACTGATACATTCCAATTCAACACTATACCCTGCCGTAAAACACGCACGCTTACGTGGCGGTTTGCACGCTCGACATCGTGGGGGGTAATCTCATGTTACCATTCCATTATATGACAAAAATCAGTATTAGTATGTTGTTAGACTGTGTTAATATCTACAGTAGATAAGCAATTTAGTGTTCATAATTGAATGTGTACCGCATGTAAATGTCTTAAACATCCTCCATCTATCCTCCTATCCGAGGGACGGAGTGTTTTATGTGAACTCTTTCCTGCGGATGAAGCACGGGTGGTTTGTGTGTGTGTGTGTGGGGGGGGGGGGGGGGGATGGGGTGGTTAGGTTAACACGACGTTACTTGTATGCATCACACACAACTCAATTTGGTAAAGGGTGTCCCGTAGTAAAGGTATAATTTGGATTCTTTAATCAGATGCGCGGTGCCACCTTGCGAACGCCTTGCGCACGGTGCGTAATAAACACTGAATCAGTGATAAGCAGTGCGCACAAAATGGCCACACGCATTATATAGCATATCCAAGCTTGATGATTTTTTAAGGGAATCCTAGCCCCCATTGCGATACCCGCGTTTGTTAACTTTTGCTATATATAGGTATACGCCGCTAAAGGTTCAAGCTCCATCCGTGCCTATCAACAGCAGTTAATCAATCATATTTCTCTACCCCTGGACAAAAACAAAACAAAACAAAAATCCAGAAGAAGTTAGCCGAGATGTCTGCATTAGCTAGCCGCCATGGAGATGTAAAAACAAAGTAAGCGAACGTAGGACATGTAGGACAAGAAGAGAAACTCGTAGATTGATTGAGATGATAGGATAAGAGAGATATACATTCAGGATTCTAATTCAGATGAATTATTAAGGTCATCGCGCGAGCAATAGGATGTTTTGGTAAATTGTATTAGCATTCAGCAAAAATATGCCTATGGCAAACTGTAAACAAAACATTAATGCTACTGTACATGTAAATCTCTATTGGATTTACTGAATGAGTGTAGATTAACATAAATGACGAGTAATACGTAGTATGGTACATAATAATGATAATTAAACCAAGTAAAGTTTGAAAAGGGTGAATGTCTTCATATAGAACGAGAGAAGAAATGAACGGGGCAACCATTCGAAATGATGCACATGTCTATATTGACGACACGTATGTATTCCACAGAATGTCACACAGAAAGAAGGAGGCAGAAACGGGGGGGGGGGGGGGGTAGAGAGGGGGAGGGGTGGGTCGTGGGAGACGCAAAGTAGTATTTGTAAAAAAAAAAAAAAGGGGGTACGACAGGAAAGAGAGGGGCGGGGATGGGGAGTTTTCATTCATCACGGTAAGAATTATAGGTATCAAGTAAATAATTTGGCCTACCAATATACATGATACATCGGGAAGAATGTAGGCTACAACGTGACAAAGCCGTTTTAAAATAGCACTGCGTCTTTGATATTGATGTCCGCGTTTTTACATTTACCCTAATCTACTTGCTTTCACATAAATGGAAACAAATTAGCTTGATTATAAAGAGGAGAGCATTATCTGGTCGTGGTTAGAGAGCAATTGTGTAGTTAATACAACATTAATAACCGGAAGCAAAAGTCGTGCAAGACGTTCCCCTTAGATTTGCATGAAAGGGGAAGGAGAACATGGAGGCAGAAAGATGCTTGTTTTTACCCCTTTCTCTCTCGGGATTAGCAACAAATCTCAGGGTTAATTCGCGATTTGCAAGGGTCTCGCAGCCAAGGCCTTAAAGAAAGGTAGGCAAACATAAATGCGAGAAATTCATTTCAGCCCCCGGGCCGTACATGTGTTGTTTCGGTATGTCAATGAAGTCCTAACCATATTTCTTCGCCTCCAGGTTAGCTCGCCTATACTTCTCCAAACCCTGTCACTACGTCCACAAATTTGATTAATAAACACCGGCATTATTCGGAGATTACAAGTTTTCATATCGGGACTCTGTATATATATACAGGGGGAAGCGCTGACAGACAGTGTGAGGGGGGTTTGTGGAATGGCATTTATTATCATAGCGGTACATATACATCGCTAGCGATCGAGCCTGTAAAAATACCGATGGGAGTTTTTGTTTAGTAAATTGTCTGTCGTAGTATTCTGTTCGACATGCATTGGCATGTTTGAGGTACTAAAGAAGCGACTTTATGGGCCCTCAAACTTTTATTGACAAATGCCGACATACTTGTAATAATTTATTATAAACTAACATACACTTAAGTATGTTGTAAAGTTATTTTAGGGAATAGTTGTTGATATTGGAACATTACCAAGTAACCTAATTATAAGCCACTCCTTTTCAATCTGTTATTAAAAATGGAACCATTTCGCAGCAGTATTGAAGCGTTCTTCGATATTGGTTTAGTAATTAAATCACTAGCATAATTACATAAACGTATCATTGAAATATGTTAACGCATATTCATAATTCACAACAATTTAAGCGTCAGTATTTTAGATGTATTGTTATTCCGGAGCAAAACAATTGTGATTCAAAGGAAATTGATTATTCTCTACACGTAGTAGACGGGACATCACACATTGCCGTTGAATTTCAACATGTTGGGGTCGTTAAAGATGTGTTTCGAATCTGTTGTCTCAAATTAAGTAGTTCATGAAGTGTCCACAACTTTTCTATAATTATCATTCACAGCCTTTTCTTGTCATATGCATCGCGTGTCTGTATTAATTTTTCAATCGAAAACCAAACTGTATCTTTAACTTTTACTTTGAGTGTTGATCGGCATGTACGCTGGTGGACCTGACGCGCCGAACCATTGAAACTGCACAAACTCTACCGTGGTTGTATATTACTAGTCTAGTAATATATACAATGGTACTGTGGTGATGGCCGTTCATTATTAATGTATTCAAACTATACCCAATGTTATTTAAGGTTAAATAATGAATATTATTAATCAATAAACAATGCCGCCAACGGTAGGACAAGATTGGTGGTTAAACTACATACAGGGGCAGAGTTAAATTCAAGAGGTTGGTATACCTATATTCGAAGGTGACATTTCCACTTAGATCGATCGATGCTAAATACATTGCGCAGAACACTCAATGTGATCATATTACTAACTCTTGCCCCTTGCAGTTGAATTGATTTTGTTCTCCTCCTGGTGCTTTTTTTCTGCACCTCCTTCGTATTCGTTCAGTTGAGTTCTGTTTTGCTTTTCGTCTTCCTTTTCTTTCTTCTTCTTCTTGTTCTTGTTCTTGTTCTTCTTGTTCTTCTTGTTCTTCTTGTTCTTCTTCTTGTTCTTGTTCTTCTTGTTCTTGTTCTTCTTATTCTTATTGTTCTTCTTCTTCTTATTGTTCTTGTTCTTGTTCCTGTTCTTGTTCTTGTTGTTGTTGTTCTTCTTCTTCTTCTTCTTGTTCTTCTTGTTCTTCTTGTTCTTCTTGTTCTTCTTCTTGTTCTTCTTGTTCTTCTTCTTCTTGTTCTTGTTCTTGTTCTTGTTCTTCTTCTTCATCTTGGTGTTGTTGTTGTCGTTATTGATGTTGTTGCTGTTTTGTTCTTGTACTTGTTAATTTTTCCTAATGCCTTCTTATTTTCTTTATTGTCTTTTTTATCTATCCATTTCCTCTTCTTTTGTTACATTTTCTTCCCCTCCTGAAAACCTGCTCTTCAAAGATCGAACTTGTTTTGCGACCGTGGTTATTCATATGCACCCATCCTGTACATGTATAGCAACCAATCGATCGATCAACATTGCTCTTAATGTTATCTTGTTGCCGGTGTTGTTGTTGTTCCTGCTTCTGATGATGTTTATGTTGTAGTTGTTTTTGTTTTTGTCGGTGGTGGTTGTGTTGTTGTTGGTGTTGGGTAGTTATTTACTCCTTGATCAAAATAGTAGCGAACAATCAGCAAGACTTGAACTACCATAAGTATAATAATTCAAACGTTCGATAATGTGCTGACAACTCTATCTGAAAATTGTATTCCATTGTAACTGTTTATTTCTATAAATATAGTCAGATATTAAGTTTGATCCATCTGTATAATTATACAATTGTTGTCCACATTAATTTTGAAACCAAATTATGAACATGTTTATGAACCGATTTTGATCAAATAAAGTTTGTTCTAACCATTAAAATGATATGCTCTTTCAAATTTTACACTCAGTTTTTCATTATCTCACAAAAAATGTATTTTGTGCTATACCCAAACTGAACTACCCCTTTAATATGAATACAACTAGGTATGATAGAACCACTAGAGTTCCAAATACATTTTGAGGATTTGGACAATGTTACTAAGTCCCTTTAAAAAGCCAATTGATTTTTATAAAACGTAGATTGAGCTAACTCGTTCGTACAGTACATTTTCCTGATGTATCATATATCTCTAATAAATGGTAATAGGACGGTTAATAAAGACAAACAAAGAAATCAACACACACACAATACAGTCGTAGATATTACTTTCTCGAAATGTCCATCGGTTTCTTGAAACATACAGTATTTCATCCCAATTCATTACCTATACTTTGCGTTGTGAGTAAGAAAAAGGTCGTAAGTTGGATAATAAAACAAACACAAATAAGCTTAGATATAATATACTTTCTCGAAATGTCCATCGTTTTTGAAACCGCAGATTAAGAACATGCATTTATAGTGTAACTATAATGCATTATGTACATGTATAAACTATATGATTAAGACAATTGTACTAAAATAGATAATAAACACAATAAACACTAAGGCACAAGTTATTCGAGATGTCCATCGATTGTTTAATACGTGGATTAACTCAACCCATCCGTACATTACGCGATCTTAAGGGGAAAGCATATTAACAACACTGTGATAAATTACATCATCTACCATGTCTGCAGCACCATGGGAGGGAGCGGGTTCACTCACCTACAAGATGATAATATCGGCAGAGTGGAATAGATTCATGTTCATCGCATATATACGCTGAGTAGATTTATTGATCGTTATTCTGTAAGTAGGTAGCGCCGGGATTGAATGACAACGTTTCGATTGTCATTGTCTCTCGGTAAAAGCGCAAATATGGCGCTTCTCAAATGGATTTGTAGACTAAAGTAGTTTGTATTTCATATAAAACTACGCCTAATATAGTATTGCAAGGAAGAAATACGTTGTTTCCGTAATAATATCCATGTCTTTGTTTCGTCTTGTTTGTACCATCTGTAATTTGAATAGAGTGCGCGCTTTATAGCAACGGGCTGGGTTCGTCTTTGTGTGCATTGTGTATCAATACTCTACGAACAACTGGAATCATATTTTTAATCAGTAACCAAAATTGAGAATGCTAAATATTGTTTAAGTAAAACACACGTATTATTATAAGATAAATCGTACTACTTTGCAGTTGGTTTTGTAAATAATGCCTAATCCTAGTAATATCTAGCTGTGTTGTCGAGCTGAATTGATTTGTATTGTCAGCCCATTTATTTTAGTCACGTTTTATTAAATTTTGATTTCGAACGGTATACATCTGTATCTATCTGAATCTATTGGGCCGAAGAAAATATAAGTTATCCAGATAATGCCATCGGAAATGGGTTTACGAATGGATGTCAGGATATTGAAAGCTCCAGATCCCTCAACCAAATCGTCAAGACCGATCCCTTTTAAGATCAGTATCCACATTTGTTTTATATTATTTTATCATTCTTTTTTGGTGTTCCAAATCGATCTTATTGAGATCGACAGGTAAGATTTGTATTGTCACAGTCAGGCTCAAGGGTACGATTTCATTCAGCTGGGAAGAGGATGACAAATTTCTTGAGACCTTAATCTCCTTGGATGCAGTAATGCATCACCGAGAGTCTCGTGGTCGTGTCGGGTGGGGTTTCAGCAGTATATATTATGTTTTTAAAATGAATACATAATACGAAAAGGGAAACCAGAATTATGGATGGTAGCGACATGAAGTATTTCTGACAATGGACTCTCTTTTAATAAGAAAGACCATCAACAATCGAAGCAAACGACTCACAAAAAAGAGATATTGGATACAATGCATGCTGGACTTTCAACCCAACATAATCGTATTCCTTATATTTATATACCTGTAAAATGGTGTAGTCATAATGAAACCCTGTCTTGAAGTGAGTAATACATTTACTTATGATTGAGACAAATGATGTATACATTCAATAAGAGAACTGTAATACCAGCAGGTTATTATGTTAACTTGTATTTTACTATTTTTGTTTCAAATACATGTATTAGCAATCAAAGAATGCCATTGAGTGGTATAGTTAAAACTCCTCAGCTTATATTAGACTCATCAGTGAGATGATTTGTTCAACAATTTTGAAGGAAAAAGATAAAGGACAAAAAAGGACAAACAAACTATAGCATGACATTCCTAAATAGACATATTTGCCTGCCAATACACGGCCTAATTATTTAATAACCGTGCACTATATAGGAAGTTTTGGAACAGAATGACATTTAATAAATGTTGGGCGGTACTTCAATTCATGTTGCTCAGTCACTCAATCATCCTCCGCAAGTATGGTAAATGTCAGAGCATGTAGCTCCTACGTGTTGTTTATATTCTATGCCTTCCTCCTTTAAAGGTAAAGTTTAGTTTTGGTTAAGATGGCGCTTCAGGACTTTTTGTTTTTGTGTGAGTTAATGAAAAACTAAGTGAAATATTTGAATGAGCACACAATTATAATGACATATTCAAATTTTGTTCGATCGAAATCGGTTTAGAAACAGCTGAAATATGAATAAATATATCCGATTGGAATGAATGTGGGCTCCACTCTTATTCGATGAATAAGGAAAAAATCGATATGATGCCTTCACTTTTCAAATATTTACCAAAAAGGTTTTAAATAGTTGGTAATGATCTCTCAATTGAATCATCATTGTAACCAAATATCACATTCACATTTTGTTACAAAAAATAGTTGAAAATGATATGTTTTTTAGATAGCGCCCTCTTGTGTTTTACCAGCTGATTTTTTAATTATATCTGTTTTCATTCAAAAGGTTATAGGGCTGGCTTCTTACTTAGCCATTTGTAAGTTTGACTGGTGGAGTTATAACTATTAGTTTGTAAAGATATGGTGAAAATGTTTGGTTACTAAAGTTCAGTTTGACCAGAACTGTACTATCCCTTTAAACACGATGTACATTAAGCGTATTTTTTAGACCTTGGCATACTTAGAACATGTTAAAGGCACGCTAATACTTCTCATTAGTGCTTTAAGCACCGTTATACTACTTCCAAGGTCACGCTTTACGATGTCTATATCTTGGTATTTTTTGCTGCAGCAAGTCATTTTCAGCCACTAATCTGCGGAATGGACTTGTTATTTTTAGGGTGTACTTAGGTTATTCCTCGAGCCCATTTAGCACTGATGGGTTGATGTTTCTTCGTATGGAGAGACAATTACGAGCTCGTGTAGTCGAGTACTTCATCCGACAATAAGGCATTAAGTCCATTTACTTTACGACTTAGGAAACGACAGTTCATGCATTACTGGTTGTCATGATGGGAAATGATAATTTGCAAACCAATGTATATTCATGTTTTTGTCCGGTTTCTTTATGACATTAAGATGGCATTTTAATTTTCTGGTAAGCTTTATATATAATGTGTATCAAGGATTATTTCATCATACCTGGTAAAGTTATTTTCCTATCGTGACATGTCAACTAAATGCCCGGGTGTTGATAACTGCATTGTGTGTAGACTGGACTTAACGCCTTGTTCTCAGATACCGGACCTCTTCACTGTTGAGAGTTCTCCGTTCCTTTGAAATTGCAGTTGGCGCCAAGCCCACAGTTTTGAAAAATGAAATATTAATGTGTTGTTGCTTGGCATGTTTTCTATAATATTATATGCTTAATAACTCGCGGACATGAAAATGGATAGTGTATTTTACCGTGACATTTCGAAAAAAGAATTTGCATATCACAATATAGCTATCATGTATGAATTTACTATTTTGTTACGTCGGTGAGGGCTGAGGCGTTCCGTAGAATTGATACTGTTAAAAGGCACATAAGTAATATTTAATTTCTGCAAAAATGTTGACTTCTGGCCTATGATAACAAAAATACCTTAAAATAAGTATATTATGTTGATACTCGACACTTATTTAATGTACAAAGTAACGTGTAATCATTTTATATTCCATTGTTATATAATATTTATATCCATATTATCCAGATTATCGATATAATGTCTTCAATGATCGAATATGATTTTCTGTAAATCCGATTTGTATCAGTTAATTTTCCTCTTAATATTATAGTTCCCTCCCTACTTATAGATGCTACCCCTGCAAATACTTTTCTTCCATAATTAAGGATTTCCTCTTGTTCCATAATAAAACAAAATGTTTTAAGCATGTTTTGCCCCCCCCCCCCCCCAAAAAAAAAGAAAACAAAACAAAAACAAAAACAAAACAATAACTATATTAGCAGAATTATCACTATACATTAATTGGACACAAACGGATCAACCAACAAGCAGAGCTGTAAGATTTGGGTCCCTCACTAATAGTACACAAACAACTAATGATTACTTATTTACATTTGTTGAGTGGTTATACAATCAAGTGAATACTAATAGTTACTTAATGTCTTTTTGTAGAGCTAATGTTGGTCATCGTTACTTTACTCCTTTGCAGAACGGGTGAAGATGCGGAGAGGTGGTGTAAAAACCAAATATGCCCTGCACCATCGTTGTCGAATATGGAAAACTGTTGCTTGCACCACGTCAATGTGCACTCGTGTCCACAGAAAGAGGTAAGTCGGCCTTATTGATGATTTTCTTTATATTAACATATAAAGTGTTGAAATGCTTTGTATACCTTTCAAAGCTCCCACTTGGATGCCAAGTATATGCGTACACGCATGAATAATCGAGTAATTGACCGTGTCCATTGTATTGTGCGGTGGCATTGTGTACGTAAGTGGCTCTATTGTTCCATGCTCACCCTGATATTTTAGTGTGGGGCATTTGCTTTTAAATAGATTAAAGGGGTAGTACAGTTTTGGTAAGGCTGAACTTTAGTAACCAAACCTGGACAGTAACATTATAAACTAATAGTTATAACTCCACCATGCTCGAAAGGTATACAAAATTACAAACGACTAAGTAAACAGCCCGTTATCATTAAAAAAAGAGCCATTAAAACACAAGAGGGCGCTTTCTAAAAAAGGCATTGGTTTCAACCATTTTTCATACAAAATTATGCATGTGATGTTTTATTGAAATAATGATTAAATAGAGAGATCATCAACAACTATTTAAAAAACGGTTTGAACATTTTTGAAAAAGTGCAAGCGTTTCTTAATTTTTTTGAAAACATCATCTAATTATTTGGGCCCCAAATAATTATAAGATCAGATATATTTATTGATATTTCAGCCGTTTCTGGGTCGATTTTGACCAAATAAAGTTTATTCTGCCATTAAAATTGCATGTTATCTCAAATTCGACACTTAGTTTTGTCATTACCTCACAAAATAATTGCGATGTGCAGCGCCCTCTCTACCCCTTTAATTTTCAATCCCTGAATATCAATTTAACTGTGGCTTTCACACTTGAGGATTAGGACCTTGGCACTGGGTAAATGACATTATTAAACCGGCTCTTTTGGGGTCATGACGTGATTTTGCTGTTAGGTGAAAACCTCACTTTGAGTGCCTGAACTGCGGTCTGATTTCTGAGATCTCAAGCCTACATCCAGTAGATTTTTATCAGAATTGGCATTTTCCTATCACTAGCCCCTCTCTCTGTGATAGCACTGGGCCTCGGGGCCAGTTAACACAGCTGGGGTTGTTGACAGTAGTGATAAAACTGTCAGAAACTTATAAGAATGTGACCGAGTTGATTACCACGATGGTGGAAATCAAACTAACGATAGAATCACCTAATGGTAAAAGGGTACCATATTTCATACAACTTCAGAAGCTTAATTTCGATCTAAGTCTGTTTTGAATGATGGGACTATTAAAGTGAGCAGCACAACATGTTCTAAGTCACACAATAAGTATTACTTGGGTTAATAATTGTAACATTAAAGTCAACCATAGTTGGCAACCCAAATATATATTTTGGTGCATATGTATCCCCATGATCTAAATCTGACTTTTTTTCTAACATTAACCTAAGTTATATGCCTACGCGCCCTGTTGCCTCATTTATATAGACATGTGCAGTTAGTGTAGACTTCATAACATGGATATGAAAGATAATCTATGTATTCCAAGTTTCATCTGGTAACATTTATAATCTCATATCAGCCCATTATCTGACTTGCGTAGCCACCAATGGCCATCATCTTCTAATCTGTTAAACGCATTTTGATATACAATATTAATATAATAATTGTACACATTATGTTAACCTCTAGCTGTTCTGTCATTCAAATTAATATTGCCTTATAGATCACTTTTAAAATATTACCCTTTTTCATATAATAGTAAACGCGCGTGTTGATGCCAAGCAAATAGTTTACTCACATAATACCGATGTCAAACATTTCGTGTCTTCAAGCTGGATCATATGATGACAAGAAGACAAACAGATACACATAGCGCGAATACCATTGCCGCATAATGCAGGATTATGAAACGTGCCCAATACCTCATGCTAACACGGTAACAACCCATTCAAACATTACCCCCATCAAAAGCTTTCGTTTGTATGATATACTATTTACAATCTTAATATACAATTCATATTACGGAGTGATTGACGGATCAATTTGAAAATAGCAAAGTTTAAGCGCAAACTACATGAGGAAAACAAAAACTAAGTTACCGGCTGAGAAAATGGAGCGGGATGGACATAACTTTATACAAACATACAGGGAGATAAGTATAATGAAGAAAAAACACACAATATGTCATATGAGATATCTGAACAAGAATAAAAAGAGAATGAAGGGATACATACGAACACATCTGAGGCAAATTAAACAATGATATGCAATAATGATATTTTGTCATAAAAATGACATATTTATTTAAACAACACAAGTAAAATATTATCAGGGTCGATATTCATAATACAATACCGGGATCGCTATTCATGTATGATTATTCAGGCCCGCTTATAGTATATAATCAACTGAAAATGGTATTTTAAAAATGCTTACATGTACCTTGGTGATCATGGTGATAGGTTATATATATACAAAAACATCTCAATAGCGACCACGTCATCATTTTTGTTTAACCAATTTCTTAATTGATGAATAGCAATCCATATAAGTATCGTAGTAGGAATAGCGACCCGGATATTTATAAAAAGCGATTCTGATACAGAACTTTATTATAAGGGACCATTTGCTTACATTATTTTTGGTTAAACATAATTTTTATTTTGTTAGACTTGCAAATTATCATTAAAAAACTAACAGTTATATTTCAATGATGCTTGAATAATAATACAACGCATGCGTGGTTAAGTTACAGGGCTGTTTTCATTTTTTTAAAGCCGCAATTTACACAAGAGAGCGCCCTCCAGATACCTACAATTTCAACCATTTTTTAAAATTAACAAATGTGAAGTTGATGTTTGGTTAAAATAATTATTCAATAAAGAGATCATCAAAAACAATTTTAGACCATTTTGGTACATCTTCACAAATGTTTGGATTTGGATTTTTGTTGGTGTAATTATTGAATAAAAGTTGGTCCAACACATGTATTCCAATCTGATATACTATTGGATATTTCAGCTGTTTCTGAACCGATTTTGATCAAATAAAGTGATTCTGTCATTAGAAATGTTTGTCATTACCTCACAAAACAATAATTTTCTTGAAGCGCCCTCTCTACCAAAATTGAAACATCCCTTTAAAGAATGACGACCCCTTCATATTATTAGGACTAGCGATGATGATTGGTCTTAATTCCTCTATGAATATCGAACCCTTCTTTGTATTTTGAATGCATTATATTATACTATGATGAATGTATTAGGAATAGCAATGTTTACCCCATGCTTTACCTACACACATGACTCGCAGTTTTCAACAAATCTGCTGTCATTATTATTCCGTCTGACGGAAATAAAACCAGTGTCGGATGTATCTCACATACACAGGTTATAATGTAGTCTCATTTGTAACATATCCTTATGCCAGTGTACCTACTTATATTATTACAATCGCATGTCATTACGTAATAGTTTCGAACAAATTACTTTCAAGTCAAAGTTTGATAGCCCCGTACGCATCCTTGTCTGAATGGAGTGACTTATGTGGGATGAACAAAGTCGCGTATCTCTCTCAAGCAAACTATAATAATTGTCGTTTTTATTCATAATCGTATAGCAGATACCAATTTTTATTTGTGCATTCAAGACATACTTATACATTTATACAAGAACCCCTGCAATATCATCACATCCCAATTATTATATAGATACCGACATTTATATATAGTTTGCGTTTTAAAGTATACGCCTCAATCTTTTGTGTTGTGATAGGTGACCTAATTAAACGCATGTCATATTATTACTTTAGGGCACCATCATGAATAGCCGACGCATTATTTCACCGCTTTGTTTCATTATGGACAAGTCAATTGATACATCTTAAGGATATGTGTCTCTCATTAAAACATCATAGTATATGTTATTTATATATTTATTTCACGTATTTATACAGAGCGACCTGATTTCAGCATTCAAAATACATAGCGATACTATATATAACAATAGAACAATTTATGGTGTCATAGGGTGAGAAGACACTTCACTTATGTTATGTGCACGACTAAGTTGCATCTGTCTCATATTGTAATGCTAGACAAGTGTGGTGGCCTTCACTCCTGAACGAAAGTCGGTTAGTTGTTTGATTGCTTGTATTTGTGTGTGTGTGTTTTTATCATGATGCTGATTATGTAACCGTGCATTGCCGATCAGGTATCATTATCTAGTTAGAAATGTTATACATCGCTGCCATACACCTAAGGCGAGTAAGTTAAACATATTCGTTTTCTATTATTTTGATGTAAACAATCTCGAATAATTTTAAAGTTAAGGAAATATTAATTTCAGAACCAGATACGTGTTACTCAGTTTACTGTATGCAATCTAGATGACATGTATAGTTCACTTAAACAGGTGAGAGTAAAAAGGGCGTAAAGTCACCTTTTTTGGCTAAATTGAGTTATACATACAATATTGCAGGTCGGAGCCGCCTGTATGTGATGCAACATATTTAGCCAAATAATAATAATTATGCCTAATTTGTAGGAATATTCATCACATATAAGAGAGAGATAAACGTTTAATTTACATATGTTGTTGCACTGACTTTAAACATGATTATCTATGCAGTACAAACAAGTGACTGAAAGCCAACCTCCTTTTCAACCGACGTTATATAAAGCGCGTAATTCCAAAAGGCGCTTAATCCACTTGTCAACTTTGGTGAAAAACAGGTTGCTCGGTCCAACTTTTTATTCATACCTATGTCTATGATAATATGAAAATGGAACGTTCCTTTTTAAAATTTTGATCGTGTAATTTGTCCTAAATTTTGCTTTTCTAGATAGCTACGTAGGTTATTAATGTACTGATATCGTTAACTAAGTTTGTATGGAAAATAGATTTAGCGCCGTTTGCGTTTGGAACTAAGTTCTTCATACATGTATGCTGTTTCGCGTATGAATGTCATCTATGAACTAGTTTACGAGGTAGCTGAGGTGGAAAATATCATTATATTGAAGAAACATGAGTTAACCGCATGAGTACAATTTGGATGTTCTATATTCATATTGATGTATTAATTTCCAGCCGTTTAAAATTACCTAACCTATATCCAGCATTTTAAAGTTAACTCGTAGAAATGTTGAGTATATGTTATACGAGCTAAGTACTCGACAGTTTAACCTAATTTATAGTTTAAAGGGATAGTTGAGTTCTGGTAAGGACAGTAAAACCTGCATCATTACATTACAAACTAATAGTTATAACTAGAAAGGAACACAAAATTACAAATGACGTAGTAAAGATCATGTTATCATTCAAAAAGAGCCGTTAAAACGTAAGAGGGCGCTCTCTAAACACCCATCGGTTTCAACCATTTTGAATAAAATATTGTGCATGTGATGCTTTGTTGAAATAGTGATTAGATAGAGAAATAACCAACAACTATTTAAATACCTATTTTGTAACTTTTTGAAAAGAGGAAGCATTTTTTGGAATTTTTAACGGCTGGTTCAAAATTCTCTAATAAACCTAGGGCCCCAGGTTTATTACAAATTGTTTTATTTATGGATATTTCAGCCGTCTCTTTCAAATTTTACACTCAGTATTTCATTACCTCACAAATAAAATAAAGGGTCTAGCGCCCTCTCTACCAAAACTCAACTATCCCTTTAATCATGTTAATAGACACGTTAACATGAATAACCACATCCCCAAGTAATAATAAAGCCATACATGTAACTGGAAGAAGGCAATAGTGACTAAAACATTCATTCAACACATGTCTAATGTGACAGTTTGGTCTAATTGTATATGAGTAGTTTGACTTCTACCATGACATTTAGAAGCTTTGACAGTCACGGGGTAACCACTTTAATATGTGAGCATTGCAGATATTCAAAACTTCACCTTTCCGACATGGAGATAATGTGCTGTGATGTTTCATAAGATGGAGAATACCTTATTTAAACGAAAACATTAATTTGTAAAAGAAAACAAATGTTTATTAGATATAGTTATTATGGCGATTATCCTTAAAGAAGTCTGTAACCAGTCACTTCTTACAATGAAATAGTTCTAAAAAGATATATATATTTTATCATTGCTCATTATACACAAATCGTTATGGTGATCTGAAATAGCACACTTGTATATAACATCAAGAAAGTTGAGAAAGGAATATTGACCTCTCCAATATAAAGTCCGCGTCTATTTATATGCTTTTCGTCATAAATTGGTACCGTTTCCTCTCTATTTGTTGCACTGTTATTTGATTCTAAACGTGATCGATTGCGAAGGTGTGAATGCCCCAGGCAACCTGCTATAGAAATGGTGGAAATTGACCATTGAAAATGACACTTGAGGTTTGAATGGTTGGATGATTGACCATCAACCTTTTCCAGACAGTTTTACCTCGGGAACAAACACTCGGTTCAGCGCAAGAAGGTCGTAAATTAGAAAAGCCTCAGTATAGTAGCCGATGCCTTTTTTGTGACAGTCACCTTCTTATAGCACCAACGCTTAATAGAAAAAACTACATGAGACACGTTTTATAATGTTAAAAGTGTTGTTTAACAAATCAAGAATTGCATCTGTTAACATTTCCATTGTAGAAAGATTTGTATGTAAATTATTTGATCATAATATATTTCATGTTCTGAACAAAAATCCTCCATATTGAATGGTAGCAACGTATGTTCCTATCAACAATTTTTGTTCTTGAACCAAATGAGTAATCATGCTCATTATTTTTTGTTGGACTAAGCTCCACGCTATTGGTAAACTTGAATTGTATGGAAACACAAATGTAACGCTATGTTTGCATGCCCAATGTTATCGGAAATGATTGTTCAAATAATCTAATAATATATTCTATAGCGACCTCTCATGTATCAAGGTACTGGATGGGGCAGACCAGTCAATCTGCATTTGCACCGAATATGAAATATGAATATGATTAAAACATGCACACTTCTCGATATATTTGAACTCAATGAAATAAAGCACATGGGATGATTAACTCCGTTCAATATTCATTGATTACCAAGGGACAAATCCAGTCCTAATAATCGAACGAGCAAGTTGATGATACCATGGGATAAATGTCGCTACTTTGCCAACTTTCTATCGCTCTTTCTTGTCGTTTTTTAATAATATCTGCGTTTGATGTATTATTGAGCGAGTATTTCGCATATCTCGTTTTAGTCCCAGGGACCCAATCGACTTGAGTGTTTTCTGTCTTCCAAAGTTTACTCCAGTGTATCAAACCCATTGGCACCCACCCCCCCCCCCCCCCCCCCCCGTGTCAAGATAGGATACAAGTATCATGCGTTTATGGTGTTCTTCCTCCCGTTTCTCCATCTCCATCTATCCCTTTCTTTATTTCCTCTCCCTCTCTGTTCCCCTCTCTTTATACCCATCTCTATTTCCTTCTCTACCAAAGCAGCGCAGTTGTTTATTTTTTATCTTCCTCCTCTCCATTTCAATTTCTCAATTAATTGGATGAGGAAAAACAAGATTGCCCGGGTGATCTTTTTTTTTTTTTTTTGGTGATTGGGGAGTATCAACCAAGCTTGATACTGATAGGCACCTTCAAGCTCGATTCGTATACCTACTATCAATCCTACTTTTGTTCATTGTGATCTCTTTTGCATCACGGCTCATATTGTTTATCAAATCAAGAAGAGATTTACCCCGTTCAATTCGAGATTATGAAGTCGCATAGACTTCGTTTCTGGCCGCACCAGGTTCTCGTATAGGCAAGTGGTTAACAAAAACATCTTCTTTGTCCTCTCTTTCTCTTTGTAATATATATCAGTGATGAAGTGAACATTTACAAAATGGCTGGTTTGATAACAACGAGACATGACATTACAAATAAAGTTGCAATATAGTGTGGTCGATTCGACTAAAGTTAAGAGATCCCTTTAATATGAATTACTACTACACAATAAATATAAACCATGACATAATGGCGGTGTGCGTAAGCAATCTTTCCGTTACAAATGTGATTAAATGACAAACAAACACGCAACCGAACATAGGATAATAACCATTATGCTTAAAAACGTTATAAATGGCTTGCTTCTACGAAAATAATGCTGTACACTATATACTCGTCCATTTGTTTGCCAATAATTTTGTTTGTTTGTATTTGCGCATCATTTTTTGTGGGTGGTTGTTTGTTATTATGTCTGTCCTGTTGTCCTCTTCCTCTGTTTTCCCGCGTTCAAGGCTGCGTGAACTCGAGAAAAGTACAGCTCAATTACGGATGTGAAAGTGCCGAATGTCTGTGATTGAGCGACTTGTTTGGCAGATGATTGTCCGTGATATTGGTTTGTGGCGTAGCTAATAGAGGGGGTGCAAGGGGGAGGGATTTGTATCCCCATGCCCCCCCCCCCCTCCCTCTTTACTTACCTTGTGGAGTTGTTGCCCTGTCATTGCCCCTGTATGCATTGTCGTCGCTATACTTAATTCCAAGTGAAAACATACATATTAAAACAAACGTAGTGTTTTTATTACAAACTAATGTACTCCTATTAATCACATACATGGATGTTATTGCACCCCTTCTCCCCACATCACTTGCCCCTCCCCCATGCTTACCCCCCTATCCCCATCCCCATCATGATTGACTAATACAAGGTTTGGCCCGACCGTGGATAGCCTTTAATCAAGGCTCTATATGGCTGGGAGATCGATCATACATTACGAGCTGTGATCGGGTATGTACGTCTCGCGCTTCGCGCTCGGTTGGGTGTTCGCGCGGGGGCCTTGACAAAAGGCTAGACCGTGGAGAGAGAGATATAACGTGAGGTCTTGCAAGAACAGCGGTGAAGAACCTGTTGCTGATGTTGAAGTATAGGATATAGAGATAGCTTTTTAAAGTGATCCATTAACTTTATATTTTTCCCCAAAAGTAATGTTTGAGACTTCAATCATATATACCAATTCCAATGTAAGATTCATGATAATGATATGTGAGAATGTCATAGAGGAGGAATAAAGTTTTCTTAGTGAAAATAAAACAAAATATCTTATTCGATCCCGATCTTTCGCGTGAAGTATCCGAATTCGGATACTAAGGACTATTGAGTATCCGGATTCAGATACTCTAGACAACGGTCGGAATCCGCTCTCAAGTTCAATCTTAAATATATCCATGATCGTGGAGTCATTTGAAAAAATCAACACCGATTTCATTATCCTGTTACCATAAGCCAAAGAACAAGTACAAGAAAAGTGGGAAAGCTCCTAATGATTTTGGTTAAAATTGTACAAAGTTAAGGGAGCGCTTTAACAGACTGATGTTGTAAGCGATCAACAACTACCCTATTATGTAGTCATGGTCACCCAATGTGTCCCCCATTCGTTCTTGCTATTTCAGTATTATTTTGAAAATGAACTAGATGGGGCTAACCGGGTGTAAAACAAGAACATGTGGAAGAAAAATCAGACAGGTCAATCGGGGAAATGTCACTACTAAGAAAGAATCCCATCTGTTGCGTAAGTAATGCATAGAAAACAAAATTGATTGAACAGACGTTAGATTCGACGAAACATTACCCCTTTTTTATTTCCATGGTCAATCTGAAGTGTTGTCCATCCCGTGTATATTTTATTTGAGTTATTATTTTGAAAATGAGTTGATGGGGACAAAATTAATGTCGTATACAAAAAACATAGACGGGTAAATCGGGAAACGTCACTACTGAGCAAGATGACCCCATATTTTGGTGAAGAACACTGTACGAAAGAACTTTCTGATTGAACTGACGTTTATACAAACGACGAAATGATTTACCCGGTAATTTATTTTCATGGTCAATCTGAATTGTCGTCCGTATTTGTATTTTAAAAATGAGTTGATGGGGCCGAACACAGAAAATGTCGAAGAAAAATAAGACGTGTAAATCGGGGACATGTCGCCCACCACTGAGAAAGATCATCGCATTATTTGATGGATAACTGTAGGAAAGAAGCCTGTTATTGAACGAACGGCGACGAATTACCCCCGTTTTGTGTTCATGGTCATTCTTTGAGCGTTGTCCATCCTGTTTGCATATATTCCTAAATAAGACTGGGTAGAGCCAATCGCATCGCATGAGTGGAATTGCTGATGAAAGGTAACACGGGGGAAACGCAACTTGAACGCTACTCAATGAGTGAATTATCCGTTGGATATTGTAATTTATCACATGACTTAGTAAATACAGTACATGCCGCTGCGGTGTTATATTTTTGGATATACCATGGCAATATTACACCCCTGTGTTTGACAGTCAGATGATAAAACAGTTGTTCAATTTGTTGTCGAGAAAATCACGGAATATTCCTACCCTCGGGATTTCAAATGCTATTTCGTGAAGAAAATAAGTCCCTCGACTTCGTCTCGGGACTTATTTACTCTTCCCTCAATAGCATTTCAAATCCCTCGGGATGTAATATTCCGTGCTATACCCTCCACCGCCATTTAACAACAGTATAGTAGACAAGAACCGAATTTTAACGGGCGTATTAAACCATGAACGATTCCTGCCATTTCGTTTCCATGGTCACTGTGTAATATTAGCATCCTGAATTCATTTGGGAAATGTGTGGATATGTATGATTAATCAAAACTATTGAAACAACTCGTGAAATGGAGATGTTGCATTGTGTTGTTTGAAAATAAAGGCACATGAATACATTTTAGCATATTTTTAATCACTCAAAATCGATCATAAAATAGATTGGTAGTGCATAGTGAAACTCCATACTGGTAACATTGTCCAAGGACAAGATTGAAAGAAAAAAAAATGTTCAATTCGAACGTAAACATCTCTAGTCAAATCCTCCATTGTTCTTGCAGTTTGTAGTTTTTATGGCAATGTTACACGTAACTGTTCTTCGAATTTGTAATTATTTTCTTTAATTTTAAAACAAATAACTCGTATTTTAGCCCAAAACTATGATGTTTACTGTAACAATTGTTTTCAGGTCATTTTGAAAGCATTGCAAATTTAATTGAAATGAAAATTAATAATAATGATTCGCCCATCATAACAATGTTAATTTTTTCGTTTTTATGTTTGTTTGTTTGATTGCTTTGTTTTTACATTACATCAGCCTTGAAAAGTACTTCTAACAGACTTAATATGTACAGCAGTAAGTATCTGCGACGTTCTATTTGTCAAGGTCGTGGAAATTAGCGGTTATATGGCGAATCAAATTATTTTATGAAATTGAAATTCCTGGAAATGCGCGAGGACACGGGCATGTCAAGTGGATCTGTAGAAAACAAACATTTATTACTTGAAATAATAACAGTGGTTGTATGTACATGCACAACTCCCTTTTAAATACCATTCCCCCCCGTCTTTTTACTATTTTTCCTCGACATTTGTGTTTTAGGGGGGGGGGGGGGGGGGTGGGGGCATTAATAACCATTATGTGTTGTGTATTATGTATGTGGTGTCATGGTATATTTATTCGGGATTCTGTCAATACGAGAGTCGTTGGTTCGATTCTCGAACGTGAAACGTGTATTTTTAACAATAAAATGTACCTTTACCCAGCTAGCCACCTGACGTCGGGCCGATGTCGGAAGTTGGTTGGCGGATGTCGGCATATCGCCGTTGGCTCGAGGTTAAAATGTCCGCCAGCCCAACATCGTCACGACGTCATTTTTGTGATATATTGGCATAACGTCATTTTCCGACAATGGCCCAACATCATCTCATGACATGATGTTGGGCCATTGTCGGAAAATGACGTTATGCCAATATATCACAAAAATGACGTCGTGACGATGTTGGGCTGGCGGACATTTTAACCTCGAGCCAACGGCGATATGCCGACATCCGCCAACCAACTTCCGACATCGGCCCGACGTCAGGTGGCTAGCTGGGTACTTTACTGCTCGCAACCTAGGCTCAGTAATTGGGCAACTGACAGAAATGCTTTTTATTAAGTTATACATGTATTTCCAATGTTAGACCACGAATAGTTGTAACACATAACTATGACATTTGGCATTACAATTTCACATTCGTTTCACTGAGATAATATATATGCGAATGAAATAGCACTAATGCAAATATAAAACAAACAACATATAATATAGTCATTATGTATAATATAGAAACGATATAACAAAAATAACACTTAACTAACGAGTCGTACATGTATCCACGTTGTGTGATCTGTTCGAACGTGCCCATGACTGCCGATGGGTGATTACGCTGACCACTCTGTTGACCTTTATTTATGGAGAGTACTTCCGTATTAAAAGTAAATATTATACACCATATCATGATATCAAATTGAGAGTGACAATATACGCCTATGTTATCTTGAAATTACAATCGGTGTTATTTCGAAGCATGAGTACATACTACATACATTAGCCAATTAAACAATATACTGAGGTGACTGCGTCGCCAAAATCGGAAATACGCAGAAAGGAGTGCCATGTTTTAAGAACCAGGCGGTATCGTATACGTGCGCTCACCGCTCGCGCAACTCGCTACTGCATCGGAGCGCGCGGCGCGCGTATAAGATGGCGCCGTTTGAATAGTTTGTTTTTATAAGCGCCATCTCCGTGTCCACGCTCATCACCCTTTAACCAAAACGAGAGGCAATGCGTATAGAAAACACTCTCTTGAGTTTCCTGTCGAAGTTGGTTCAGTTCGCGTTTATGACAGTAAGTCAATTAAACATACATGATATAAATACGTCAACCTAAAATGTATTAAGATTGATAGAAGCCTATATAATTTGTATGCGGTAAAACATTATCGAATTAAGATATCAAATTAACTAATGTTATACAATAACAGTGACAGAAGGGTAGTATTTAAAGCTGTCTCTTTATACACTTGTCGAAACTGAGTTTGATATATTACAATGTCCAATTGAAATGCGTGAGTTTCCGTGTACTTATTATTGTTATAGATGTATACAAACGTCCTTGTTTAAAATTGAATTATATCATAAATCAATTAATAGTTCAGCAAATATTACCAAGATGACTGCATCATGCGGTTATCGAAAACTAAGGACATTAATGATTCAAATACTGTTTATGATAAGGGTGACATTAGTGCATACTTAAACAAATTCAACCCATGTAGATATAACAGACACAGCTCTATTCTGATGTTCCCATACTAAATATAAATATAATAATCATAAAAACCCATAAAATTATGCCTATGAGAACAATTCAGTACGATTAATGGCACGTATGATTTGTAATTATATAGTTATACATGCGTGCGCGGACAAAATTGGTCAAGCTTTTACAATTATATCCGCGGTTTCGTAATAAAACTAAATCGATTGCAATGTTGCCATAATAAATATAAACACATATCAGTACAATAAATATAAATGTTCATGATAATCAATGAGGATCATTATGCGGATAATATCATGTATAGAGCGAGTAACATTAAAGCGTGCTGAAAAAATATCAATACATGTGTGTATTTTTTTTCTAAAAGGGATATAGTGACTTTGTTGACATGTGCAAAAGCTGACGAAGGGTTAATAAAATGTGTATGTCTCTTAATAAAGGATGTGTCCACTGAGTGGTGTGTGGAAATGACATGGTAAATGAATGCCATATGCCCGAGTAGTGAGCGAAAATACAAAATGATATTGCACTAACTTTGTATACAGTTGAAATTCTCCCAGGGAGAATTCCAAATCTGAACGCTTCAATCACAAGTATCTTTATGAAAGAGAGAGAATTTGTTTTAAATCGAAACTTGTCATGTGAGAACCGTTAGAGTTCTAAGTAAGTTTTGTGGATGTTGTGGATGTTGACAATGTTTCTAACTCCCTTTTAATAACCAAAGCAAAAATCGATGCGAATGCTTCCGTAAGAATCTCACTATGTATTCTGAAGAAAAAAACCCCCACAAGTTCAATACCATATAGCTTATTGTTAGAACACGTAGGCATCGACGTCGTAAATCTAATTTACGAGTGTCGCAATTGCAGTTTTATTTCTCTGAGGAAATTAAGTCGTCTGGGATGTAATTTCATCAAAATTGCGCAGGGTTTAGTCTCAGAAGAGCTTATTCTCAAAACAAAACAAAAACAGGAGAAGAAGAAAGACAGAGATACAGTGATATCGGGCGAGAAATATACATTGTCTAAAGTGAAAGTCAGAATAGATAGAAAGAGCGAGAACAAATTCATCCCTGGATCATCATGTTATCACAATTACCATTTTTACAGAATGATTCAAAATTATCTATAATTAAGAAAAAGGGAAGAGGCAGCATGAGTCGAGAGTGATCCAGACTAGTGTTTTTTTTTGTTTAAAGAGAAAGTAAACTAAAGAGAGATGGCACTACCGAGAACAAATGAATGTCTAGATTATCTTGCCGTTACAATTTGCATTATACATTATAATAATCCACAATTTGATAATCTTAACGACAGCATAATAAACGCGTCAATAGGGATTGAGTCAGACGGGTATTATATAAAGAGAAAGACTGCCAGAATAAAGATGGTAAATTAGAAGAAGAAAAAATAGAACTTACAATGTCATGTACAATTCAAGGTCGGTTCCATTAAGCAGTATTAGTTTAATTTCCATTAAGCGTTATTAGTTTTATTTCCATACGTGCCTGTCTTTGAGAGTGTCGTAGTATAACGTGTATGCTATGTTGTTGATATCATGTTAACTATTTTGTTTTACCATGTAGTTTGATCTGATGTAACATGCCTAATGGAACTAACATCTCCCATATGTTGAATTTAAAATTATGAAATATTTAATTAAATGCGCCACGAACTAAATAATATGATAAATGTATGAAGAACAGCAATCGTATAATGCATTAATGCAAATCATAATAACGTGAACATGCTGATTAATGCATTAGCATTCATCATCTATACTGAATAGTAACTAATTATACATATTGTTTGCAGACTTTCTCACGTTTGTCATAATCAAAAATTAAACTACAAGAAACACGATGTTTGTTTAATTAGAACTATGATATCAAGTACATTATGAGGATCTAACCTTTATAGGAATATGAACCTTTGTAGCAACTAATCAGAAATGTAAGAGGTCAGATCAATAATTATTATACGGATTTTCCCAGTAATGCCGTTGCTGCTTTTTCAATATTATTTTTAAAGTGATATTATAACTTTGTTGACACGTGCAAAAGGTGATAAGCGAATTATCAAAATTGCATTTATGTAATTTGATATATCCATTGAGTAATGGGTGAAATATCACGTTAAATGGATGTTATATGGCCAAGTAATGAGCGAAAATGCAAAGCGGTATTCCCATTTCCCTTTCCAGTGGATAATTTAAAATCGGAACACTTCAATCGTAAATATATTTTTCACGAAAGGGAAATTCGAAAAACCCAAGCCCGTTCAATGCTTATATTGGTATTACGAATACAACTAGGTATGAGAGGACCTCTAAGTTCCAAGTATGAATTTGTTTGGATTTGGACAATATTACTAGATCCCTTTAATTACACTTTCTTTGTAGGCATGACATCATAATAATGGTGTATAATGAAGCCTATAATTTTGTACAGTTAAACACATCGCATATTTTCTCAATATCGCGATCGCCATGTATAGGTATACGTACATATAATATCTCAACAAAGTTTACAATTTGTTATGAAAAAGACGCAGGTACTTTATAAATTAAATACATGTACTCATGTTTATGAATAGTATAGCATGTGTTTTCAAATCTTTTAGAATGTTGGGATATAAGAATGTTAATTTTCTTTTTAAAAATATGTTATTAGGCACACGTATTATTTGATACATATGCAAGCGATGGTTTTATGCTAACAATATATTTTTTTTCATCGTTTGGAAACGGTGGGCGAAATTTGACAAAAAGGTTCCTTTATGTATTATACATGAACTATAGATGTAATACAGTATGCATATTATAATATTATGAGGTTACAATAACAACATGCATTAGCAAGGGAGTAACATATTTTGATTTGTATCTGATGTGTACATCTACATTATGTATCACCGTCTAAATGTCTTCAAATCAGTCTACCTGTTGAAGGAGTCCACTTCGAACCGTGGGTATACGTCGTAAAACGCAGATCAAATTGAAACACTAATTTCGTATCAGTACTTAAATGTTGAGTGTTGACAGAAGGGGAATTGAAAGCTATTCGGCGATTCTTTCAATTAGCCAAAGGACGTTAAACTCCAACCTTTGCAATGTGCTGTCTTCCTCTTCATTATATATCTGTCCCAACACAGCCCACGCTACACATTAACTTCCCCTCAAGACACGTCAGATTCTTCTCTGGATCTCCTCCTTTTCAATTATTGCCGATGGTTAACCGTGCACTGCTTGATATACATCAGTCTACTCAACCTTTACCCGCGTTGTTTTTTCTGGATCCGAATTTGTGACAAGGTCTCCCTGTGGGCTAAAGGGTCAGAAACAATATTCAGAATGAGATTGACCATAGCTACTGGTGGTCAGGCGATAGCCCGTGATAGTTGATACCTATCATTTCCTAACCCAACCGTAATGTTATCCCCGAACTTGTCACTGTGTTCCTTGAGGCGTGAAGGGTCAGACAAACCTTCTAAACACAACCCACACAGTCGATGAACGTACCCTTTGAACACATCCGATCCGTCTTTGGATGTTCTACTTTCTATCGTCAGTGGTTCACTGGAACCGTGCATGATATCCTAGTTTGCTCAACCTTTACTTGCAACCTTATTAAAACGGTCTGTATAAGAGTATTGCCAAGGGTTATGTCATGGATATCGCAGTATGTTCGACCTTTTGATCATACCCCTGTTTGCGGCAATGTACCTTGCGACTTTGATAGAGGGTAATCTTTCACCTCTCCCAGAAGACTGTGTGGATCAACCATCACAGTTCCGGGACATATTACATTTATGTTAACCCTTTAAAGGGTATCGTAACATTCAGATTCATTATTCATTGTACGATTGATCAATTGATCGTACGACCAATGAATTGGTCGTACGATTAATCGTGAATCTTTATGTTACGGGGCCCAGAACTGATTGATTTTGCTATAACATGCATTCTCCGCGGACCCCAACCCGATAATTTTCGGGACCAGTTCTGAAAGGGTTAACCTACTCAGTGTGTTAAGAAAATCTGGTGCTAATATATAGGTGAATGAACATAACCACTCGGGGTGATTCAGGGGTAATCCTTGTAGCTTGGTCTACACCAATAATATTCATTGTACAAGCAAAATCAAAATCCAGAGGTTAGGATTAAGATTATGGATTGGGATAAGGGTTAGGGATGGGTTTAAGGAGTCCAGTTGAAACTGGTGAACTGGAATTTCCAGGCATCCAAATGCATGGGTGCAGACCGCCCTGGCGAAAATTAATCAATTTAAGGGGCTGTCTACATTGAACCTGTAAGCCCCTGCAGGCTATAAAGTGATATCTATATACGCAGACTGATCATAGACAGACACCCAGACGAAAACCGACACTGAGCTACCTGAACGTAATATATAATTGACGGATTATAAGAAATACACGTGATAGTTTGCATCGATAGTCGATACTCACACGTTCACTGAGATGGCGCCGTTGGCTTTAAACACACGATCGCGTGGTCATGGTGGTATACTTGTTATCGATCTGTACATGTACCTTGAGACGTTCGTGTCAGCCTAAGGCTAAAACGCGTTGACCAGATGCGATACCCTTGTTCGTAGAGGTAGTCCGACGTCAGTGACCGTGTCAGCAACTTAAGCCCGACGCGCAGACATAGCCGACTCGACCCGATCCGACTGATTTTCAGTCGGATCGGCTCTGTATGCATTGCCTCGCGATTCCGATTTCGCCAGTCGGAAGACAAACGGGCCCGATTCAACATGCTGAAACATCCCCGACTGAATCGGACCGACTGTGGCGTTCAGTCGGGTTGGTTTGGGTCGGGTCGGGTCGGATCGCGTCGAGTTGGCTCTGTCTGCGCCGGGCTTTAGGGTAGCACGAGGCAACATGTATTGATGCTTCTAGTTACAGACACACGTATATTATATTTATTATACATACGTATTTGTGCCTTGCGGGGTTCCTCGTTGACCAGTTACGACACCCTTGTACGTAGACAAGGTGCCGACCGTCAATGTCAATGCCCTCAACTTTACGGAAACACGTACGATCAGGTATCGGTGTTTTAGACATACATTGTACACAGTATAATATATATTATTAGTATTCGTAGCTTGATGGAGGGTTCTTAAAGCATTATGGTAGTTTGCATTATTGCTAACGCTCAAAATGTTTGGCTATTCCCATATCCTTTCATCTTTGGGCGCCATACCTTAATTAATTCCGTATGTGCGATTGAATCATAATAAATAGGCTTGTCTAGCCCGAAATGGTAAGTGTTTTAGGCTATCAATTTCACTTGACAAGAAAGAAGAACAACAGAAAGAAAAACAGTACCATTGTTACCTTCAAACATTATTCAAAACGCTGATTTTGGGGCTGCACCCGATTCATTACTAGTCTAGGTTCTATACTCTGTATACACCTTTCCCCCATATACGCGTATAAACCCGGTACATCTGTACGCCCGGTGGATCTACGGATTCCGTTCAGATTCACCGGGCGTACATATATATGGGGGTTACGCGATATATGGGGGAAAGGTGTAAAAACAGAGTATAGAACCTAGACTAATTCATTACCAGCTTTAGAGTTATGCTATTAATTCCTCGAGCGCCTATGACACATATATATGCACCGCACAACGCACATTGTAGATGGCATTTAAGTTTAAACACTGCTTAATGTTTTTTTGTACTAAACACCGAGACCGGTTGATATATCCCTGTCTGAATCGTCCGACGTATATTACAGCTTGTCAAAGTGTTCACTATCATCTAGCCAGACATGCCTTTAAGTTGGCCTAGAGTGATCTGGGGCGGACAGTGCACGTGGCTTTCTCACTCTTGCCCAGTGGCTCTCTCTTCATACTTGGAACGTTATGAGTAGTGCCGAATTTGAGATAATTATGTTTAAACAATATTGCCTGGTTTGTGAATGCAAGCTAAAACCCCCCAAAAAAGAGGTTTTGGAATAATTTAACATAACAATTGTAGCATTGACATTGTACTTGTTAAAATAACGTTTTTACAAATATATTTTGTAATGGAAACTTACAAGAATAGCGTACATATTATATCGCAGAAATAGACGGCTGGCGTATCATACGCCACCATGTCAAATTATTGACGCAGATGGGGCAATAACCAATCACTAAATAATGTCTTCAACATTTCCAAACGCTCCAATATCCCAATTTAACACCTGCCTTCAATAGTTCTTTCATAAGAAAATGGCACAATCATACTCGAACGCCCAATCATTTATTAGACTCGATATTGAATTAAAATAAATAGGTTTTTACTATGTTTTTCCATAAAGGATGCAATTTGAGAATTAGGTCATGCGAGTTATTGCTATCTGGGGCATTGTTATGGACATTTTACAATTTCCCTGCTCGATTTCCTAAATACAAAAGGGGTAAAACGAAGTGACTTTCTCATTCTATTTACCAGGTTTTACTCTAAATTGGTCAACGGTCAAGTTACAGTTCTGCAATCTGGCAATGAACATATCGTGGAGCCAATCGTTGTTTGTGAATATTTAACAAAAAAGTAGAGAGAACGTGAATAAAGCGAATATAAGATGGTTTCATCCATAATTATAATGGACGTATAGATTTATAGGGAATATTTTTGTTAGAATGATATTATGCAAGTTAGTCTTAAGGACAGAATGGACTAAAACAAAAATAAAACGATTCATGCATATTCCATGTAAAGTATTGATCATACAAGCCTTTCTAGAATTCGTATACTGTTTGTTATAAAGCGCTGATTTATTTTTACTTTCTTTAGTTTGTTCGAGTACGGGTACAAATAATCCGACTAATTATTCCGCCTCGCGAGTTGATTGTAATCTTACTGATGACCGAGTTACAATTAAATATAGCGCTGCATGTCAAGTAGTCTGCAACAACATGTGTTAGCGGGAAAATATTCACGAAGAGGCGGGAATATTTTCACGTGACGATGCCAAAGGCAAGACCGTTCTTGTTTTAATCGAATGTAAATAGCGTATAGCACGTCCGGTGGCGCCATGTTACTTACCCTCTCCTTGCTTCATTGATTGTTACGTCATAATGTTATGCTTAAGACACATGTTGTTTAACGCGCCAACATTTTAAGTTGTTTTAGCTCTGTAAGTGCGCGTGTTTTATTTGTAGGAAACAGACTGAGTGATAATTACCTACGGTTAAGTGACAATTATTGCACGGATAACACAACTCATTTATATTAAGTTCGTTCAAAGTTAAGTAGTAACCGAATACTTATACGGAATAATCAGTAATAAATACATTCTGGCGAACGACGAACTAGATACGAAGAAAATGGGCAAGCAATATTGTGTAAATTGTGATATTTATACTACTCCGTACAAATTGCAAACAAACAAAAAACAGTCAATTTATGATCCAAATGGTAATGGAGTCATCGTGTCGTGAATTGCATAGGTACCTAAATGTCATGTATGGAATTGCATCATTAAAACGATATCCGTAATTATGGCTTTCTGCTTAAATGTTAATGTTCCATTTTGTCTCGTTTAGTACAATGACATTTTATAGCTCCGGAGTAGTAAGGCAATGATGGAAAACGACTTAGCAATATTATAGTCGGAACAAACAAATCATTCGCAAAAACGCAATTGGTTTGAAGAGAAAGCAAGGAAAAGTATGTTTTTGACAAAGGCATTTACAAATGGCGGCACACATTATGGACAGTATAGAGGATCTCTTACATAAATAAAATCATTTATATATTATATGACTTAGTAAACTGCGAGTCATTGATTGGCTCAACACAGTCACGTGATTGCAAAAATATTGTTTTATATTACACGGCAGAGCCCACTTTTCACCGCATGGCGCGCGCTTCAAGAGAGATTGTAGTATGACGTCATAATGAGAGAGAGGGGGGTCTATTATAACGTCACAATGATTTGTCAACATATCACTACGAAAAGCCACATTTTCTAATCGAGCTTCAGAGAGGCTCAAAATATGAATTTTGTCATATAATATAACAGATGTTAACTTTGTTGTCGGGAAAATCATGGAATGTTCCCTCGGGATTGGATATGCTATTTCGTGAACACAATAAGTCCCTCGAACATTCTGTGATACTCCCTCTACCACCAGTTAACATCTGTATAATGTACCCTTATGTTCATATTTCAAATCTCGTAAAGAATGTTCTTCACAACATGATTCTAAATATAACCTGTTCTCTAGTCCTTTTATATAATCCCCATAATTATTGAACCATGGAACACCGATTTTTCCGTAAGCAATATATATAATACAAATAATGTGAATCGGAATTTTCACCGGCATTTCCTTAAGAATTTTATTCTATTTGGATCGATTTTCACCTTGTTTAATCTCGCTAAACCTACATTTTATGTATGGTCCAATTGTCAATGATTGTATAACGGAGAACAGTTTTGAACGAACTCCCCCCCCCCCCCCCCCCCCCCATATTTCTTCTTGGATTATCTCTCTCTTACTCTCCCTTTCTCTCGTTGTCTTCTGATCTTTCTTTACATTGCACGGTTTTATAATCAATTCAATTTTATGAAGTCCATACTCAAACAATAATGAACACCGGTTTGTATTAGTTACCAAATAGATAAAAGGTTTGTATTCGTTAGTTGATATATTCGGGTTTATTGCAAACATTCTGATTCTATCCTTATTTGTTGTTATTCATCTTGTTTTGCCGCGATAGACTAATATAATAAATACTGTATTCTTCTGCTGCGGATTTCATGTTGAAGGTGCTTACTTTGATGAGATATCCCGTTTCAAACTCGAAGGTTTCAGTCTTTTTAGTAATTTAGCGTGTAATATTACAAAACATTCTCGAAACGCATACTCATAGCTTTCGGCACTAGGCAATGATGGCTAATGCGAGAAATAATAACAACAATAACGCTCATATCTCGTTGATTAGATATCCGAGAAAACCTTCTGTGGATTTGTTTATAATAGGTAACAAAAAGGAGAGAAACTCGACTAAGGTCTGAAATGAAGGTTTTTAATCAAATTTCTGATACGGTGATGATAAGTGAATGCCTGTTTTGGGATATGGCTTATAATATGAACTGTTATGCATAGCTTCTTATCATGTTTATGTTCGTATAGGGTGGCATATTTCAAACATATAATTATTCGTTTCCTGCGACGATGGATCATCCGCTGTAGAGCTGTCTATTCCTGCACGTCTTATCATCCATTTCAAACCAAAATATTCAGATTGTTTTGATTTTGTTGAAGTGAGAAATGGTTGATCTACTGAAAGTGTACTTCATTTGAATAAAAAAAAACGAATCGAACATGCGCATCCTATATTTAACACTCACACTGGCAACCATGCCAATTATGCACATTCTCAATACACAATACGCGTGTGTTCCATAGTGTATGATACAGATGGTTGACATGCAAAGGGTTAAACGTGTGAGAACCATTGTATGTTGATGAATGATTGCAGGTCCAGTCGGTGTCCACCAAGCCACTGTCAGACAATCCTCTTTTTCTTACATTTCATTCGAGTAGGTAGTAATTTATATTTTTCTCAGAAAGGAAAGTGCACGGTCGTCGCACGTGATTGGAAATCTATCCAAATACAACGTCTAAACCTCGTACAATCATTTCGACCGGAGACAAAACAAAGAAGAAGAAGATAATCACGTCTCATCATGTCTCATGTCTCATCGCACAGCCATAATGACAGCCGATATCTTCGAGTAATATATAAATCGATTATATTTTTGTTTAAATATGTAGGACTTACTATGAAATCGAGCCTTGGTCCCTAAATACATTCTCCGTGCTACGTTACCCGATGATGATGTAAATCAATCTCGACATGGCATATGGGTACGCACATGCACGTATACTACTAACAATACACAACAACGAACATTTAAGTTGAACAACAATAACATCAACCATGAACTGTCATGCCAAAGCCAATCCAAACATATAGTCTATGGGCACACAACGATGTACCATTAACAAATACAACGAATATTTATTTTCGTTGAAACTTAACAAATTAACACACAACAATAACTTGACATGTAATTTGTATTAGTGTCTTGCTCATTTTACAGGATATGTTACAGCGATTTAAAACCTAATCGCATCGTTATACGACCATAATGCGGCACTCTCGAAAATTCAGTCAATAGTTGGGCACAGCGGATCGATATCGTAGGCGGGTTTTATCCTCATCACAGTATTGATCGTGTCTGAATCGTTATGACCCCCTGACAAACACCTCATATTAGTGGGCTCATGTAACGCAATTAGTGACCGCTAAACGTAGAACGATTGGTAATAGCCGTCCTAGCTGCACCGGGGATTACCTGTTTAGCTCTTGAAGGGATATAGTAACATTGTTGACATGTATGTGTAAACAAAATGGCCCATGGTTGATAAAATGCGTATTTTTGTGATATGATAGTATGCCCATTGAGTGATATGTGAACAATTCCATGTTTAATGAATGTCATATGACCGGGTAATGAGCGAAAATGAATATTGATATTCCCTAATTCACTGCAGCGACTTTGTACACAGTTATAGTTATCCAGTAGATAATTACAAATCTGAACAATCTGAATCATAAATATCTTTATAACGGAAGAGAATTTGATAAACCCACAGATGTGTATTGCTTCTATATTGGTAATACGAATACAATGAGGTATGTGAGAACCATTACATTCCAAGTAAATTGTAAGGATTTTGACAATGTTACTATATTTTTGTTTAATTGACCTGTTCACTTCCTTGTCATTTGTAAATACGTTACTTTGTTGGATACGGGATTCACAGAATTATTTAAATTTGATACGTGTGTTAAGGTTCCAAGTTAAGGTGCCGTATGGCACGAAATAACATGTTTTGCCCAAATGTGAGGTGCATTTGGGCCGAATATGATGACACATTTCGCCCAAATTTAGGTTGCATTGTGCCTGAAGATTGATCCTATCAACCCCCCTCGCACCATCTCCAGTCCTCTTTGTATTACATTATGGCTCTGCCGCGCATGGTTATCGCTCACTGATCCCTGCCTGCGGCTCGATGACATTGAAGATGCTAATATTTACCTGCCGAGAGAGCACACTATTGTCAGCTGGCATCCACAGATGAGGCGCAGTTTGCCCGAGAGTAACATGTTTGCTCGAATTAAAGATCCATTGTTACTTTAACAAATTGCATATTTTACCCCATTTTTAGTTGCATTCTGCTCAAATATCGCATTTTTCTAAATTACACCCGCAACCAACATCCGGCCCTCCTTGTACCCCTTAGCTACGCCGTGGTTATCACTCACTGATCTATCTGTCTGAGGCTGACGTTGACACTGAAGATGCAAATATTTACAGAGTTCTGTCGAGTGAGCACACGTTTGTCAGCTGGCGTCTATACCTTTAATGTGCATTTTTTACACACAAAGATACGATTTAACCCTAATTTGAGTTGTATTTTGCCCAAATATCGCAGTTTTCAAACGCCCCCTCCCTCTCATCACCCCAATCTACGCCATGTACGGTTTTCAATCCATCACTTATCCCATGTCTGAGGCTCGTTGACACTGAAGATGCTAATATTTACCTGTCGAGTGAGCACACGTTTGTCAGCTGGCGTCCAAATAGGGGCGGTGAAGGTGTGGACACGTGACAGATTACCTAGGCTAGAAGAGACAGGTTGGATTGATATAAAGGAGTGAAGAACCCTTTTTTGAAGATGAGAAGCTTGTGTCTTCCAGAGTATGAACAGTTAGACGTAATTGGAAACTTCGACGAATGACAACATTAATGACAACATTACTGTCCGTCTCGGAGGATAAAACCTGTATAAGCACCCAACCATGAATAAATTACTATTAGTATTTATTGAAAATTGTGTTATTAGTCATAAAATGACTAATGACACAATTCTCAATACATGGGTTATGTGGATATGGCCGATCAAGGCACTTAGAGAGTTAACCTTTTTCAACCTAGATATAATAATGTCAATAATGCTACTACATGTACTTAGGATGCTATAGGGTTCCCGTATGCAATGGGTTATGTTGGAAATACAATCTAGAGTAGATGTAGAACACCTGCTAAACCAAAGATGACGATAACGTGCAAGTAATTGTGCACTTGTGTACACGCGTGTGCACGTGTGTGTGTGTGTGTGTGTGTGTGTGAGTGTGTGTGTGTGTGTGTGTACATGTGTGTGTGTGTGTGTGTGTGTGTGTGTGTGTGTGTGTGTGTGTGTGTGTGTGTGTGTGTGTGTGTGTGTGTGTGCGTGTGTGCGTGTGTGCGTGTGTGCGTGTGTGCGTGTGTGTGTGTGTGTGTGTGTGTGTGTGTGTGAGTGAGTGTGTGTGTGGGTGTATGTATGTATGTATGCATGTATAAATGTATGTGTGTATATGACATGATTGATGACTGTCATTGTATCATTGTATGTTTGGGCTATGGCACACTTAATTTTGTGTATATGTATGTACGTTTGTGTATGTGTTTGTATTGATTTGTCTTTGAATGTAACAGTGTATGTTATATTGACAAGGTCATGCATAGATACCTTACATCTACGCTTATATGTGTTGCCAATTTGTCTTAATATATGCGAATGTATGTCATGAGTTTATTTTAACCCATCTGTATCTCAAAGTAAAACTGACATTGACTTTTACATACTGTACATACTACGTTTGCGGTATTGACAAACCACCGTGCTGTAGAGCTCAGGAACTGCTCATGCACTTGCCCTGTTAATACAATATAGCTCCTCATGGTTACTATTCGAATACAAACAAATTCCCCCTATCTCGTAAATTATTTCGCAAGATGTTTCCAAAAGGTCGACGAGCGGGAACAAAATAAACATTGTTCAAAGTTTGAGGTTGTGTGACCTTTTTTGTTTGTCTTTCGTGTTTGATTTATCAGGCCGAATAACCGATTTCTTAGATCTTGATTTATACTGCAGGCCCATACAGTTGCGACCTTCGTATAACAAACCAAGTCTTGATAAACGATTACCCTGAATATATTTCATTCTCCATTCATGGTTTGCCAGCGCTCCACTTGGGCAATGCACTCCGCCGGTACAGCTTACGTTTGTGTTGTAGGATGCGTTTATCTACACGTGTTTATTACATAATACCTGTTTTGAAGCGCGTTCAGTGTGTATAGTTTAACTTTATACAGATTAACCTTCAAGGGTTTGAAAACGCATGTTCTGTAACTTACTGTGCTCGACCAAATGCAGATAGACGCGCACCTAGTTGACTGTGATATATACCCACCATAACACACACTTGTGTAATTATTGCAATGTGTTTATTCACGGCTTAGCATTGTTGACTGTGATTGTATTAATTATGAAAATGATATAAGCCATTCTTTAATTGATATTATCCGTGATTATAGAGACGTTTCCATGCAATTTATGCCAGTCAAAAGCGGGTTCATCCCGTGGTGTTTTTATCACTTCTTCATTATTCGTTATGATGTGTGTATGACGGTACAAATAGCTTTAAAGGGATCTAGTAACTTTGTTGAGATGTGCAAAAACTGATGAATGGTTGATGCAATGTATACTGTTGTTATCTCATATGTCCTCAGGGTATTGTGTGAAAATTTCAGGTCAAATGGACAATGTATGGCCAAGTAATGAGCGAAAATGCAAAGTGATATTGGGTGATATTCACCAACTCACTGCATTCACTTTGTACAGGGATGAAAATCTCGCCCGGAGATTTTCTTATCTAAATACTTCAATCATACATATCTTTGTAATGAAAGGGAAATTTGAAAAACCGAAAGCTGTCCCATGATTTTATTGTTAATACGAATACAACAAGGTATAAAGGAACCGCTAGAATTACAATTTTATTTTGAGGATTTGGACAATGTTACTAAGTCCCTTTAAGATAATGAGTGTGACGTGAGGGTGTGTGTATGTGTGTGTGTGTGATTGGGTTGGATGAATGTGAGTAGGGTGAGGGATTTAGCAAGGTTACATCATTTTATTCGAAAATAACCTCCATTGGTTGTTGTTTTTTTGGTATGGTTATCTTTCTTTTAGTGAATTATGATTAATTATTACAGTATATTGTTTATTTGGGAACGGCTTTTGCTCATTTTAGTACAAGTAAGCTCTGATGTGATTTAGTATTTTACGTTTATAATATAATATTTAAGTTACTGTATTAGAAAATGCAAATGTCATCTTCTTTTGTTTGTTTATGAATATTTAATGATGTAAAATTTGTATACTGTTCATTTGAAAATATTTGTAATATGTAAATGTTAATATTATTTTGATGTTCATCTTTATTATCATTTGGAGGAATAAAAACAATTTTGAAAAAGAACAAAAAAATAAATAACCCGCCCCTCTTGAAATACACCACACTACACACACAAGCGAACAAACAAACGAACACACACACACATACACACACACACACTGACATATCTATAATAATGCGAGTACACAATCTGTGTTGTGTTTGTGTTTTATATTGTCGTGTCTTTGAACATCTAATAATGGAATCAGACAACAAATATTAAATTGAATGAAATTCGCACACTCTAATCATATATTTTATAGAGGACAGTTGAACAGCTCAATCCTAAAATACGCTAATTCCTCATGTGTAGATTAGACAATTAGATTTTGCATAAAATGGGAATGTGAATGAGGAATTGCCAATAGTTCGCTTTTTATATTGCAAACTAAATCGTTGTCTTTATAATATAATTGATAAGTAGCTATGCCATTGTTGAGGGCATATATCATCAACACAATTTCTATACAAAAAAGTGGATTTACTGCATTTTGGAATAGAACTGATCAGACTATTCGAACGAATTTCCTTCGTATGTTGTCCTAGATTTTGACTAAACATCATGTACCCCTACATGCACCTAGACATTGATAACCTCCAGGCCAGAGGGAACACCTCACCTATTTCCAAGATAAATGCACATGTACATACATAATTTATATCGAGGGCGACACGCGCAAAAGCGACATTTGTGTATACCACGAATAATTTCCATGTTTTCCCTGGGGAAGCAAAATTTACGAAAAACATGTCAGAATGGATTATTTGTCTCGCATGCAGTATGGTGACATTACAGATGCGATATGTATTCATACCACGGGTCAGACTAGAGGGGGGAAGACAGTTCTCGTACATGAGACATCAACAAAAATACCAAAAGAGAAATCGAAGTTTGCATTAATTTAGTCATACCACTAAACTGGGGTAAGGGCGTACTGTCGAGGGTATCAGGGGAACACATTTCGACCCCCACCCACTAACACACATGAATAAATGAAATAATAAATACAAAATAAAACGGGCAAACTTATCTTTCATACAAAATGAAAATAAATACATTAATGTCTGCTCTGAATCGATAATCCCCACCTCATCACTTTTCCCGTCTCATTGAGTTAGCACGCGGTACGCCTCTGTCTGAGTCTGTCATTACTGTTTTCTTTGTATTTTTCGGAGTTGATCCGGGGGGTAAATTTCATAAACACGTCGTTTGTTCCAGAACTGTCACTTCTTGTCCCACTTGTCAACGAATGTTCCATCCCTCGGAGATATGCATGCAACGGAGTACATAATGAAAAAAATGGATTGCTCCACTTAAAGGGATCTAGTAACGTTGTTGACATGTGCAAAAGTGATGAGTGGTTGATACAATGTGTATTGGTGTGATCCGATATGTCCAGAAAGTAACGTGTGAACATTACAAGTTAATTGGATGTTAGTTGGCCGAGAAGTGAATGAAAATGCAAAGTGATATTCACTTACTCATTGCACTGACTCTGAACACGGCTGAAAAGGTCCCGTAGATAATTTCATATCGGAACATTTCATTCGCGAATATCTTTTGAACGAAATGAAAAAAAAAAAAAAAATGAAACCTGTCCCATGATTTTATTGTTAATACGAACAAAACAAAGTATCCTCATACCGCTATAATTCAAATTGGATTTTGAGGATTTGGACAATGTCACTAAGACCCCGTTTACAGTGAGAAAAAGGCAGGGCCGGGCCAGGCCCGGGCCAGGCCGCGGCCGAGTTGGCCCCGCAATTTTGTGCGTTTACAGTGCGAGGCCAGGCCGCGGCCTACATTGTAACCTTCCAATATTTTGTGGTAGTGGCGCTCTGCATGTAAACAAACGATTATTTTGGGGGGCGCGCCGGGGGTCACAGTGTAGATCCGGTCGCGCGCGCGCGGGATATTTCCAATGAATCTTTTCCCCAATTCCCTGTTTATGCATGTTAAATGCACGGCGAACTTTCGAATATCACAGCTGCCCGTACCTAATATAATAATTGATTAATCTTTGTTCTACCCTACAACACGAGAATATGGACGAGGAAGATCGACTTCTTCGAAGAAAATATCATGAAAGCGTGGGTTCGATTGTTATGGTACGGCGTCATTATCCTATGACGTAATGATCCTTTCACTTCCGGGGTAACAGTTGGCCCCGCAATTGGCCGCGCAATTGGCCCCGGTGCGTTTACAGTGAGAAAAGGCCGGGCCAGGCCGAGGCCGAGACTACCTCCAGAGCTGGTCCAAATGCGCGGCCAGTTTGGCCTCGCAATTGGCCGCGCAATTGGCCCCGGTGCGTTTACAGTGCGGGGCCAGGCCGCGGCCTGGCCGCGGCCTGGCCTGGCCTTTTGCTCACTGTAAACGGGGTCTTAGTCCCTTTAAAGGGATTTTATATAAAAAGTATTGTCAAAATCAACGAAACTAACCATTTAACTCTATAGCGGTTCCCACATACCTCGTTGCGTGCGCATGAAACTATGAAATATATTTCGGTTTTCATTAGGCTACAGTTATGGTTGCAGTGCTCTGAAATTATCCCTGGGAGATTTGTAACTGTGGATGTTTCGCACATCTCTCCGTGAACATTATATAGAGAATATACATTATGTGACCACCACGTCGGTTTTCGCAAAATTGTTAACAAAGTTACTAGATCTCTTTAATGATGAACATCATGGATTTCTCCTCTAAAACAGGCACTAGAGACAGAGCCAGTACATTTGGGAGTTTGTCTTTGTCTTTGTCTTTATTATGTGAACATTTTTTTAATCCGCTGAGTGCCAAATTAGATTGCAAGACTCCCCTTGACTCATTTCTGTCAATACTAGTTTATAGGAATATTAGTGCCCAAGCGCCTCTCTGCGACGCGCGCCGTGTGGTGTGTGCACGATAGGATCCTGTAAACAGTTATCGCTTGCGCTCTGACTCTTTTTTCGACGAGCGATTCATCGCATAAATAATGTCGCTCATAGTGCGTACAAACATACGCGTGATTGACTCATCGAATAGTTTTCCCGTGATTGGGAATTAGAGCGCAATAATGGATTTAGACGCGACAGACATTGGATAAATAGATCATAGTCCCTCCATTCTATCTATATTAAATACAAGGGACGTTCAGTTTGGTAAGACGTTTGAGCTGCTACAAACGTCAATAATTACATAATTAGCTACCATGTGGATTAATGAACATATCGGTTTATCTGACTCTGAATATTGTTTCGACCATGACATTCAGAGGATAGAACTATTCACAACATAATTGAAGAGGACAGTGGTTTAACTTTTTCGACTGTATATGTTAATGTGAGTTGAGATGATTATATTAAAAGCAAATGGGTTAAAATTGAAAATCAATATTTATCTATAACATTCATAATTGTTTAGGTTCGTTTGTCGGGAATATTGAGAACATTCGAATATGATAATGTTTAAGTCAGTATACCAAGTTGCTATATACCGGGAACATTATACCATGCAAGATCAATCTGTTTTTGTTGTACACTAAATGGTGAGAATGATAACCATACTGTCATAACATTGTTTTACCGTTAAACAAAATTGAGTGTCGATTGATACACACTGCATTCATTCTTGCACAAAGAGTGCACCTTTTCCACTCTACTTGGACTATTCCAGTCAGACACCTGTTAGTTGCTAATACTGCTATATAAAGAAACCACATTCCCATTACATATGTTATTGGATTTCATGATATTTAGTTAAAAATCTTCCCATCATCCCTCACGATAAGCTTGGAGTGACATATTGCTCATTTAAAATGCAAATTGAAAAATCTAGTTCATGTCACCATCACGCGGAACTCGTTTGTCACGTTAAAGACTGTCATGCGTGAGGATGTAGAGGGCGCACTATACAACATGCTGCACACAGAAATACAATATAAAAAAGATTCTGCACCGCCGTTCGCCATTTTGAACTAGGCTATTATAGTTTGTGCGCACTGCATAACACTGAGGCCAGTGTTTATTTCGCACCGCGCGCAAGGCGAATACAAAAATGGAACCGCGCGTCTGACATACGAAGCCGAGCCACCACCTTTAATCATGTTAATGGAAAATTTTGTTTTTTGGGGCTAGTGTTTATCTGAGGGATGAATGTCGTTATTCTAACCCAGTTGATATCCAGGTTATCTATCCTAGCTGCTATCGTCAGATGCAATAATCACTCAACCTATATATTTCACAGACTTCTGTGGACCCCCGTAAACACCTCTCAAAAAAGGTCATAAAGAAGAAGTAAACACAACTGTATGTATAAATACTGAACAAAAAGCAAGCAAGAAAAAGGGTGTTTTTAACGCAAACTTCCAACAAACAATGCTGTTTATGTTTATACACTCAAACAGCTAGTTCTTAATATTCACTCTCCATTGTATTTTATCATACCACCCTTTGTCTTTAATGATCTTACCTACTATTGTAACATGAATTTATCATTGAGATAAGTATACTTTAAATTACAATACTAACTCATCGGTTGTATAGTATCACAATTGTGATATGTTTTATCCTTAATATTAAACACAATAAACCAGCCCTGTGAACTTTTTGTTTGTTGTAAATCAAGTGAAAATTAACACCCTACTTTAATAATGATTGATACAATCTACTCAACAATCATCCTTCCCCTCTGCTAATCATCAAGACTGTCATCATTTCCATCATCCTTGAGGTATCATTTCAATAGCAATAATGTACAACCATTCCAGGTCCCATTAAAACAAAACCCCTCTATAGTCTGTCTTTCCCAAATTGTGTGTTTTCAAAAATGTATTTATTATTTGGAGGCACAAAACAGCCCTACTTGTAGATTGCATTATGTTGATAACATTGCCAAATTCATAATTATGTCTACATCGTACGACCATATAATCATGATAACAAACAATACTTGAGTTGGTATCCGCAAGAGCCAACTTCGGAAATCACGGCAGCCGACACCAAACAAATCAACATAGAAAAGTTTGTGCGTGCGGCCGACTTGAAAGACCCTCAACCAATCAATATGGCGTATATATGACGTCACGCCCCTCTCTGACTCTGTCTCCATATTATAGTACCAGATCTAAAAATTACGATTGACTGATTACCTATCGAGTGCGTCTACGACATTGGGTGACATGTTATCTGAAAAAGGGCAGCTGCATATCATCACTTGTTTTTAGCTCGGAGAACAGACAATATAGACATCATCGTCGAAACAAGGAAATTTCGTGAGCCGTCCCCGGCCGGTCGGCGGAGTAACTTTGACCATGAAGAGATAATGAACAAATAGATAATTCAGGGCCGAAATCTATAATGAATAGAGGAAAAGGGGCTACATGGAACTCGTAATTTCGACATCAAATGACCAAACCTTTCTTTTTGCAACACTTTACCGAAGCTTTAAAGGTCGCATGGAACTTTTAATTTCAAATGGACCTGCCTTTCGATTAATGCGTAATTACTACGAGTATACGCTTTTGCATTAATAGTCGATAGTATAACTATGGGACCGCGTATGACAAAAACAGAACATTTGAGTACAATTACATATGTTTATATGAAGAACAACAGCACAACTATAATACCTGTGTTTTTACTAAATAATATCCATGACCATATATTCTTTGTGTGGAGTTAAATTAATGTTAAATGTTAATACATGTATAACAAAACACAAATATATTTGTACATGTATCATGTTCCTCTTGTGAACATGATCATAATGTACATACATTAGTTTAAAATAATAATAATGTGGAATTAAGAAGTACAACATTTTGTTTTCATTCATTTATTTAATCGAGTATCAGTTGGAGAAGATGTACGTGCACGCGCCTTGGGTGCAATCCATGGGGTCAAATTTACAAACACACCACATCGCTATACTATACTGGATGGTTCGAATCATTCAATAATGAACTAGACCGTATCCACGAAATAACGAAATAACTGAACATGTGGGAGAGTGTTAAGGCACTAAGCAGCAGTGCAATTGCTATATATCTATTTCGTGTCAATCGTATCCGATTGCAGTTTGGGAGCGGCATTTGTGGGCCGTGGGTGCCACCCAACGGTGATATCTTCACACACACGGAGTCACTGTGGATAAATTGAACCATACCAACTGCATCAACGCGACCAAGCTCATAATTATCCACAATAACCACATATTAATCATATTTCAAGTCACCAAACAATATAATATGATATATCAAATGTATGTGAATGTTATCATTGCAGTTGAGGGAGCGATATTTGTAGGTCGTGGGTGCCGCCCAGTGGGGACATCTGTACACAAAGAGTCATTGGTGGACATAGTCCGAGTCATACTGACTACCAACATTACTATTAAAGCACATATCTATAATAACCAAATAACTGAACATGCTTGTCAACACCAAATCATAGAATGTATAATTATGTATTTCCGTGTTAATTTTATCGTTACAGCTGGCAAGCGGTATCTGTGGGCCGTGGGTACCACCCAGTGGGGACATCTTCACACACACGGAGTCACTGGTGGACAGTCTAAACCATACTGAATGGACAACGCCCTTAGCCTTGGTTCCAGACGGTGTGACATCAATCATCGCGCACATACGAATCGGCAACTGGCAGGCAGCGCTGCATCATGTGCTTACCGTTCGTCCAAGGAGCGGTGAGTATTAAACAAAACATTAATTATCTCCATCCCCCTCAGAAAAAAATGTTACAACTTTTATTTGAAGAAATGAATAGATAGTTACAACATTGATACCATTATTTTATATCAAACATGTAAATCAATGAATGTCTGAATTGATAACTTCGAATTAGTAAGAATAACGACATGATTAAATGAACTATGTTACCTACAAGATTTTGCGATCTCCATAGAGTTTGCCTTGCAATAGACTTTTGTGTGTTAGCCATTCATTTTGGCTTCCAATTAACGTGGACCTTGCATGGAGATAAGGACATCGGCAATATAGGTGTATATTCAACTCGCACGTTCATATGGTTAATATAATATGTCTCACCATGTCCCGTAGGCAACGGGTTAATACATACAATACAGTACGCGCGTACATATCAAATTAGGTGATACGTTATAATGACTATAACTGAAGAAACAGTCGAGCCAATGTGTCGATCAACTTAAGGGTTGAATTAACCCCTTGACTACGGGTGGGTTGTGTACACAGTATATTGATATTTCAGAATCTCGAAGGGGGAACGGGTTAAGACACCAACATGATCTATTCGCGTTGGTCAAGTCGATCAAGCTGGTCAAGGCGGCTTTCCCAACACAAAACGACATATTAATGCAAATTTAAGCTGAACAAATTGGATTTTATTTAGTAGTATCGTGTTAAAACCGTAATGAAGACCACTGAGTTTACTACAGAAGTAGCAAGTGGGAGCAAGTGCCCGTGGAAATGAAGTGTCTGTGGTTCATGCTAGCAATTATTTACATGCGTATGCACTTTCTAAACGGGATTCATTATACACGAACTTTTGTGTCTATCGGATAGGGTGTCTTTTCAATGGAAAACGATACCAACAACAGTCATTTTGGTTGAGTAGTTTTTGTTCTAGGGCGCTGTGAGTGACATGATGTCAGGTTCCGTTTTTTGTCAATTTCTACCTAGTCAGGGCCAGTAAAACCACACGCACCGCCTTTCATACCGTATACACAGCGCGCCATTGACAGTGTGCACTCGGCCGTATTCCGAGATAATGGGCATGGTATTACGGGCAGTGAGTGCGGTTTTACTGGCCCTGAATAGGTAAAAATTGACAAAAATTGGCACCTGACATGGTCTCACTCACAGCGTCCTAAAACAAAAACTACACGTCCAAAATTACTGTTCTTGGTATCGTTTTTCATTGGAAAAGACACCCTATCTGATGGACATAAATAGTTTGGTACTATATTTTGGGAAGTGCCCCGTTCCGTTTTTTGGGCCACCCTGTATAGGCAGAGGGTTACCTCTTTTCATCCTGTACAATATTAGTATACGCATTATACACAGCTCTGTAAGTACATTATTTTAGTGTACGTTTCCAATTTGCTCTAACGTGTAAGAGAATAGCGGCATTTGGCTGAAGAAAGTTACCGTGTTGATATAAAACGATTTCAAGCTCAAACTGATAGTACCATGAGAGTTAAATAAATACCTGTATGCACGGGTTTTTATTATAGCCGGATAGTTCTGTCCAAAATTTACACACAAGCGATGTTTTTCTTCCTTTCACTTTTATGAGAAAATAGTAACCCCAGGGGAAGCGCAAATATCGAATTTTCACAAATTGTTCCTGTCGTTTGAGGGGGGAAAGGAGTTTGTAGAAAAAACCCTTTTAACAGTTTTAATATAATAGGTATAACTGCTCACAGAGTTCGTTCTGGGCACAGCTGAGCGCCTGGGGGCGGTAGTGCGATTCATATCGTTGCGTGACCATTTTGTGAGATGGACGGATTGTTTTTTGGGGGGAGAGGGGGGGGGGGGGGGGGTTACTCATGTATATTATTTGCAAAACGGGTATGTACCGCTTCAAAGACCCCCTTTTACGGAGCCGATTGCCGCTATTATGGGTCTCATTTTTGTCAAATAGCCGCTCTGTAGACCTAAAAGTAAAGAATAGCCACTCTCTATGCTGTAAGTTTTTTAAAATAGCCGCTCCGTAGACTATAAGTTTTTAAAATAGCCTCTCTTTAGACCTTCACATATAACTAATTATATAGCTCCCAATACCCTGTTATTCACTCAGGTGGTCCCCTCTTAAGACCTTCGCATCCGCTCCTTAGACCCTCGTTTTTAATTCGAGTGAGGCACACCCCCGCCAAAAGATAATTCAACCCCCGACCCCCATCCCCGTGGGTAGGGCAGCACATCTTCGAATTGTATTACCTTGCTACCCACTGATCTTAGTGTGACAAAATGACCGCTTTGAAATAAATTATACAAATAGAAAACGATACATTTTGTAGTGCAATTTCTATCTTTATTGGACGAACAATTTGTGACCGGCGTCAAACTTTCCGGACGATATTAAAGTTGACATTTTATGAATTTGAATGATGATAAGGGCGATAAGAACGAGAAAACCTTTAGTACAGTATAACATGTGTTTACAATGCAATCGAAGAATACGTTGCGTTTTAATAATGTTGAATCTTACAAATATAATTCTGATTTGGTGTAATATTAAAGACGAAAGACAGTGATGTCGCATTCATTTATATAACTCATTTGATTTTGTTCAATCCTGAGACAAGTGATTATTTGTCATATTTGTAGACTCGAAAAATAAAAATTTATTTACACATGTTTTGGAAAAGTAGTTGACTATTAAACCAAACGTATTTTGTATTCGAAAGTGTATGGGTCACCTTTCATGGGTCACCTTTGCAGCTAAATGGTCAATTTGGTCGCGTTTTAAATAATTGTGTTTTTTAAAGGGGCCCAAATCTAACAGTTTTAGTGTTGCACATAGCAAAATTTGATGTTGCATTTCAACAGCGCCATCTCATGAATGTTGCTGACCAGTGTAATTACAACCAATTAACCTTTGGCCCTAGGGTCTCATTGAGGTCACACTCCATAAGCCTTAAGGTCACGCAAGCATGATTTAATGACACTCCCAGTGAACTGATGTTTTTATGGGAGACTCACAGTCACAACCCCTCCCTAGTATTACGTTACTGCAGCAAGTGAATAAATACAAAATGTGGTAAGCCTCATTTCCACTTTCCCTACCCCCTCCCTTTTCTCTCCCATCCCTCCCCTCTCCCTTTTCTCTCCCATCCCTCCCCTCTCCCTGTTTCTCTTTACACTAAACTACAGTAGTAAATGCGTTGCTATTCTTTGAGGAGTTTCAGCAGAGAGGTGGGTCTTTCCCATCTCTCTGGTTTCAGCATAGACCTAGTAGGTCTATGGTTTCAGAGTACAAATAACAATGAAACACTTTTATATAGCGCATAACACATAAGCACAATTGCATGTCCATATGCGCTTATTATAACCCTTGGTCATCAGGTAGAGGTCAAACCCGCACAATTATCTTGTGCACGATCTCGACTCCCCGGGGAGCATACTAGCCAATGACAGCCATATAATAGCGCCCAGGCCAATGAACATATAAACAGAAATTTGTCAAGGGTTGCACCTAATTGGTGTTTGCTAATTGAAATTTACAAAGTATTCAAATATCAAATATTACCTTTATTGGAATTACCCTTATAAACAATAATCCTGAGAATATTCAACATCAATGAACAAATAAATAATGTATTACAAATAAACAAATACAGTATATGTTTGAATGTAATATAAATAAACCAGGGCCCTTGCAAACGGAATCGAATAACTATTTTCTCCTTCCTCTCTGTCACTTTTATTTCTAATCTTACCCTTTATAATTCTCACTGGTATCTACATACCTAGCTTAAAGGGATAGTTGAGTTCTGGTAAGAAGAGTACAGTTTTGGTGAAACTGAATTTTAGTAACCAAAACCTTCAAACTAATAGCTAAACCCCTCAAAAAAAGTTCGGAAACTCAAGTTTGATCGATCATATCTCTCATATTTTTAAATTAGCATATTCGAAATTGGTGTCACTATAAAGCCTCATTATATACCTTTCAAACGGTGCATTATGTGAAGTGATTATGCAATGGGGGCGATTGCAGTAGCCCAGAGAATAAGGGGAGGCAGGAAGTGAAATGTCGCGAAATGGTTCAATGCATTTAATTTATGAGTGCATGACAGTGCTGACCATTTCTTAAAAGTTCACTTTCTATTGAATAATGCCACCCTTTCCATTCATAAAAATCATTGGAATTTGATACCATTTTAATGGAAATTATCTCTTCATTACGATGGCATATTAATCACAAGGATTATGCAAATGGGGTGGGTGCACTCGCTAATTGGAATATGGAGATGGGTCGAGTGTGAAATCAAACAAAAAGATATGGAGCATTGTATTTATTTTTTTTTTAGCTTTTGGGAGGATTTTTGAGCATTTCAAATAAAATAATCATGATTCAAATTGGTATCAACGGAAAGCCCAACGACTCTTCTGTATGAAAATGTAACATTTATAATGATTTAAATAAAGGGCGGCTGCACGGAGATGAATGTGGGGGAGCCTCAAAAGTGACCCATTTCAAAACGCTCTGATTTCAAGGCACAGCTGAGTCACTATTCATGCGTTTTCAATTGAATTCGTCTTGGCCAACTCATTCAAGTCGCATTACACCCTCAACACAATGGTAAAAGACACCGACAACAAATCAGAGCGTTTTGAAATGTGTCTCTTTTGAGGCTCCCCCACATTAATCTCCCTGCAGCCGCCCTTTACAAAAATCATTATAAATTTCACATTTTCATACAGAAGAGTTGTTCGGCTTTCCGTTGATATCAATTTGAATCATGAATATTTCATTTGAAATGCTAAAAAATCCTCCCAAAAGCTCGAAAAAAATGCATTGCTCTGATCTGTTGTCAACTCTATATTTTTTGTCTGATTTCACACTCGACCCATCTCCATATAACGGTTTGCTACGCACAACCCATTTGCCTAATCATTACGATCAATATGCCATCGTAATGATTTTGATGAATGGAAAGGGTGGCAGTATTCAATAGAAAGTGAACTTTCAAAAAACTGGTCAGCAGTCATGCACTCGATCGTTGAGCCATTTCGCGACATTTCACTTCCTGCCTCTCCCTATTCTCTGGGCTACTGCAATCGCCCCATTTGCACAATCACTACACATAATGCACCATTTGATAGGTATATAATGAGGCTTTATTGTGACACAAAGTTCGAATATATGCTTATTAAAAATACGAGAGATAATTATGATCGATCAAACTTTTTTTTAGGGGTTTAGAACGGAACACAAAACTACAAATGACTTCGTAAAGATCATGTTATCATTTAAAAAGAGCCGTTAGCACGTAAGTGGATGCTCTCTAAACACTCATCGGTTTCAACCATTATGAATTAAATATTGTGCATGTGATGTTCTGTTGAAATAATGATTAGATATATATATATTAGAACTATTTAAATACCTATTTTGTAACCTTTTGAAAAGAGGAAGCATTTAAAAATTATTGAATAATTGTGGGGCCCACATTTATTACAAATGGCTATGTTTATGGAAATTTCAGCCGTTTCTGAACCGATTTTGATAAAATAAAGTTTATTCTGTCAATAAAATATTGTGCTCTTTCAAAAAAGAATAATTGTATGTATTAGCGCCCCCTCTACCAAAACTCAACTATCCCTTTAACTTAATTATTCCAGTTATCTTTGACATTACATTCTTTAGATAGTTTCCATCATACTTCTCCATTTTCATTCACTTTTCTTGGTTTCCGTTATCTTCTTCTTTTTTGCAGCTTCTTACATAATTAGCGTCACTTTTGCTTTAGTTTATGTTTTTTTTCTATTTTAGCTTCCTCCAATTCTTCATTGGTCATCTGTCCAATTCAGCCTTCTCATATTTTCTCTTTTCTACTACACACATACCATGTGACGTCTTTATTATAGTACAGATTATATGTTCTTGATGTTTCTCCTTGAGTTGTATTTCCTTTTTTCCAATGAATAGTTCTCTTCTCCTGCCTATTATTAATTCTTCCCATTCTGTTCTTATTGTCTGTATAATACTTACATTTTTTTTCCAAATCCGTATCTTATTTTTGTTTTTGTTTCCTGCCTTATTTTCTTCCCATGAACATTTTCTGCTCATTCTTCTAATGTTCTTTCACATCTATCTCATTGTTGTTGTATTTTTAATGATAATTCCCTTCCATTTTCTAATCTTAGCTATGTGGTCCCTACAACCAAAGAGCTACTGCATGTACATGTACCATCTAATACAAATATCCTTGATCCCTCTGACCCCTGACCACTCACTAGGATTTATTTCAGCTGGAGTGGACAAATCGTAAACTATAGTTGGGTTCACACTTCCTTTCATGCATGTTCCAGATGGTGTACTCTTTTACTCTAATGTATTACGGTGTGTCCACACATTAACATTTCTCTTATTCTATTTTTTTTTCTTCTTCTTTCCTCACAGCCATTTTCATATGATTGTTAACTATATAAATAGTCATCAATGACACCCAAGTATATTTTGATAATTATTATATCACCAGGTGAATTAAAATTTCACTGGCATAAAATGTGGAGTTAAACCAGACACCATCATGGCAAAATGTTTAAAACACATCATAAGTGTAAATCAAAAGTAAGGTTACTGTGCTGAAGTTCATACACTAAACTCAAGTTTTCTATCTTATTTTGCCTTTGAAGACGCCCGCTAGAAAACTTACATGTTTAGATGACAGAATGACAGACTACTACTTTGCAAAACTGTAATAACCATCAGCTGACCAATGCATGTATAAGGAATACTCATTCAAAGACTCTGGGAATTTTTTTTTGCAAAAAAGGGGGGAAAATAATAAGGTAATATTTAATTAGATACGACCATTTACTGAACATTACATTGCAATTTGCATTAATGCAAATTTGAAATAGGAAAGTGACTTAGATTGATAGAAAAACAAGGCTAGTTAGCTATGTCTCAATATGTATGCACTCAATGCAGTCACATATCGGTCACCATGATAAATATGAGAACACTTCTCTCACTCACTGTAAGCCATGGACCCTACTATGGTATACCAGAGAGGTCTTTCCCACCTCTCTGGGTATACCATTATCATTGTAGTAATGTATACATGCACATGTGAAATTAATGGCCTGACCGCACTATGTGAAATTGTGGGGGTGGGGGGGGGGGGGGGGGGTTGGGTTGGTGGTCATTATTTTAGGAGTACTGGACTCAAAGTAATAAATATGTCATATACTGGGGGCTTACGCCACTTAACCCTTGGCCTTAGCACAGTGGGGAATGACCTCCAGCCAGATCAAATGACCATAGTTGATAGTCTCCAATCTAGTCTCTATGTGTCGAATAGTCAACATAATGAATGCATATCTCTATTAAAAGTTATGCAATAGTAATGAAGCCAAAATATTGATACTTTAACATCACTTAGATAATACCTTTAATGTGAATGATATTATATTAATGACAAAATACACATTTTAAAACTTTATTAACATAAAAATATGATAGATGCGCCTTGGTTGTAGACTAGCAATTTTCAGTTCTAGAGTGATAACCATAATCAAATTGATGACCTTAAGAGGGAGCTATTCAAATATATTGCATGTCTCACTCAGATCTGACCAGCTTTAATTGAACACGGGTTGACATTTATAGTATTTTTATTGCTGAATTCCTTGTATGTTTGTGTTTAGTTTGCGGCAACGATGTATGCGAGGACCAAGAAGGAGAGACGTGTTCGAACTGCCCGGCGGATTGCGGCAACTGCCCTCTCTCGACTGGAGCTCTGGCCGGCATCATTGCAGCTTGCCTGGTGGTCGTAGGGAGCTTTTGTGGTATAATCGGGGTGAGGCTGTAAAATAATTGATGGTGATGATGACGATGATGATGATGATGATGATGATGATGATGATGATGATGATGATCCACATTGTTTGAATGGCGCGATGTATTTTTTTTCTCAAACATTCAAACAATGCAACCGCTCATCCAGATTCGTAGGACTGAATTAATAGAACTGTCAAGGCATGTATATGAAGAGCTTAGTTTCAAGAGGCGCTAAATCCACTTCCATAAAACTGTGTTAGCGATATCAGTACATTCATTAATAAGCTATATACGTACCGTATCTGGAATCCGAATTTTAGTACCAATTATACAATGGAAATCAAAATACGGAACGTTCAATGTTCATATTCCCATATGCATGTGTACATACATAGTTTGACAAATAAACCTACTTTACTCCAGAGTTGGGGAAAAAAATGGATTTAGCGCCTTTTGGAATTAAGCTCTTTATAGTGTGCTGCAAAGAACAGGAAGCAGGGTTCCATCATTCCATGATGTAAATAAAAACAAATACATGGATACGAACACTAACACTGACAAAATCTACAACACCACTATAACTCGTCCATGTATTGTGGTCACATGTAGTGAAGATGGCATATACTTTCAGCGAGAAGACGAACATTAGAAGAGGGAGAGAATAAATTATGAAGAAGGAGAGAGAGAGAACAATACAGAGACGACATATTGTAAGGGATTTGTAGAAATATGGTGGTTTACAATATGGATATATAGAGATACAAGGAAGAGAGTGTGTAATTGGAATATAATGTAATCAATAGAGTACAGAAGCCATGACGTCATAAAAATCTTTTTTTTTGAATTTTCAAATATAAACTTCATTTTCATATAGAGCATGAAAAATGATGTCTAAATACCGAAAATCAATTGAATATGTTAAGTATTCGCTGAGATTATGCCCATCCAAATTAATGTTACTTCAATGGGCAATCAGTGTTATAGTGCACTGGTTCATAAAGTTATGAACCAGTGCACTATAACACTGATTGCCTATTGGGAAAAAAAATCATTGGGATGCGCATATCTCAGCCAATATTTAACATAATTATTCAATTGATTTTCAGTATTTAGACATTATTGTGTATGTTCTTTCTGAAAATGAAGTTCAAATTTGAAAATTCTAAAAATAGGTGTATATGACATCATAGATTACATCATACTTCACCACTCTATAATAAGGGGGTATTAGATGAAGAGAGAGACAAAATAAAAAATTAACTATTTGGGTGCTGTAAGATTTCACTACTCGATTGTGAGTAACTAATCTTTCTTCCATGCAAGTCATTTTATTTGCTATGTCTTTCTTTACAGTACTTTTATTGGAGACAAGAGAAAATGTTTTGGGACGAAAGTTGGATTGTTAATTACGAAGAAATTAAACCAGGTGAGTATTCATTTTGTGACATTAACGACCCGAAGGATTACAGAATAGTGCATTAGTCTAAATGTATGTGAATGTATTCCTTGGTGTAAAGGTACATTTTAACCAATATCCAAGCTAATGTAACATTATATTTGGGCAAGAAGAATAAAATGTGTGCTCTTTATGTTTATTTATGTGTGATATTAGTTGTATGTTCAATATATTTATATATATATATGTGTTGTGATGTATTCTATCATCCGTATTTGTACAGACACTGGCCAGCGTGGTTTTGGAGGAAGCGCGATCAGTTTACGTGCCGACTGCGATACGTCCGGCTCCAGTGTGTCAGGGTTTGCCCATACAGCAGCACACAAACAGGTCTTCACACAGACAGGCATATTGTAAGCACTTCTTCAATTAGTATATTGATTCGGTTGAACTCAACTTTGTATATATTTTTTTTTCACAGATAAGAACAAAATATATATATTTAAGAAAACAGATTAAGTCAAATGCATGACCCCTTTAAAATTGATAAGTATATTTATATATGGAAAACCCACAACTTCCCATGCGAACCAAAGGACAATAAGTATTACGATGGTAGTGAGGTATCCTGCCCCAACCCCCCCCCCCCCCCCCCCCCCCTCCCCTGCCCCGCTCACTGCCCTCTCAACTCACCTTTTTAAAGTTAAACATTAATTATCATTTATTTGTTGCATATTCCATATATGTAAAGATAATAGATGCATAACACTGAACAACCATAGTAATAATGATATTGATAATAACAGGTAGCATTTAATATTGCGCCATCAATCTAGAAATTCAATTCCGCGGCGGCGCATCATTATAATGTCTAGTATTTACCCTGGCTGTAGACGAGTTGCATAACAGGAACGTCACCTGGGCCCCGTTGCAGAAAGAGATACAATGATTGTAAGTTACAAGTCAGAAAATGTACGCGTTTCAACCAATTAGATTTGCGCATCTAGAACACGTGATCTGACTTACAATTAATTGCAACTTACAATCGATTGTATCTCTTTCTGCAACGGGGCCCTGGTCTGAGATCAGCAAGTGTGGACCAAGTGCCTGCCTGGAGGATATATATATATATAATGTATATATACAGCCGTTGGGAATCGAACCCCCGACACTAGTATTGAAAGATAAATAGGCTCGTACCAATAAACCACGCCACTCCAAGAATGGTATATTATAGCGCTTTAAAATGGTAGTTTGAAAAGCTATAATTATAATGTTCATCTGTTATGCTAACGTTAAATAAAAACAAACAAACAAACGTATACGATATAAAATATAAGTCACTAAATTAACCTTTGCCCAAACAAGCCCATACCAGTGGTTTGCTCAATCGAGGAATCAGATATTCTGAAACTATCGGAGCAATGATGATGCGGTGTATCTGCATTGCAACGGGCGTTGACCCATCCAATCATGTTTATTAGATCACTGGCCATCAGACCAAATAATGTGCATCACACATAGATATTTGCTTAACATCTAACGCATCACAGCACAAAGTCATCATCGTAATGGTACTGACATATGTCATGTTCACCTTCATTGAAGCAGTTAGGGCACTGACACAACATTCACACCTGGCAGGGGAAAAAAGGTGGTGTGGGATTTAAAGGGGCCAACGCAAGTGTTTTGTAGCATTAACGCATTCCCTTCGTTATTCTGAAATTCCCATATACATGTGTACGTGGCCCACCGGGTTCCTGTAGGCGAAAGGGATTTAACGGGATGAAAAAAAACATTATCGTAACCATCGACATCGGTCTGGATATTAAAGGCTACATGATTTGCATAGTACCAGGAACCTTATAAAGAATGTATAATTAAATGCTTACAGTATTGCAATATAGATCCCGTAACCCTATATAAATGCCACTTTTCAAAAGTTGTTATAGCCCGGTTGGGGTGTACGCCCCCCCCCCCCCCAGATCGTGCCCAGATAACGCGGGAGATATTTGCGTTTGGGTCAAATAAAGTGGCTCCCATCTATTTCTACCCAAAATACAAATCCAGAATTGCTCATTCTTTGCTCGTTAATCATATTTGAATATTTCATTTCACTTTAAACTTTAGAGCAGTTGAAATAATTGCATAGCAAAATAAATTGCCAGAGCAACACCATTCTTTCTTTACGTGTCCAATTGTCTGTAGATGATGGTCTCATTTGTTTCTGTAATATTGATGTTATATACATATTTTATGTTAGAGAATGATGTATTGATATTGGCATTCATGATTGTTTTTGTTTTTGTTTTAATTTTAGTAATGGACAGACAATAGCGATAAAAGTCGTCACCAAGAATTCCTTCACACTGGACAAGCGAATTAGAAAGGAGGTCAAGCAAGTCAGGTAAGCAACAGGATAATACTTATGGAGAACTTTAATTCCAAAAGGCGCTAGTTCCTCAACCGCACTGTGATATTTCGCCAGCTTTGCACCATTTAAAAGGGTTCCATATTTTATATCGTTTTCGATTGCGTATAGTTTGTCAATAAACATGATAAAAGACAAAACTGAAGGGCACACACTTCCAAAAAAATAGCATACAAGCAACTGAAACGACATTAGTATACGTCTCCTAATAGTAATTGATATAATCGAATAAATTGTATTCTTTATCCAACATACATGTGTAATTCCAAAATCCATGTTTGCATAAAATTAGTATAATACGGTACTTCCTTCGTGGAAAAAACATACTATAGTTATTTTCCTAATAGAAGAAGAGATACGCAATAAATACTTCAACGTTTAGCTTGCCATTTATGAATTTCATCCAAGCGAAGTATCTTGACATAAGAAGGAAAAAAAACTCTATGTTCACAGCCAAAATCCTCACATACTTACCACTTACATGCTGAATATAATTTCGCCAAGAGGGAATATAATGCAAATGTGCAGGGGAATCGTGCCGAGACAAAGCATGTTAATGCGCATTTGATACTTATGTTAAAGTTTGATTTTGAAACGTTTCGCTAAAAAAAAAAGGGCATGCGGCTATATCGAATAGATAGAGCAGAGCGACACGGGAGGAAACGCGAAGCAACTCATGTAACGATTAGATCAACAAAATGCAAAGCTGAAAATTCCTCGAGAGTTTCCATCTCTAACAACCCCAATCCCACCGGCGAGACGGCGACAGTGAGTGAAGAGAAAGTTGTTTTTAATAATATACAACATGAAATGGTGACGTCATCCAGGAAGAGCATTGGGTGAAAGCGCGAATGTTTGTTTTAGATTCATCCGTTTTGACCATGCTGCATGGATGGACGGGAGACGTTGGCAATGCGCCAAGGGAGCCTTGATTGCCTCCAGTTTCCGTTTAGTTTTACACGTTGCAATTTGATTGAATTGAAAAGGGTTTTGAAGACGTGTTGACAAAGATACAAGGACGATTATGTATAGATAGGCTGTGAGGTTTTCATCATGCGACGTATGTTTAAACATACATGTACACAATCATCATTACTGTATTATACATGCATGTAAAGAAACGAATAACGTAGACTTAGAGCCTACAGTCGTTTTGCTTAATTTCCTCAGAGATTAGCTGCGAGCCCGGTGGGAGCGGATATATTATTTGATTGAACACCTGACGTTTGTTACCTTTTCTTTAATTTCCTCTCATACTTGCCTGATCCGAATCTGTATAAAGCCGCATGTGCCTGTATTGCACAAACGCAAAAATAAACACTGATCATTTAATGACAAAACGAAAAATGTATTCATCATAATGTTTTGTTTAAATCTACATTTTATAGGAACATGAATCATGTCAATGATAATAAATTCTCAAGCAAATATCCATGCTCATGTTTCGTACCATATCACCCTCTTAGTTATTTTGTCAGGAAATGTTATTGAAAAGATGTGTGCATTTCATACCGCATCATGCATAACACATCTATCCGTATGTGTTCGATGTACCCCTCATAACAGTGGTATCCCTTAATATATGTTCGTCTTCGATTCCTCTTTCAATTCCACAGAGACCTGATTCATCCAAACTTGTGCAAGTTTGTCGGAGGGTGCATCGAGGTGCCTCACGTCGCCATCCTATCAGAATACTGCCCTAAGGGCGGTCTCTCTGATGTACTCCTAAACGAGGATGTACCACTCAACTGGAGTTTTAGGTAAATAAGACTAATAATCACTGTGATTCAAATGTATTAATTATTACGCATTTATTTATTATCAGTATGTCTGTGGTTATTTGCATGAGTGTTTGTTCGTGTAGATATGAGTGGGTTGGTTTTATTTGTTGCGACCAGAAGGATAGTGAACTCTTTTTCATGAAGTACATATCCGAACCCTTCAATCATACAATATATGTATAACGAAATATAATTTTGGAAAACCGAAACATGTTCTATTCATCTATTAGTTAAAAGTATTACAATAAGGTTTATGAGAACCGCTCGAGTTCTAAGTTAATTTTGACAAGTTTGACAATGTTACTAGATCCATTCAGGTCCATATCAGGGAAAGTTTGAATAAAATATATATTCAAAATATTGACATTTTCACCGCTGCAATAGTATACCCTGGGGCATGGGCGTCGATCTGTCATTGATATCCATTCATTAGGGGGATGATGTATTCATTCACCCCCCCTGATGAATAGGTATTACGTAAGTATCGACGCCCATGCCCTGGGGAAAATACGTAATTTAATATGCTTCGAAGGCCAATAGTGATTTCTCGAATGTGCTTCAAACCAAAACACTTTACTTGGACCGTAGACATTACTATATGTATATGGGTGCATGCCATGTGTGTGAGGGATTGTTTGTGTGTGTGTTCCACAGTGTGAACACACTGCGTTTCACAGTGTGGACCACAGTGCAAACACACTGTTTAGACTTAAATTGTTAAATTGGAGCGTTTTCATAGTGTGAACACACTGTGAAATGCTAAGATACACAGTATCTGTGGTGGCGGTGTTTTCACAGTGTTTTCACAGTGTGAGTTGGTTTCACACGATTAAACCGCTCCAATTTAACACTGTAGTCCACACTGTGAATTGCAGTGTGTTCACACTGTGGCACACTGTGTTCTTTTCGGTAGCGTTGTTCGGGATGTGTGCGAATGTGTGAATAAAAGATAATTTCTGTTTATTAGAATATTGATATGTAGTCGCCACTAACAATACATAGCATCCCTGGGGCAGTCCCTAATAATTCCGTTCAAGGGTGATTTTTTTCTCAGATGTGTGTACTTCAAACCAAAAGGTCCCACTTTAATTGGAGCGTAGAAATTAACGTGCGTGTGAACGTTCATGTGCATGCTTGTTTGGGATTTGTGCTGATGTATGAATAAAATATAATTTCTGTTTACTAAAATATTTGTACTGTTTCGCCACTGCAATACATAGTAGCCTTGGGGGCAGTCCCCAATGACCCAAGGGTGATTTCTCAGATGTATGTACTTCGAAGCGAATACGTACCACTTAAATGGAGCGTATACATAATGTGCTTGTTTGTTTGAATCGATGTTCGGGGCAGAGGCCCATAGGGGGACATGCGAGCACGAATGATCTTCTGAGTATTTAAAGTATAAGTATACTGAGCCGAGGTACAGTATGTTCAGTATGCCCTGTCCTAAACAAAACTGGTGTAACAAGTATTCGTTTTTTAAGATGCTATAGGGCTAATTAAGCAACACCAAATGTTCTTTGTCATTAACTTGTTTGTCCGGGAATGTGTGTATATAGCCTATTAAGTTAACCCCAGTTGGGAACTAAACAAATATCTATAGTTGCATATTATGTTGCCCTCTCATCTAAATGAGAAACAAGTATAAAGCTGATGTGTTCTAAGTATGGGTCTAGAAAGTAAGCTTCAAATCTGAATCAGTGCAAGTATTGGCTGTACAATGAGTGTACGTGTGTATATGTCTCGCAATTTGAAGGATAGTCTATTATGGTGCACTACAATAAAACAAGAAAAGGACAAACAACAACTAATTAACACTCTACTGGATCTTTAAGTTGCACGCACGCCACATGTGTGTTCGAGGGGTACTCGGCTGACCAACAAACTGAAGTGCTTGTTTCTCACTAGCACAGTGCTTGTCAGCTATAAATGTTTAATCATTATTTTGTGGGGGTGTACATGATTAATTAATTGTTTTCAACGCTGCTCTGCAAAGTGCTCGTTTCTTCTTACTCCGTTGAGAGGATGTGCAGGAGTCATGGTAGTAACAACACGTCTTGACGATCTATGGTAGATGTTAAAGAACTACTTCCAAGGTCATGAACATTATGAGAAGAAAACAAAATGAGAACATGAGTGTTTTAGCATTAGTGGCGTAGCTACAGGGCCAGGAAAGACGCATAAGGCATGTTCCCCCTATACTTTGGCAAAGTAATACAAAACATAATGTTTACATTCTGAAAGAAAAGTAAAGTCATACAGAGAATGGAAATAATTATTCGTTTGGACTGACCATATTATGAGGCTGCCATGTTTTCCAACTGTACCATATGAAACGTCATCTGAGCGCATTTGAGCCTGCACTAACAAAACCGCTGTTGTTGAATCTGATGCTATATCAGTGGTTACGTAACCCGATTTTGTTAGTGCACGCTCAGATGCGCTCAGATGACGTTTCATTATGGTATAGTTGGAAAACATGGCAGCCTCCAGTGTGCAGTCAAAACATATAATAGTGGTCTAACAGGAAATACTTAGTATATGACTAGAAGTGACGGGAATTATGCACTTATCAGTAATAGTAAGCAAGAATGCCAGCGCTTGGCTCCCCTTTAACATGTACTTATTATTGTAGAACTTCGTTTGCATGTTAATATTCGTTATGTCTTCTCTCTTTGTGTCCTCATTGCCGTCTCTATGTAACATCTTTCTCAATCGTTTATGTTATCTCTGCTATTGAGTCTTGGGTCAGTTCATAATTAAACATATATATTTGTATTGAATATTTCTATTTCATATTATGTACATAGGTTGATTTATAATTGCTACATTATTGATGCAAGGACAAATACATTGGAACATACATTTATTAATACATTATTGATTATGTGTTTTACAAAAATACACAGATTTTCATTCTGCATGGACATCGCCCGAGGCATGCATTACATGCACAACAATAAGTTATACCACGGGAGGCTGACGTCATCAAACTGTGTGGTGGACGACAGATGGGTGGTCAAGATAGCAGGTAGGATGATCGAACATTTAATATCACAACGTATATTAAAGGTGCACCTGTAAAGTGTCAGAAATTGTCAGATTTTCGAGACTATACCAAAGTCATTGTAAGATATGTCCGAATGATGTGTGAAAGTTTCATTGAAAAAGAACACTGCTTTCCTGGTTAAAAAAGCGAAAATATGCGTCAGCTTTGTATGACGTTTATGAGGTTTATGACCGTTCATTAACGCTCTTGAGCTGAATGATAGATATCGTCATACTAAAGGGGCATTTGAAAACAATCTAACCCTATTTTATTCTTCTCTTACCATATGCTAAATAACACGGTAGAAGAGAAACGGGGAAGCTCCAAGTAGATTTCGTGGAGTTTCGTGGACACTTTACAGGCCTCACTTTAAAATAAAAGTTGAAAAAAAAAATCAATAGGAATACAAAGAACGAAAATATACAGGAATCGTTCTAGTTTGTTTTAAGCTGACAAAAAGGGTACGACAAATATTGCGTGAGCTTTTAAAACTTGTGAAGCGCTATTGGAAAACAGTGGTTAAAGGGGTAGTACAGTGTTTTTGGTAAGCCTGAGCTTCATAATTATAGTAACCAAAACCTGCACAATAACATTACAAACTATATAGTTATGTTCGAAAGGTATAGCAAATTACAAACGACTGTGTAAAAAACCTGTTATCATACAAAAAGAGCCATTAAAACACAAGAGGGCACTCTCTAAGAAAGCAATGGTTTCAACCATTGTTCATACACAATTATGCATGTGATGTTTTTTTTTTATATAATGATTAAATAGAGAGATCATCAACAATTATTTAAAAACCTAGTTTTTAAGCATTTTTTAAATTTAAAACAAAAACCATCCAATAAATCTGGGCCCCAGATTTATTCCGATCGGATATATTTATTGATATTTCAGCCGTTTCTAAACCGATTTTAATGAAATAAAGTTTATTCTGTCAGTATGCTCTTTCAAATGATACACTCAGATATTCATTATCTCACAAAAAAAGTTATTTCGTGCAGACTCCTCTATACCAAAACTGAACTACGCCTTTAAATTATATAACATAGTTTCACCACAACAGTATTGTTATTATCATCATTATAGTAATATTACAATTTGTATAATTATCATTACTGTATCATGCAGATTATGGGATGTCAACGTTTAGGAGCCAGGAGGGACAGGACGGAGCGGGGCAGTACCGAAATGCAGCGGCACTGGTCTATCTTCCCCCGGAGAATAGGAGCAACACATACACACTGCCCTCACAGGCTACAGATATATACAGGTCAGTTTAAAGAGACTAGATCGTCAGATTGAGAAAGGCGTGCTACTAATACTTGCTGGGTAGCCTGTGTCTTTGTAAAAAAAAAAGAAGCGAGTTTGTAGGTCATGTATGTGAGGTTGTCTAAATGCAGCGGCACTGGTCTATCTTCCCCCGGAGAATAGGAGCAACACATTCACACTGCCTTCACAGGATACCGATAGATACAGGTCAGTTTAAAGGGATTGGATTGTAAGATTGAGAAAGGCATGCTGCTAATGCTTCTCTCTGGGTAGCCTTTGTCTTTGTAAGAACTCAACTTACAGTTATCATGAATTATATTGTGTCTTGACAATAATCATATTTGTGATCATAATACGAATGTTTATATAATATGGTCTTCATTTTACTTCACTATCACAGTTATGGTGTTATTTTGGTGGAGATCGCATCTCGTAATGAGGTGATACCCGAGGATGATTGCCCCCTCGACGAGTCATGGCGACCACCGTTACCCGACCTCAGTATGGGCGACACTACAGATGATGAGAGGTGCCCATGTCCGCAAGACTATATCAATGTAAGAACATTCAGGATATTTTGAGTATTTTTAACATGAGTTTTTATGCAAGACGATATATTTATGTTTTTGTAAATTTGTGGATAGTTGTTATTTAAACACTGTAATACATTAAATATATAATACTATTGATCATCGCATTTTGGAAAATTCACAGATGATATTTTATGAGTGCATGATTTGAAAGTTAACGATATGTAAATTATACATAATCGGCTTGACTTGATGTTGCCATGTCAACCTCCAGATGCTTTGGATGAAGCGGGACATCCTGTATCGGGTTTCGGTCAAAGTTATTCAATATTACCATTGGTATGTTTCTATTTTATATTCGTTGTTGTTTTGTTTGATCGCGTTCAAATTGACGCAGTTGATTGATCGGTGTTGGAGCCTGAACCCCCAGCAGAGGCCGCACTTCTCCCAGATCCGCCAGACCCTTCACAGCATCAACCCGAGCAAGCTCAGTCCAGTCGATCTGATGATGCAGCTGATGGAGAAGTACTCGCGCCATCTGGAGTCCATCGTGGCGGAACGAACGCAGGACTTGCTGCTGGAGAAGCAGAAGACAGACAGGCTACTTTACAGTAAGTCATGTACCATCAAAGCCAACCCTCTGAGTGCCATATATTAAAGGTGGTTCGGATTCCTATATCAGACGCATGGCGCCACCTTGCGCGCGGTGTGTACTGCACAATGAAACTGTGTTAAGCGGGGTGCGCGCAAACTAGTCTAGTTCAAAATGGCAACCCGCAGTGTAGCATCCCGACGCTTGATGATCTTTAAGATATATACATTGCAAGAATCCTCCTGACCGAGTTGTTTGGACAAGTATACATTATACATTATACATTATGTTAACTGGTGGTGGAGGGAACATCACGGAATGTTCCTCTCCGAGGGGTTTCAAATGCTATTGAGGGAAGATAATAAAATCCCGAAACCTAGTCGAGTGACTTATCGCATGCTTTCACGAAATAACGTTTAAATTATGGTTAGCCAAGTAATGACTCGTACTTGACTCGTATTTGTATATAAAAGTCATATTAAACATTGCTACATATATATAAGTATATATAAAATTGTATAAAGTATCTGTTGAAATTATGTTACCTTAGAATGTATTTTTGAAGTATCAATACTGGATGTTACATAATGTACATAATATTTAATCCCATAGTGTACATGGTGTATGACGCATTAACATACAGTGGTTACGATGCAAGGCCTGCCCGTAATTACACTGTGTAACTATTGCATCCATTATGTTTCCTTCAGGTATGTTACCACAGCCAGTAGCGGATGACCTCAGGCAGGGCACATCCGCCAAAGCTGAATCGTATGAATCATGTACCATTTTCTTTAGGTAAGACATCTTTATAATTATGTATATACGTTTTGTGTTTATTGTTACTTTGGTTAATTTAAGGCGCGTACATACTAATTCAGTACAAGAGTTGTATATAAATGTAACAACAATTTCTATTTTATTTGAGTCATGTATTCGATTTGGTAATAACCAGCTCCAACTCATCACATAATACATCCATTGAATATTAAAGATAGAAGAATAAACATTGCTGATTGATGTTATTACAGATTGCTATTGACATGCTGATACTCAGATGTTGATGTTGTGGGTTTCACAAGTCTTTCCAGCAACAGTTCACCGTACGAGGTGGAAGCGCTGATCAACAAACTCATCATTATGTTTAGTTTGTATAGTTAACGAGTTATGAGGTTACCATCAGGACTTCCTGTTTGTATAAAGATATTTATAAAGTAACACCAACTGATTATGTTTGTGTATGGTATCCATTTTTTGTTACAGTGATATTGTAGGTTTCACAAGTCTTTCCAGCAACAGTTCACCGTACGAGGTGGTAGCGCTGCTCAACAAACTATATGTCACCTTCGACTCCATCATCGACAACTACGACGTCTACAAGGTGGAGACGATAGGGGATGCATGTAAGTAAAGTTTGATTACGTTTTAACCTGCTTCCTACTATAGTTTGCTTTTCACATAGAGATAATTCAAGACCCACTTGGTCCCCCTAGGCAATGGGTTATTACCAAAGTGTCATGATGTATTCGACGTTATACCTTTAATTTGCAACGATAACCACTGTGTGCCCGAGAAGAATTACAACAGACGCGCGGGAGAGATCGCAAGCATGGCGCTCAAACTATAATCTCAATGGCCCGGATTCACAAAGGAGGTTTGTACAAACCATGGTTTAAACAGTGGTCTACATCTATGGAGTGCTTCTCGTATACAAGTAAAACAATTTATAATTTGTTCGAATGATATGACTGTTAGTGCTTGCTAGCCAGCAAATTTCACCATCTGAGAAGACAAACATTTATTTGGTGCAATTTAGTAAATGTGTACCATCGACATTGTCAACAAGTAAGGAGTTTACAGTCTGTCTCCATCAGTTTACAAATGGCACTCCATAGATGTAGACGGTGGTTTAAACTATGGTTTGTACTTTGTACAAACCTCCTTTGTGAATCCGGGCCATTATCGGCAAGACTTTTGTTACATTTGTTACCTACATATTCTGGATGTGTAATTTGGGATTGATGAATAAATGTTTATTATGTGATTTACTTGCAGATATGGTGGTATCCGGCTTGCCCAAGGAGAATGGCAACAGGCACGCGGGAGAGATCGCAAGCATGGCGCTGGACCTGGTCGAAGTCTGCGAGACTTTCGTCATCCCCCATCGACAGGACCAGAAACTCAGAATACGAGCAGGCATCCATTCAGGTATAGGGGACAGTAAATAGTTGGTTTGGTTGAAAGATAAGACCACTACATAAAAAGATAGGCACGGATAGCTTACATGAATAGATAGATACATGCAGGTAGATAGGTAGAAAGATAGATCAATATATACATGGATAATCCGATGAGCAGAATATTATAGTTCAGACGATAAATATAAGCAGTTCCAGGTTGAAGCTTAATTAATATCGAATACTCATAGTTTATTTACCAATGTTTGTCTAACACATTATATTAAATTCTGTCCGGATACCCCTTTTCTCTGTGATGTGTCTATTTACCTATAATATGTTGTTGTTCTTCATGTCTGTCGGTAGGTCCTGTCGTAGCTGGCGTAGTAGGTCTGAAGATGCCTCGCTATTGCCTCTTTGGAGACACTGTCAACACAGCATCACGGATGGAATCAACGGGGGAAGGTATGTAAACCAAATATAGTTTTTCTTTTCTTGAATAGTAGTCGGGTACAACTAGCAAAACGGTTTAAATGATTGGTGGCCAGACACAAAAAATAACAGCCCAAAGCAAACACAAACACTGAGAAGTTATTTTTGGTTGAACAATGAGGCAATTAAAAGCAATCCGGTGGCCAAACGCTCATTTTCATGGCCCCGAGACAGCGAGACAATATCGGTTAATTCAACCTATGGATAACCCCACTCATTGTTGTTTACATATTCTGAAAAGTTACTGAATGGAACAATGTGACTCCTGGTTGACTACTTCAGTTTGGTCTTTTAAATTTCTAGTATTGTTTTAAGGGTGCTACTAACACAGGATAGAAGTAAAAATCGGCAATTACCCCATTTTTTTGTTCTTGTTTTCTCTTTAAGTATTGAGTAAAGTTCTTTTACATGCATTGGGTATTCATTTAACTCGACATGCATTGTCGTATTACATCAGTCCATTCAGACATGGTCACAACACATTTTCAGGCTTTGGTCTAAGATTAGGAATACATGTTATACCAAACTCACAGGGTGGAATTCACAAAGCAGGTTTGTAGGAGGTTTGTACAAACCATGGTTTGACCAAGGTTTACATCTATGGAATGCCATTTGTAAACTGATGGAGAAGGAATGTAAACTCCATACTTGTTAACAATGTTGATTTACAATTTACGGTATGCGAACAGCATTCCATAGATGTAAACCATTGTCAAAACATGGTTTGTACAAACCTCCTACAAACCTCCTTTGTGAATTCCACCCAATGGCCCGTATTCACAAAGGAGGTTTGTACAAACCCCGGTTCAAACCGCGGTTTACATTTATGGAATGCCAATTGTAAACTGATGGAGAGAGAATGTGTACCATCAACATTGTTAACAAGTAAGGAATTTACATTCTCTCTCCATCAGTTTACAATTGGCATTCCATAGATGTAAACCGCGGTTTGAACCGGGGTTTGTACAAACCTCCTTTGTGAATACGGGCCAGTCTGAAACGGGTTAAATAACAGACTCTTTCTTATCATTGACTCTGTTATATGTTAAAAGCCCAGACCATCCCAAATATCACATCATTAAGGACAAAACTCGTGAAGTAATATCTGTTTAAAATGAGTGTCATATTATGTATTTATATGAACGTATTTGTTTGTAGATGAACATTTAATGTTTTAACGATAAAATGAACGTTTTTACTATACTTTGTATTGTTTTGTGTTTTGCTTTGTGCGTTTTATATTGATGTGTTGTATGATTTGCTGCTTGAGCATGCATGAGAAAATACTCTCATGTATTTGTTTTTTTCCCCTTTTCACATATAAGCACTCAAAATTCAAGCTAGCGAGTTCTGTGTCAATTTTTTGAACGAACTTGGCGGATACCGGCTCATGGAGAGGGGTGAAATGCCTGTCAAGGTATGTAAAAGTCAAAGACGTAGTAGTAGTAATAGTAGTAGTAGTAGTAGTAGTAGTAGTAGTAGTAATAGTAGTATAAGTAGTAGTAGTAGCAGAAGTAGTAGTAGTAGTAGTAGTAGTAGTAATAGTAGTAGAAGTAGTAGTAGTAGTAGTAGTAGTAGTAGTAGTCTATAGTAGTAGTAGTAGTAGTAGTAGTAGTAGTAGTAGTAGTAGTAGTAGTAGTAGTAGTAGTAGTAGTAGTAGTAGTAGTAGTACCATGTAGCCGTAGTAGTAGTAGTAGTAGTAGTAGTAGTAGTAGTAGTAGTAGTAGTAGTAGTAGTAGTAGTAGTAGTAGTACCATGTAGTAGTAGCATTAGTATAGTAGTAGTAGTAGTAGTAGTAGTAGTAGTAGTAGTAGAAGTAGTAGTAGTAGTAGTAGTAGTAGTAGTAGTAGTAGTAGTAGTAGTAGTAGTAGTAGTAGTTGTAGTCCAATTAAAATATAATTATTATCATTTGCACAACAGCTCATAATTACTATAAAAACTAAAATATAACTCTGCAAGAGATTGTGATGTGTTTTATTCGCACGTATCATTCCGTACTACATTCAAGTAGTTATTGCATATCATGCCAATGTTATTTCCCATGCAATCAATACACAGGGTAAGGGAGTGATGACAACGTACTGGGTGGAAGGGACGTACGAAAACGACAACGCACGCAACGACGAGAAAGCCGTGGCGCAGATCGTCGACCTCTCCGATTCGCCGGACCACGTCATAGAGAACCACAACGACGACGATGACGTGCATTCGCATCCGTCGCCGACGCAGCCACATCATCCACAGCAGCAGCAGCAGCAGCAGCACCATCCACACGAACAGTCCGTGTCTAACAAAAACAGCCTCACCGCCAACAGTGTCAATAGTGTCTTCTTGGATGAGACGGAAGGAGCAGCGAACTCGTCCAGCGCCGCCCCGCCGCGGCAACCAGAGAACGGCGACCTCATCAACATGATGTCGCCCGCCCTCAAGATCCCCAACTCACCCGGAAGTAAAAACCTCAACAGCCACACATCACTGCCGGGTGAGAATTTTAATTCAAATGATTTCGAATGTCGGGACCTTGGGTGCGGTGTGTCTATTTCGATTTCTGACACCGGGGGAAAGAGATACGATGCAGGATCGGGAGATTTACGCAGGGGAAGGGACGGTGCCTACACTGTAGATGAGATATTGTCTGATGAACATATTGTCTGACCATATACTTGTGTTGTCTATGTCTATTGTGTGTTTTATTTGTTCCTTAGTCGTGTTGTTGTGCCATGATTGTATTGATGTTGTTATATCTGTATAAAAAAAGTGAATATTGTTTGTGTTTTCCTGTGCAATTCTTGTTAAAGTTTAGTGGATGTTTATATTAAACATACTTCTGAAATAATTTATTATGCATATTTGTGTATGTCAATGTTTTACATCTTTTAAGGGGACCAGCTTTATCAGTTATGTGAATTGTGATATTAAAGAAATTGATTCAACCAACAACAAACAATGCTGATTCATGTTTGAACTAATTGTTTGAAATAATAATTTCTGTATTCGATAACTTCACGTTATAAAACACATAATGTTACGGTGCTGGTCCCCCTTAAAGTTTTGGCAACTCTGTTATAATAACTTATTCATCTAATGATAAGAATGTTTTTTTTCATCTCATCTTTAACCTTTTTGACTGCTAGACGGGAAACCGGCCAAAATAAGTAAGTTTGTCGATGTATAGTTATAAGTATTACCATCTGCCTGTTGAAGGAGCATGTTAGACCCCCTTGTCAATTTATATGGCTGGATGATAAATTGTGTTAATAATGTTATACAGCAGAACCTCGTTATAAAGACATGTTTTTATTAAAGACTTCTCTTTTAACAAATTAATCGCTGTTCCCAACTCGTTATTATATCTGTAATGTTGAACCTGATATTGCAAGATCCATGGTCCAAATATTCTTGATATAACGAGGTTCCACTGTATATTGTGATTCAATGGATCAATTTATTCCCCATGTGCGATATGAGAAGAATATTTATTCAAACAGTCCCCCCCCCCCCGATTCCTATGTTTCAGATTGACATTCGTGCCCCCCCCCCCCCCCATTTTGCATTATTATTTTGTTGTTAACATGGTAAACCCAATTGCTAAAAACTTGTAATGAAAATATGATATGAATTAGAACGCTGTATAGGTTGGATGGAAAATTGTATTGTAGAATTAGCTAAATTATGTTGATGCAATTTGTGAAGATAAATATAAAAAATCCCAGTGCAATGATGTAATATGCCGCATGTGTAAGCTGTCTTCGCCCGTAAAGTTGTAAAAAAAATATTATGTTCACCGTTCTTTCCCATACACCATACACGCGTATACGATTGTCGATATTAGTTTGTACAATCGTATAAAAATACCTAATTGTGCCTGAAATATGTTTCATTGTTTTATTGTTTGTAGTAAAGCAAACAAATGTAATAATTTATCGAGGAATGTGTATATAGCCAAACTTATCGACATCTTGATTGATTGAGAAGCTTTTTTACGAAATATTTAAAGGTAGTGTTTTGAAATAAAGGCTTGATAGTTTACTCGGTCATTAGGAATGTGCACACATTTTCGCCCATAAGATAGCAAAATGTATAATAGTGTTGGGGCAAATTGCTGATCGCTAACACAACTTTCAGAAAGAAAAACAAAATATTTCACTATTAGCCAGATACACTTGTTTTTAATAACTATGTTCTATACATAATGGCTGAATTTACAGCACATGTAAAGCTCGGCGCAGACAGAGCCGACTTGACCCGATCCGACTGGTTTTCAGTCGGATCGGCTCTGTGCGCGTTGCCTCAAGACTCTGATCTTGCCCGATTGAATCGGCCGCGACTGAATCGGACCGACTGAGGCTTTCAGTCGGGTCGAGTCGGATCGGACCGAATCAGCTCTGTCTGCGCCTGGCGTTTAGATAACTGTGAAGTCGCATGAGTCGTTACATGTGTGTCTATATTCACGTTGTTATTTTGTTCCCCCTTCTGATTCTCCTCAATTCCTGCACTATAGTGGCCAAAGTAACCGCACCAGGTATCCAATCAATTCCCATTTCTATTTAATTTATCAGTTATCCACCAGTCTTATTGTATATTGATATGTGTACTCATGCATTATTATACTCATGCATTCGAATCCTCTCCATATTATGTTAAACAGTTGCCAATATGTGGTTGATTCACGAGTCATATGAAATTATACAAACGTTTCCGTATCTATTACGTTTTTATTTTATCATTTGTGTTGTGTGTGCTTATTCTGTTTCTCATGACATGCTTCGTTTTGCTTATTTATTTACCACTGAAATCAGTGGCATATACTGTGGTCGGCGAATTGGCATTCGGTGCACACTATAAAATCCATTAGTTTTTACGAATTCTCCTTCCATGTTTTGGGAGCCACTACGCCAATGAATGATGTATACATTAATATAATGTGCATCAATTTAGTTTTAATGTGCATTAATATAATGTGCATCAACTTAAAGGGCGTTCATAAAATAATGTACTGCTTGACTTTTGCCTGGCCTACCAGGTTTTTATTAATACAGACACAACACGTGATGGGATTGGGGTTGCAGCCCCTGTGGTTGAAACGTTAATAGCAATTTTGGAATGGTGAAGCAATTTGTTTTGTGTCGGTTGATTTTCGGGGAAATAAATTTGTGATAAGTTTTGGAATAGTAGGGAAAAAGTTTTGTTACAAATTTACTTCAACTAAAAATCGAAATAGGTTGCCTTTAAGCTTCAAAGTATTCAAGCACCTTAAAACTTATGTGTGCGATGTATTTAATGACGCATGGTACATCAGCCATTTTTTCAATATTATTTTGTTTCACATATTTCATATTTGAGAGTTTGCTTGTGTGGAAATATGATTTTGCTGCATTACTTTCTTATTGATATGTGTTTAGAATGCAATATATATGCGTGTTCAATTAAATTTACATCATCTTCCAACAATATATATTCATGCACGGTTATACTTTGTTGTATAAATGCATCGTTAAAAATGTTTATCGGATGTATTGCATTTGGGTGATCATGATTATTGTTTTATATCTACAAGTGTTATGTATCACAAACTATTATATATGTATGTATATATGTATATATTTTACTATAATAATTGTTTTGAGTTGTATTTCAATATTTAGTTTTTCGAAACCATTACTTTCCTGGTCTGTGAAGAGATGCGATACGATACAAGTTTAATCAATCACTCATAATTCATGACTATACTCCTTCATTAAATCTACCAACGACTAATAAACTAATAGTTTGGGCCTATTTATAGTCTGGAAATCCCCATGATAAATTAATAGTATTTATTTATATTATAATAACACGAGTCGTTGGGCGTTATGATATTATAGTCCCGTCCATAGACTGTTAGTATTGGTCTTAAACATTTTGGGGGATTTTTTTGGGTATAAAACAAAGGTTCAATCATTTAAATTCTTCAATTAACTTGTGTATTTAACTTTGCAATCTCAAATCCTCATTTTCTGTTCGTTATCTCAATTCGCCTTGCTCTTTGTTGTAACTTCTCGTTCCATGGAACCAGAGTTAACACAATGTCTCGCGGATATCCAATCATAACAATGCATGTGAAGTTGGGTTCCTCTAAACCATCAACGAGTTCTAACTTCCCTTTCCCGGTTAGATAGTTGTTTGCAAAGGGATGTCTTGTTATCGTCTTGTACCCGAGAGAACAGCCCATGTATATGCTTTAGAAGAAAACCAATGTTTAAAGGTTGGCTGACAAGAAAACTACCTACAAATTGTGTTTTACAGTATAAGATTGTCATGAAGATTACTAATAAAAACATATTTTCCGCGTCGGAAAACCCAGTAAAATAAAAAAATCAACTTTTAAATTCACTTTAGTAATCCCCTTAAAAAAATTGAGTCCGGGCGAAGAAAAATGACGTCATCTTTGTGACGTCACATGCAGGCAATCGTTATAGCTCGGTCATAGACGTACACGCTGAGTGCAATACTCACGTTGACAGAGAGATATTTCGATTTTGTTCAATATTTGAAAACATTTAGTTAAGTTTATATCATGGACGATCTACACTCAGATGTGTTGCTGCAAGCTGCTATAATTCATTTCTTAGGAATTTTCAGTTAAGCCTAAATTTACAAGCAAAAATGAGTTTGTTTTACAAGCAAATCATAGGCTCTGCATGTAAACCATGGACATTCCTCCGTGTTGCGGTCTGCTTGTGATGTCATGATCTGGGTTGCACGTGCGCACATTCCCGCTCCGCTATAAATTACTTTTTTAGCAGTATGGAACGCCGATGCGAAAACAAGCAAAAACGTTGCATGAAATTTACCTTTCTTGCCCAACTTAAGGATTTCTTTGAAAAAAAGAGTGTGGTATATCGATATAGGCACATATTTAAAGCTATAAACCTGAATCAAAGCCGGGATTTCACCATACGTTTAAGCCGAATAATAACAAAAATACTAATTCGTTAAACTATTTTTAAATGCATCATGCACGATATCAATGTCCTAATCATAACTGTATGATTGCCATTCATTTATATCGTGGATGCCTCTTGAAGCGTCGACATTGCATCATGCATGTTAACATGTTTTTGTTTTTTTTTCGTATCCATTCTCTTGTGTTTGATGTTTAATTTTTCAATATTTATCTAATATTTACCACAGTAAAGTTGTCAATCAACGTTGTAGCTAACCGCCTGCTCATTGTCCGCACACTAACACTGTCCATGTCCACCTTCTCCCCCCACTGTCAACCCCCGCAGGTTCCGTGGATGACCCGAATGACGAATCGGAGACTGCTTGCCTCATCCGAGAGAGCGTCTTGTAGTAGAGCGACATCGACATCGCCATCACCATCGTTCAGCTGCGTGACCCGACATATTAGAAACGAGACGAGAGAGGACGTCCTTTATCCAGTTATTAATTCGGTGCCGTATCAGCTCAGAGTCGAGTTGATTCAGGACCGTGCGGCGCTCGTTTTACTTTTCATTTTCTAATTTTAACACAATCACGGAGTGTCGTAAGCTTGTTCGGTATTACGTTTCCTAGTCCTAATAACATTTTCATATCCATAATTAGACATTAATTGGAAGGCGTTAAAGTAGTTTAAGTAGTCTGTGCATTTATGAAACATTTAAAGTGGCGGCTGGTCCTCATGTGCTATTTTTTGGTCCCTCTGACCAGAACATTATCATTGTCAATATTCACGACAAGGAAAGGCCAGTAGATGTCAACAAAAATTAGAAGTAAAGACCCTCATCCAGTCTTTCCAACTTGATGAAGCTCAAGCACAATTTAATATCGGTCCGAATGACTTTTATTTGCATAATTATGTGCAAATGTAATACCGAACTGGCTTATGGGTGATTGGCAGGGTGTTTCTTAAAGTTAACCCATTGCTATACGGGAACCTGGCGGGACATGGGTTAATTATAATGAGCATGTTCAAAATCTAGTAGGGAGCAAGTTGAGGGAGTTCTGTCGTCGGGATTATATGTAGCAATGATTAGTTCTGCTTCTGCGTCTACTCGACGTATTCTGCCAGCTCCCACATCAACTACATGACCCGTTTCCTTTAAATGGTATACATGATATTTTAGAGGCTGTCGATGAAGAATCGATTTCGAATTCACAGGCTATTATGGTTATGCTGCAAAATGTACAACATATTGGACATATTGGAGGGATACAAAAGCATACTTGATAGTTATTCAACAAGTTTCATTTCGTAAGGAAATTTATAAATAGGAGAGAATATAAATATTTGACATTATGTTTCATCAACCTTGATACATATTTCGGTTTTTTTTAAAGGTGCGTATTTTCATTTACTAACGATATAGCTTTAACAGTTAAATTTATGTCGTGTATGTTAGCGTATGCGTGTGGGATGTGAATGTTTCTGCATGTACGTGAGATGTTTCTGTTTGTATGGGTGTGTATGGTTATGTGCGTGCGTGTGTGGCTGATTATGTAAGTATAATTGGGTGTGCCAGTTTTATGAATGTATGTGTGCGTTTGTTTCCGCGCAGTATGTGTGTAATTTATGTTTGTAGGTAAGAGTGTGTGTATGTGTGCATGCTCGCGTGTATGATTCCGTATATATTTGAGTAGGTGTACATTAAATTATCAGAATATAGACATTATATTTTTTACAATTATTTTTGAATGAACTCTATTGCACGAAACGGCTAGGTCCAACTATTCTACTTTTTTAATTTCGTTATTAATGTGGTTTGTATGTAAATGGATGTTTATTATTGAATTAATTCAAACAATAATATGTGTAGCTCTATACAAATGTTTGATGTAACTATTGAATGATTAGATATATCTGTGCCTGCTCGGGTTTGTGTAAATGTATGCTAAATATGTATGTGTGTGTGGACTATACATGCGTGTGAGATGAATATTTGGCCTTTAATAACCATAGATAATGTAACGGACATCTGCAGTAACTTTCGTGTCAAGTTTATTTTGCGCATGATAGGCTGTATGTCTAAGCATATTCTTACTATTGATCGTTTGAATTGTTCTGCGTGTTTGTATTGATCATTTGTGTGCATTTGATGTTTTGTTCTGTTTGTTGGGGATGTGTGCGTGTTTGTGTGCAAGACTGTGTGAGCGCACGGATGGGTACGATTATGCGGATATTAATTTGGGTTTGTGTCATGTCGGGTGAGGGTGTGTTTGTGTGTGTTGCATGTAAACAAGTGTGAGCATATGGGCATTGAAATGGGTTAGTGTTAAAGGGACTTAGTAACATTGTCCAAATCCTCAAAATAAAATTGTAATTCTAGCGGTTCCTTTATACCTTGTTGTATTCGTATTAACAATAAAATCATGGGACAGCTTTCGGTTTTTCAAATTTCCCTTTCATTACAAAGATATGTATGATTGAAGTATTTAGATAAGAAAATCTCCGGGCGAGATTTTCATCCCTGTACAAAGTGAATGCAGTGAGTTGGTGAATATCACCCAATATCACTTTGCATTTTCGCTCATTACTTGGCCATACATTGTCCAATTGACCTGAAATTTTCACACAATACCCTGAGGACATATGAGATAACAACAGTATACATTGCATCAACCATTCATCAGTTTTTGCACATCTCAACAAAGTTACTAGATCCCTTTAAGTGTGCATTTATAGTTTTGTTTGTGTATGTATGCGTGTTTATTCATAATGCAAGCGTGCGAGCATACGTGTAGGTTTGAATGTGTGGATGCTCGTTTGGGTGTGTGTACATGTTGGGTGTGTTTGTGTGTGTGCGTGTTTGTTTACATGCGTGAGCATCGGTTTTGTTGTTAGTGCTTGTTGAATGTGCGTGTGTTTGCGATTGTTTGTGTGTGTCCGTCTGTCTGTATGTGTACATAAGTATGGTCGTTTGCATTGTTTGAGTATGTATTGTATTTATATTTGAACGTGCTTCAATTATCTGAAGAGGATCTGTCGGGTAGGGGGCATGTGAGCAGTGGCGTACCCATTATTTTGTTTAAGGGGGGGGGGGTTTCTTCAGACAACATTTCTGTCAGCTGGGGGGTGGAGGGGGGGGGGGGAAGTCGTAGCAAATTTTTGAAGCCGAGACCAAGTACCTTCAACATTTACGAGACCGCGACCAGGTCTGGTCCACAATTTTCGAGGCAAAGACCAAGACCCAGTGGTTGAGAATCCGGTAAGCGAGGGGGGGGGGGGGGGGTAGTCGCAGAAAATGTTTGCAGACGAGAGGGTAGAATTTTCGAGGCCGAGACCAGGTCCGGTCCACAATTTTCGAGACCGAGACCAAGCCCCAGTGGTTGAGAATCCTGTAAGCGGGGGGGGGGGGGGGGGGGGGGGGGGGGGGGTTGTCATAGAAACTTATTGACATTTTCGAGGCCGAGACCACGGTTTTTGTCACTTTTCGAGGCCGAGACCATCAACAATAATAACCCCCAAAACAGTCATTTTGGGGTCAAAAGGGGGGGGGGGGGGTTGGGGTTGAACTCCCCCCCCCCCCCGGGTACGCCTATGCATGTCAGTATGTATGTGTGTTTGTTGGCTGCATGTTTGTTTGAGTATGTGTGTGAGTAAATGTACGATCATTACTTGTCTATGTTTGTGTGAGTGTATGTGCACGATATAGGTGTTGTGTGTTCGGGTATGAGTATGTGAACCTTGTATGTCTGTGAATGTACATGATATGTGCGTGCAAGTACGTAAACAAAGTTTTGTGAGTGTGTACATGTTTTAGATAATGGATGAACATGTATTTGGTTTTGAGTACATGGTGGGTTTAGGCGTGCACGTATTAGTGTGTGTTTGTATGTGTATGTATGTGGTAATGTGTGTTTATGTATGTCAGCATGTTCATACATGTGTGTGTTCGTACAAGTGTATGTATGTTTGTGTACGTGTGAGCGTTTTTGCTCTTGTGTTTGTTTGCGTGTTTGTGTGTGCGCGTGTGTGTGTGTGTGTGTGTGTGTGTGTGCGAGTGTGTGTATTTCTTTATAAGATTTCGTACATGGGGGCGTGGGCGTATGACATGTGCATGTGTGAGTTTGTTTGTGTGTAGGGAGGGGTGTGCGCATGAAGGGTCTGTGAATATGGATGTGTTTGTGTTTATGAGTGTTTGCATTGTTGTGTGAGTACATGCGTGTATGTGCTCATCTGTGTAAGTGTATTGTGTGTTTGAGTATATGTATGAATATTGTATGCGTGCATTTTGTATGTTTGTGGCTGGTTGTATTATGGGTGCGGGTGATTGTATGTGTGTGTATTTATAGGAATTTGTGGTTGTATGTATGTGTGTGTATTTATAAGAATGTATGTGTGTCCGTGTGCGCGCGCGCGTGTGTTTGTATGTATGTGTGTGTGGATATATGTATGTGTGTGTGTGTACGGATGTGTGTGTGTTAGTGACCGTTTTTACTCGTGTGCATTTTGTGTATGCATGTTGGATAGTTTATTTTTATGTGGGGTTTTGTTGAGTGGCTGCCGGTGTGTGTGTGGATGTATGTGTGTGCGTGCGGATGTGTGTGTGTGTGCGTGTGACCGTCTTTTACTCGTGTGCATTTGTGTATGCATGTTGGATAGTTTATTTTGATGTGGGTTTTTGTTGAGTGTTTGCCTGTGCGTATAGGTGTGGATGTATGTATGCGTGTGTGTGTATGTGTGACCGTTTTTACTCGTGTGCATTTGTGTATACATGTTTATTGTTGGGTAGTTTATTTTGATTTGGGTATTTGTTGAGTGGTTGCCTGTGCGTATGAGTATGCGTCTGTGCGCATTTGTTTCCTTATGAATGTGAAATTGCATCAGAGTTATGTTTGGAGTATTCATGTGTGAATGTGTTTGCGTATGCCTGTATGTTTGTTGGAATCTAATGTGTTAGCAGGTAGATATGTGTGTGTATAATGCGTGTGATTATGTATACCGTAATTGTGCGTATTTGGGCATACAAATGATACGCTTATTGCATGGGTCGCATGTGTCTCTTCGTGTGTATGTATGTATGTACATATGTGTGTATGTATGCGTGTATGTATGGGTGTATGTATGGTTGTATGTTTGTATGTATGCATGTGAATGTGCGTTGGTGTATGTTAGTGCAATTTATGTAGGTATGTGTTAGTGACTCCTATTTTGAATGTGGTATTGCGATGCGGAACTAATGCGAGTGCAACACGGAACTGATTTTTTTCTTCTTTTTCTTGTCTGTGGAAATTCGTTTGATTCTTTTCGATAATTCTTTGACAAATCTTGGTATCATAATTATTAATAGAAGGTGCGTAATATTAAAACTAATACATTATTCTAGTGTCATGTAGTTATGGATGTGAGCTGTATTGTTTGTGTGTATTTGGGTGTGCATGGTTTTGTTAATGCGTGTATGAACGTGTGTTTAGGTACAAGTGCGCATGTTTGTGTACGTCTGTGCGCGCGTGCATGGTAGTAAAGTGGAATACTAAAAGTATGTGTTTGTGTTTGTATTTCGCTACGCATGCTTTATATGCATTATGTGTGTATGCGTGTGTGTGTGTTTGTGTATATATATGTGTGTGTGTGTATTTGTTATGCGTTTGTGTTTGTTGTGTGTGTACGTGTGTGTATGTGTGTGTTGTGTTTGTGTGTGTGTGTGTGAGGATGTGTGTGTGTGCGTTATCCTGTGTTATGTTTAGTGCAGTCTTATTAACTTTTGTTTTAATATATTAACAGTTTACTTTACATGTGTTTTGTTTACGAAGGCTGAAGAGATTTTTGAAGTAGAGCATTATTTTAACCAAACCATATCCTCCTTATACAAAAATGATGATTTTGTAATCAACCGAATTAAACAATGCCAATGAAAGTCCAACATGAATATTCATCATCATATTAGCAAGAAATTTAAGAACTATCTTGATAAAGTGCTGCGTTGTCTTGCCATTTCAGTTATGCTATTCCCGTTTTAATACCAATATTTGTGTTGGTTTTCATGTCTCTTTCTAACGGCGTATTCAAATGTATAATTGTGTTTCTTATACAATTGGTTTTATGGCAACTATTTGATCACTAATACATACTTGAAATTACAACGGAAATGGCTGGGCTATTGATATACATGTGGTATATTATTTTCATGTCCGAGTACATATTGCATAGATTGTTAACAAAACAACAACAACTAAGACACCAGTATGTCCTCTACAGCGAATTATTACTAGTGCACTGATTTAAAGATAGTCATTATTTATACATTTTGGATGTAATGATGTAAAGTGTTAATAACGAGTTATCCAATATGAATTGAATGTAATTAATATGAATAAAAACGATAATTATGTGAAATTGGGTCTAAATGCAATGATTGTATTGAATGTATTTTTGTGAGGTAGAAATCGTAGATGTCGATATACATATAAATTATTTATTGCAACAAATTATATTTCATTTGTTTTTGTAAAGAAAATTGTACAAAATAATATATCATGTTTCTGTAAAAAATAAAAACTGTGTTTACTTTCTATGATGGCATTGTACATAACTCGAAGCAGAATATCATAATAATTATAACGGAATGTGGTCTGCAATATATATACAGTGTATAAATACCAGACCAATGCTATAATTCTACTATCAGTAGAAAATTATACATGTTTTATATATATATATATATATTGTTATAAATCGCACGGTTGTGAAAAATGAAGCTACTGATCTGGTTGATGTACAATAATAATGACCAATTATGTATAATCACAAAATTACTATATTGTTATTTATTCGTGCGATCGCCTTATTGTTCAAATGTTATCGACATTATACATCCGTGTATCACATGCATAATAATGTTATATTCATAGGTGTGAATGTGAACCTAGTACAATTAGCAACGTCACTGATTAGATAACGAATTAAGCAGATGTATAAGTACTGTTAGGTGTTGTGACAATTATACCTCATGTTTTGGTACACTGTAGGCCTATAAGATTCGTTGCATTTCGTTAAAACCCTGCGCAGACAGAGCCGACTCGACCCGATCAGACCTGACCCGACTGAAAGTCGCAGTCGGTCCATTCCGTCACGGCCGATTCAACATGTTGAATCGAGCCCGACTGACTTCCGACTGGCAAAATTGGAGTCGTGAGGCAACGAACGCAGAGCCGATTCGACTGAAAATCAGTCACATCGGGTCAAGTCGGCTTTGTCTGCGCCGGGCTAAATGCCGATTGTGCAAACTGCACATATTATGGAGAAAAAATGTTTCCAGATGTGCAACAGTTATATCTTATCCAAAATCTAAAGCAATATCTGTTTGATTTATATTAGAATTTCACAGTAGTATAATAACCAAGTTTACAACTAAAAATTATATTTCAAACAGTAATTTGCAACCATTTAATTTTAAATCGAAGTACGCCAAAACTGACTTGTTACGTGTTATGACCTGACTTCAGCTCAATCAGTAGACAACTTATGGTGCAAAGAGATATCGTGTAATAATTGTATCTCCTAGATTCTGATTTCAAATTTAATTCTAAATTGTAAGTTACTCTAATACCACTTTCATTAGAAACATTACTTAATGTGTGTCCAACATGTTTGAAATATTGATTGTCCTTATATTACGATGAGTATAATGTGCGCCGGCTCGAAATGTGTATGTATTATTTTTGTTTGGCACGCGCAAAAAAATGTATTCTGTGTGTTTATAACATGATAGTCATTCGCACATTTTTAATTTGTATTTCGATTCGTTCTAGATTGAAGGCAATAAAAAGTGGAATAATCAAAACAACGAAAATTATCGGATTCACATGTTTACTTTATTTAAAAGTCAACTGTCTCGTATATATATATTATAATCATTATAATATAATAACATAATATTCATCTTCAATATACTTATGTTAGTGGTATTTACACTTTGGTACAGTCGCATAATAATTACAAACATATTCTTAACATACTTTAAAGTTACTGCGTTGCCATCATTTTAGAGGGCGAGATGTCAGACAGGGGCCAATTATCTAGATAGTAGTATCCAGATAATAATTATCTAGATAATTCGCCCTCTGTCACTAAATTTCCTGCGAAATATCCCGCGAAATTTCTCGCGAAAAATCCTACAACGAACCAAGAAATTTCACGTGAAATTTCACAGTGACAACTAATTCAGTGCGCAGAGGCAGCCATTGAGAAACGTATACGCAGAAATTTTACTCGCAGCTGCTTGTATATGTGCTTAAAAGCCAATTTGACTTTTCAGCAATTATCTAGATAATTCGTAGCATGTCTGTCACATACGTAAGTGAAGTATCTAGATAACAATTAGATCGATTAGTCGAACTGGGTCGGGAAAATTGTGTGTGACACCGAGACGCAATTATTAATACGCACATCGCGCGCTCTGTATAGCTAATTCTACGCTAGCTGAGCCGCATTATGCTTGACAACTGGTTTCCCAGAGACGCCCTCTATACGTTCATGGCGACGAAGTCTCTTTCAATAAACAATAATTTACATTGCAGCTTTGTCCAATAATTACAAGTAATAAGACACGGTTACCAAAATACATACACAAGAAACACGTATTCCAAATAATAATTAATTTAAATGCATTTGTACTGTACTTACAAACATCTATACTCCGCAAAAAAAGAAACTGGACACTTGTATAAGACCAAATATTTCATATTCATTTACGATAAAATATATGATATTATATATCAAATTAAAGATAAAATGACCCTCTTCAATATTGGCATAAAATCCAGATGAAATTATTCATGCTTGACTTGTCACGGTCAATTAACCACAGCAAGGTCTGTTTTCAAAAATAGCAAAAATGGAACATCCACTCAACCATATAAATGTTGATAAGCATAATCTAAAACGCTATATTCATAACATGGCATAATTTTTCATTACAAATGTGACTTTTTCTATCTTCATCTCAATAAAAAGTATACATGAAGACAAATTGTGAACGTTATAGATTTTATTTTCATCCAAAAGTAACAAAATGGGTAATTCCATGGCAAAGGTTTATTAGTCGAAACCACAGTTTGTGCCCTTATTTCAACATGAAAATGGTATAAATTCTTCTCAAGAATTCTACCGTAGTCCATAGATCTTCAAAACCTGATGTCACCCTTGGTCAAACAGTTGGGCAGTCTTTAACATGACATTTCTCTAGGTAACTATAGTTAAAATTGCAGGGGACACATGAAAGAGACACGCTTTATGTCTCTAATACAGACCAGTATTATGAAGCTCTCATAAACTGGCCCTGTTTTATTGACAAATTTATATTTTTAGAGTTTGTTCATAACAATAAAGTTAAATAATGTCATAATTTACTTGCCCCGCACATCTTGTTTTAAGTGAAACGCTTACTATCATTTCAGTCTAAATGTGTGGTCCTCCATTGTTTTTGCTATTTTTGAAAACAGACCTTGCTATTGTTAATTGACCATGGCATTTCATGCATGAACGATTACACCTTTAATTTAAAACCTGCATGTAGAGGACTAAATTTCCTTTAATTTGATATATGATAATGTACACTTTATCGTACATTAATATAACATATTTCGACTTATACAAGTGTCCAGTTTCTTTTTTTTGCGGAGTATACATCCACGTCCCCCCCCCCCCCCCCCCAAAAAAAAGGTCATGTAATCATAAGTATAACCACCAGTGCCCCGTTTAGAACATTTGCACATGTTTCAACTTACAATCAACGTGATCAATATAGCTGCTGCCATAGCAGTCACAATCATTTAACAGTTACAACAATTGGAATAGTTTATTGAAATAGACTCAATGATTATATCATAATCACAATGCGGTTAACATTAAATTCACAATATATTCCAATCTTTGAAATGCACGCTTTGCTAAAAAAAAAAAAAATACAATAAAGATAGTAAGGTAAAAACCGTTTCGTAATTTCCGAATAACAATATCGAATTGCATAATAAAAACGGAGTTCAAATACATTTTATATTAAAATTACATTTAACAATCCAAATACATACAAGCAAGGTGGTTGTGGCTAACATTTAAATTACAATATCAATGACAACAGTACAATTCAGAATGAAACTCTTCAAACTAATTATGTTAGTTGTTATCGTTGCAAAAATGTATCACATTGCGGGACTAAAACCACATTTAAATATATATTTCTATAATGAAGAGCGGTTTGAAGACGTGTATGCATTCACCATACTGTGTTTTCTTGAATTGTCGAATTATTATGTTCTATCCAGAAAAAACAAACATTTTAATATTAATTTATATTACCCCCTTCACTGCGGTAATCTTCCAGTAAGGCCTTTTCACATAATGAAACTTGTTATATCAGGTTCCTACCAAAGGCTATCTTATTCGAATAAGAACGCGCCAAAACCAATCCACCCTTCTTTATGTTAAAATATGCATGCTAATTCGGAGGTGCAGGTCAAAGATTGTTGCTTAAAGTTTGATATTAAATAGATCTTCAACATTTTGCAAAGAGTTGTGGAATTCATACACAATACAATTAATCACCAACACTTACGGAACCAACATGGCCTCATGGTTCCGTATGCGCCACACGTATGTGAGTGCGCCAATTCCATACACGCGTACGTTTGGAGAATCACGGAAGACGCGTGCGTCCTAGAAAATAGATAGTCTTCTTCTGCAGACCCATGAACACAGATACTTTAGTATGGCGATGAGTTTTGTGAGTGAGTTATGGTTAACACATGGCTTTCAAGTTCGGTAGTCAATGTGTAAAATATTTGAGTCAATAGAAGACGGCGTAAGGAACAGTAGTTGTTTTATTATTCATATTAAAGGAACTTAGTACCATTGTCAAAATCATCAAAATCCAATTGGAATTATAACGGTTCCCTCATGCCTTGTTGTATTCGTATTAACAATAAAAGCATGGGACAGGTTTTAGTTAAATTTCTCTTTCGATAAAAAGATATTTACGATTGAAGTGTTCAGATATTAAACATAAATGTTATCAACCATTTGCCAGATTTGTAAATGTCAACAAAGTAACTATATCCCAATAATAATAGCATTATTTATAATACAAACCAAAAAGACAAATTATATCAACTCATTGTATATGAATTAAAGACCAACCATATCCGCGAACGTAGAATAGCATGCCATAAAGTAGAATTAAATACAAACTTGCGAAAATTTAAACAAAATAATAAAAAACATCACGTTAAGTATTTATACAAATTATGTATACTAATACCAACAAAAAATCAAGTGAAGCATTTAATATCTAATGGCGATAATGAGTGGAATGGAGACGGGCCTCCGTACACGTGTACAAGTGTTGCCAAGTCTCTTACTATACCGGTCTATGATTAAAATAGTGAGGTTACACATGTACACTACAAATTTCGTTAGTAGAAGTAGTAATAGAAGCAGAAGTAGTAGTAGTAGTAGTAGTAGTAGTAGTAGTAGTAGTAGTAGTAGTAGTAGTAGTAGTAGTAGTAGTAGTAGTAGAAGAAGAAGTAGTAGTAGTAGTAGTAGTAGTAGTAGTAGTAGTAGTAGTAGTTATACTATTATTATTATTAGAAGTAGTAGTAGTATAATTAGTAGTAGAGTAAGTAGTATTATTGATGGTGGTAGTAGTAGAAGTACATTTACTTGTAGTAGTATAAGTAGTAGTAATAACATAATTGGTAGTATAAGTAGTAGTAATAATAAGAAGAAGAAGAATGGTAGTAGTAGTTGGGGTAGTGTTGTAGGGGTAGCCGTACATTTGTAGTAATAGTATTAGTAATATCATTAGTAGGAGCAGTAATAGTAGTAGTAGTAGTAGTAGTCGTAGTCGTAGTAGTAGTAGTAGTAGTAGTAGTAGTAGTAGTAGTAGTAGTAGTAGTAGTAGTAGTAGTAGTAGTAGTAGTATTGGTCGTGGAAGTAGTAGAAGTACATTTAATTGTAGTAGTATAAGTAGTAGTAATAGTAGTATTGGTAGTATTAGTAGTAGTAATACTACTAATAAGAATGGTAGTAGTAGTTGGGGTAGTGTTGTCGGGTTAGCCATTTTTAGTATAAGTAGTAGTTGTTGTTGCTGTTGATGTTGTTGTTGTAGTGAAGGAGTACTAGTAGAATAAGAGGTAGTAGCCGTAAAAGTATAACTACTAGTAGTAGTAGTAGCAGTAGTATTAGTAGTATAATCAGAATTAGTAATAGTCATAGCAATACTAGTATATTATACTACTAGAAGTACTAGCATCTATAATATACTAGATGCAGTAGTGGTAGTCGTATAGACTATACTATAAGTAGTAACTGTATTATCAGTTTAATAATGAGAGTTGAAGTAGTAGTAGAAGTAGTAGTAGTAGTAGTAGTAGTAGTAGTAGTAGTAGTAGTAGTAGTAGTAGTAGTAGTAGTAATAGTAGTAGTAGTAGTAGTAGTAGTAGTAGAAGTAGTAGAAGTACAAGTAGTAGTAGTAGTTGTTGTTGTTGTTGTAGTAGTATCAGTAGTAGGAGTAGGAGTAGTAGTCGTAATAGTATAATTAGTAG
>JBAMJV010000038.1:227500-411329 GCA_037951105.1 Echinarachnius parma
TTCATTGAAGAATATCGATGGGCCAACCTCTTTGGAATTTGTGAACTCATACATTTGCTTTGTTAGTAAGAACATTTGAATTTTGTAAAATTTCCATGTAGAAGTCAAAATGGCTGCAGTGACGTCATGATCGATAGCAATTTCGAACGATACTCAAACTCGGAGCAAAGTTCGCCCTCTCATAACTTTTGTATTGCTCTACCGTTTTGGCTCAGATTTTCGATCATGATTCTTCATATTCACTTCATTTGATAGCAAACATCACATTTCTGGGGTGGAATTCCCCTTTAATGTTGACCTTTACGTTGGACACTCTTGATTTGTCAGATCCATGATTGATCCAATTGGCTACTTGTTGGATCAAGCGAAGGAAAAGTGCAGGCTCGCCCGTTAATTGATCGAGGTGACATTTCCTTCCACATCTACTCACCCGAAATGCGTTTTGTTTCAGCACTCGTGGGTAGTCGATTACGATACAATTATGTGGATACACTGCGCAAACATTCGTGCTAATAATTTATGGCACACGACCTGAGCCTCATCTAAATTTTAGACAAATCATCGTTCTTCTCGTCCAATGGGTGTTAGCTATACAAATGTGTACTGATGTAGATAAGTAAACGTTACCATTATCCCTATATAATTATGACACTATATATTAACCGGAAACGAATTTTCTAAATGTTTGACAACATACTTATTAGATTGAAAGAAGGCGTTTTACATTCAAATAAAAGCGAGCCTGCTCGTACAATAAAAAATACACATGGCATGAACATTATACAAAATGTAATACTTATATAATATATACACCGTGCAAGACGTTCAAACCGTTCATGAGTCATATCGTATTATTTGTATTTGTTAGTTGAAGGTCACCCTTCACATTGTAGTATAATAGTATACGTTATTTTGGAATGAAATCCACTCGACATTGCAACCCCTCTTTCATTGCACGGTCCTAATGTTGACCAATTTCTTATTTTCTCGTGATTTCCTAGGAATGATCGTACTTTTCATTTAAAATAGACCTTTAATCACTCTAAGTCTAGTCATACCTGCATAATACTAATTATTTAGATTAACTTACCATTCCCGCGTTTGTAGCACCGTAATGTATTCATTCGTTTTAGATAATTAAATTTACAGCGATCAATTTGATTGTTTGGCCAAGGAAAGGAGCTTTAGTATGGTGGTAACGTTTCACGCTTTGATATACATAATGTATATGACACAGACTGTCAAAACCGTTGGAAACAAAGATCGATTTTCTTTCGGCTAAGCATAATATACACGCGTAACCTCATACATTATCAACAAAAAAGAAAAACACAAATACGTAGCCCGAGGGTAATTTTTGAGGTAAGTTTTTGTTTTTAATTTAACTAAAACTAAGGCCGATTCGATCCTACAATGTGTCTGATAAAACAAAATAATGAGTTGCATGACACGCTATTATGGTTAGGTCAAAACGAAAGAGGCGATTTCAAGCTATGCCGATTCCCATCATAGATTTTAAAGGGATAGTACAGTTTTGGTCAAAATGAATTTTAGTTACCAAAACCTGCACCATTGTATTACAAACTATTAGTTATAACTCCACCATGACCATGCTATAAAAGGTATACAACGCTACTAACGACTAAATAAAAAAAGCATGTTATCATTCAAAAAGTGCCGTTAAAACACAGGAGGGCGCTTTCTAAAAATGCATTGGTTTCAACCATTTTTTGTTTAGTTTTGTGATATTTTGTTAAAATAATGATAAAATAGAGATCATCAACAACAATTTAAAACCTCTTTTTTTGAAAGAGTGTATCGAATAATTTGTTATCAAATAAAATGTATTATGTCATTAAAATTGTATGTTACTTCAAATTTGACACTCAGTTTTTCATTACCTCACACAAAAGGTTTTTTTTTTTAAGTGCCCTCTATACCAAAACTCAAATATCCCTTTAAATACCCTTAAATATAATGAGATCAACATGACCAAGGTAATGTGTTCAATTCAAGCAGAATCTGTGTTCACAGTGGACAAAAAATAAATACATGAATACTGTTTGGTAAAGCTTTACAAAACCATCTTTCAGTATGTGCAATAATTAAATATAATGTGTGTTTGTAGATGCCTAGCTAAATACACTACAATGAACTTCATCATATGTTGGGATCTAGAGGGTTTTTGTGTTTAGGGTTAATAAACAAAAGATGAAACACTCTTTGGTCGGGCTAAAGCTACACTTCAGTTCTATGCGTGGATGAAGAGATATCCGATCTTTGCGGACTGGCTCGCAGGTGGTTGGACGGGGGCGCGTACGAGTACGACGTGCGACTCGACCTCGTCCACCGAACCGAAGGCGTGTTCGCCAGGCTCTGCCTGTGACGCCCCTGTCGCGATCGAAGAAGAAATGGAATGCAATGGCGACAGCAGCAGCAGTCGTCGATTACCTGTTTGAAACTCTGCCGAAAGTTCTTGGAGAGGAAGGCGTAGATGACGGGGTTGATGCAGCTGTTGCACGCGGCGACGAGGTGGAGGACGATGTTGAGAATACTTGAGACGCGGTGCTCGATTTCCGTGAACCGGTTGATGACATTGAAGATCAGGAGGGGACCCCAGCTAAGAATATAAAGAGCCACGACGATCGCCAGCATGGTGACGACTCTCTGCGAATGTGATTATGACATAGCAAAGAAAATACATGAAATGGTGGATTATCATGAGCATATGTATGAAGTTTGGTGCAAAATGTGGCCCGAAATAAATTATCTTACATTGGTGATGTCAGTGACAACACAACGATCACCAGCATGCATGGTTAAGACTCTGTCAATGTGATTATGAAAAAAATGCAATTAAGAGGTGCTTTGTGGCTCAGTAGTAAGAGCACCAGAGATTATAAAATCCCTACTGTAATAAGGCACATCCAGACAAACGCTCGCTTGACATGAGCATGTTTTTTTTGGATTAAGTTTGTAATTTATGATATTATGTCATTTGTGCTTAGGATCGAAAGGTCAAAATAATAATTCCACTGGAATATCAAGAGACCTTTTGTCTGGATGTTCTAAGCAGATGGTTTTGCATTACAGTGATGAGAAACAGTAAGCATGTCGCTGGTGGCACATGACAACCCTAAATAGGATCGTCAAATTCCACTGGTGTGAAACGGTTTAACTGGTAACTGGTAAATGATGTCCTTTTAGCCTAGTGAACTTAAGTCGTGCCACTGACATGACTGACGTGAAGTCGACAATGCGTGGCCAAAGTCGTGAAGCACATGGCGCAGTAGTTCCCTTCAAAACACGTACGTATCTCGTATTAGATAACGTTGGATGAAGCTCTTTAAAAAAGAAAAGGAGTAAAAAGGTTTTACCTGTATTTTGTCTCCATCATTCGGGTTTCGATGTCTCCTGGGTGCAGGGGAGCTGTTGATATCGTCCGTTCGTTCCGCCATAGACCGGAGTGATACCGTCTCGGTGGGTTCCTCGTCTATCGTCAGACCGTTCATCTGTGCTGGACCGTCCCGGTCTGCCGTCCTCCCGATGCTCCGCGCGTTGGATCTTCGGAAACCATTTCGGTACCACAACTTGTATCTCGATTCACCTGAAATATGGCAAACATATGGTATGAGACCGACATGAAAGGGTTAGATAAGTATAGGGATCACCATTAGATTGAATTAATTTGATATGCATATAATTAGCAAATGGCTCAAGTCTTCGTATCAAGCTGATGTGCTTCCTTCCTTTCATTGTGAATGGGGTGGACTTGAGCTCCGCTGGGAACAGTTACATCTTCAGCAAATTCTACGACAATATTCGCTATGTTAGCACAACTATACAATTATTTTACCTTCTAGCGTACACGGCGACCCTTCGATTCCCCGATGGTTCTAGTGCTATACAAAAGTGACAGGCCTGTCTCATGTAGACGTGTGAGGATGAGATGTAGATTAGCATGATTAGGGGAACTAGAAATGTAGGAGGATGAGCACGTAGATGGAAACAACGCAATGTATTTTACATTCTACATCAACAGTAATCATTTAAAGGCAAATACAAAATATTAAGTTATATTTACCTCCTCCCACCACACATGTGACGGGCCAGTCTCATGTAGGCGTGTGAGGATGATAATGGCGAATAGGGGAAGTAGTAATAGGCAGATAGGAGGATGGGCACGTAGATGGAAACAACGCAATTATGTATTTGGATTCTACAACAACAGTAATCGTTATTCAAATACAAACTACAGTCAAACCTGTCTATAGATACCGCTCAAGGGACCAGCGAAAAGTGGTCGCTATAGACAGGTGGTCGCATCATACAGGTTGGCGGCCATTTTGAACTTTAGGTCGCATATTGTGCCTATATGCACATTGAAATTAATTGGCATCTGTACACGCACGTGTCCATAGTTTCAGTTAGTATTTGTTGCATGCATAACCAATACAAACATTTAAATTATATATTGGCATTATAGTTTAAATGATATTAAATGTTTGTATTATCTTTTTAAGTGAAATTAAAATTTCAAAATGTGTCAATGTGTCAATTATTATTTTACTCATGAAATAATCAGCTACGCTTATGCGCTTGTGTATAGTTTTCTTTATATCCCTTCTATGAATATTCATGAGTATTCTAGAAACGTGATTGGTCAATTGGGGCTCTCACAATAAAGATTATTTCCACTATAAATCTGAAATCGGGGAATATTTTTCATTATATCCTACATGCATGAAATCCTGTTCAGTGATTGGTCTACATAGCGTCATGTGACCAAACATAGTAATGCCCATGGAGAAAAATGTGCTATGCGTGACGTCATTCATGGAATAGTAAATGCTATTCCATGAATGACGTCATAGACGCCAGGTGATCATATTGAGCCCATAGAGATGCGTGTTATAAAACTTCCCCGCGAGCAGAGGTCTTGTTTTAGCTTGCGAAAGATGCTCGACGAGATTTCTCAAAGAGTTATTTAAAAAGAAATACAGCATATTTTCACCCGTGAATATCAATAAGTTCCAAAGAATATTCTAGAGATGCATTTCATGTATAACGTAGCGGTATTCGAATTTAAAAAAATTACGACAATGGTGCACATTGTGCATCGTTGTCCTTCTGTGGTCGTGACACTAATTCGTCATTAGAAAATTGGCCGCGGTGTGCACTACACTACCTGTATGTGTAATGTACGAATAACTAGTTTCTCCATACAATTACACGTGTGTAGTAATGTAAAGCAGGTTAATTATTCACTTTGATGCGCGCGTTTTGCATTTGGGTGCGCATTAGTTGTTAAGGCGCGGAACCATGAATGGAAAGATAGCGCAATACGCGCTCTGCGCTAGGATTATTGCGCAAAGGGGGTCAGTGTCACAAACAGAACATAGTCAGTGCAGTGATGGTTCCATGATCAATGCTTTGTTTTTCTTTATATTTTTCTTGAATTTAATTGAAATCATTTATTTTTGCGATGATTATGATTATGCGAAGGATATAAAATAAATATATCATGCACTATTTCGAGCCACTAGTGAAATTATGGATTCCTCGGTGACAGAAAAGCACTATGTTCTTCGGGTCTACGACCCTCAGAACATAGTGCTTTTCCTGTCACCTCGGAATCCATAATTTCAACTAGAGGCTCTCAGTGCATGGTATATTTGTTTACTATCTTTGCCGATAGCAGAAATAGCAAGCATATCATATTGAGCCCATAGAGATGCGTGTTATAAAACTTCCCTGCGAGCAGAGGTCTTGTTTTAGCTTGCGAAAGATGCTCGACGAGATTTCCCAAAGAGTAATTTAAAACGAAATACAGAATATTTTCACCCGTGAATATCAACAAGTTCCACAAAATATTCTAGAGATGCATTTCGTGTATAACATGGCGGTTTTCGAAGTAAACAATTTCGAAAATGGTGCACATTTTGCATCGTTGTCCTTCCATGGTCGTGACAGTAATTCATTTCATTTAATTTAATTTCATAAGCTAGGTCATTATGGAATCCGGAACAAGACAAGGGACTGGATAAAATCATTTCTAACCAATCGCTCTCAGCGTGTGATGGTAAATGGAACTGCATCCGACTGGAAACCTGTGTTAAGTGGCACCCCTCAGGGTACAGTCTTAGGCCCTCATCTCTTCCTCATATTTATAAATGACATACATGAGAACATATCCAGCACGGTCCGCTTATTTGCTGATGATTGCCTCGTCTACAACACCATCACGTCTGCTGAGGACCAACTCCAACTGCAAGAGGACTTAGACAAACTGGTTGACTGGGCACAAACCTGGGGCATGAGATTCAATCCATCTAAATGCAAGAATGTGAAGATTTCTCGTAGGAGGCAGGAAGAACCTACAAAGTATACATTGATGGGAGTTGACCTTGAGGAGAAGAAGGACATCCAGTACCTAGGAGTCCAAATTCAACATGATCTCCGATGGAACAAGCAGACCGCACATGCAACCTTCAAGGCAACGAGGGTGTTGAACTTCATCAGAAGAAATTTCCACCACTGTACACCGCATGTCAAGGAAAAGCTGTACATGACATTAGTGAGACCTCATCTAGAATATGCTTCTGCTTCATGGGACCCATACACACAGAAGAACATACATAGCATAGAAAGAGTGCAAAATAGGGCAGCAAGATTTGTGTCCAACACATACGGGGAAAATACAAGCATCACTGCCATTCTTAAAGAGCTTAAGTGGACTGCGCTTCAAGACAGAAGGAAATGTCATCGCCTAACCTGCTTTCAAAAGATGCTGAACGGAAACCTGGACATCAAACATGAGGACTTCATTCAACCCAAAATAGACAGAAACCGAAGGGGCCATTCTCTACAGTATCAACAGCAACACACAAACTCTGAGGCGTTCGCAAATTCATTTTTCGTCCGTACAACCACTGAATGGAATAAGCTACTTCAATCTACAGTAAACCAGCCCTCACTTCATACATTCCAGAATGCGCTTGCTAAGGACCCTTCTGTCCTTAGGGGCTAACCACTCTCTCGGACCCACCTCCAGTTAAAACTCCTATGGAGTGTTTTGGAGGAATAAACTACCAAGTACCAAGTACCAAGTACCAAGTATGCTGTATGGTAGGTGTATGAAGGTGTATCCTAACTTCGCGCACGAAAATTTCGGATTTTTTCAAAGTGGCTTAGGATCAAGAAAATTACAGTAATCTCAATGAAACGATAATAAATTACCCCTCAAATTCTGAGGATTCGATTTATCTTAAACAATTTCATTTAAACTCACAATTTGTGGTGTTAATGGCCCGATTCCGTGACTATGTCATATCAGCAAGAACTTCTTCACCGAGTACGGTAGTCTCCATACTTCGCGCGTAATACATAGGGCACCCTGCCATTGACTTAACACGTATGGTAGGTGTACTACACATCGGCACTGTTTTTAATATCGGCACCCCGCGTAATATTTGTTTTTGCGCGTGTTGTAAAAAATCGCGCATGAGATGATGCGCGCTACCCTTAGAAACTGAACTGGTCGAAATATTGAGGAGAAATAATGCGTAGATCGTCCGCTACGAGTAATACAAGTAAATACGATAAATAATACCAACATCGCACAAGAAATGTTGAGTTGCGTGCATTGTCAATGAGGGTTGAGGGGGTGCCGGTATTAAAAACACTTCGAACTCGTGAAGCCAAAAAACAACGCGCGCGTTCGAAGGCGATATCTCGAAATATAATTAATATATCGCAAATCTGATCATTGCATGGGAATCTGCACTATTTTCTCAATATGTGAGTACAATTTCAAGAAATTTGAATGATTTTTAAGTCTTAAACTGTCGGAAATGTTTTAGGGTGCCGTTGCGGGGGTCACTCAATCATATCCCGTGTAGCAAACCGTAACACGCATTTCAATGGCAGTGTGATGATGCAAACATTTTGCGCGCATTAGCATCTTAGCACGCGCAGCGTTGTCAAGCTTTCTACGGAGATTGCGCGATCCGAAAGTAAATTTGAAGGGTAGGTCGAATAAAGGAGCATTTTGCGCAGCCTTTCGATGACAACAAATATGTTCTACTGGAACGATTTCCGTTTAATTTGCTTGATACTTCCTCCTCCATAATTTTGCTGGAACACCAAAGTTGTGATTTACAAAAAAAGACCACAAAAAGTAAGTATTTCTTCAGAAATATCGCTCTTTATTTGCTGATTGTTTGGTTGATGAGTAATTGATGTGTGCTCTTTCAGTTGACATTGAAAATTTCCGTCGTCGTGTCCGTGTTCTAATCTTTGCGTATCTCGCCTATGTCGCGCGAAGTTGGGATACGCGCGAAGTTAAGACACTTGTCCATACTACACATCGGCACTGTTTTTAATATCGGCACCCCGCGTAATATTTGTTTTTGCGCGTGTTGTAAAAAATCGCGCATGAGATGATGCGCGCTACCCTTAGAAACTGAACTGGTCGAAATTTTAAGGTGAAATAATGCGTAGATCGTCCGCTACGAGTAATACAAGTAAATACGATAAATATTCACAAGAAATTTTGAGTTGCGTGCATTGTCAAGGAGGGTTGAGGGGGTGCCGGTATTAAAAACACTTCGAACTCGTGAAGCCAAAAAACCACGCGCGCGTTCGAAGGCGATATCTCGAAATATAATTAATATATCGCAAATCTGATCATCGCATCGGAATCTGCACCATTTTTTCAATATGTGAGTATAATTTCAAGAAATTTGAATGATTTTTAAGTCTTAAACTGTCGGAAATGTTTTAGGGTGCCGATGCGGGGGTCACTCAATCATACGTACGAATAGCTGTTTTCCCATATTCAATTACACACGTGTGACGTACGTGTATGTAAAGCGGGTCAATTATTCACTTTGATGCGCGCGTTTTGCATTTGTGTGCGCATTAGTTGTTAATGCGCGTAACCATGAATGGAAACATAGCGCAATACGCGCTCTGTGCCAGGACTATTGCGCTAAGGGGGCCAGTGTCACAAACAGAACATAGTGCAGTGATAGTTCTATGATCAATGGTTTGTTTTTCCTTTATAATACTTAAGTTTAATTGAAATCATTTATTTGTGCGATGATTATAATCATGCGAAGGATATATAGCAAACAGAAGGGATATAAAACAAATATACCAAGCTTTTAGTTCAAAAGTATAGTGGAATTATATATCTTCGGAGGGACTGGCATAGTTACTATTTTTGTCCTCGGGGCTTCGCCCCTCGGAAAAAATAGTTCTATGCCAGTCCCTCCTCAGATATATAATTCCACTATACTTTCTCACAGCTTGGTATATTTGTATAATATAATTCTGAAGTCAAGATGCATTTTTTGGTCGTAACAAGCGTACGGATTATCATTGAAAAGAGTGAGAAAAACCCCGCCTCGGCGATTGAAATATTTGTTAGATGTCAAATTATGTTGTGATGTTGAGTGAAGTGCCTTGTTTGACGCATTTCTGTATCAGCATCAGGTACTGAAAGGCAGGAATACTCTTGTTTATGAGTCCCAAGCACTTGTTGTCGGTAATTAAGCGTCTGTCTGAAGTTCATTGTCATTTGAAAAGTCTGTTTTATGCATTCACGTGCTCAAAATTGGACCATTGAGCGACCAGAGGCGACCGATTTGATGCCTTGGTCGCTCAACAGCTAATTTTGTGGTCGCTATACACAGATTTATATGTGCGTCGGGACCCAAATGGGGTGGTCGCTGGTCGCGTTCAGGCGTTAGGCAGGTGGTCGCATTACGCAGGTCGCCTATTAAACACGTAATTTTTCATGGGGGGACCAGAGAGTGGTCGTTATGAGCAGGTGGTCGCTATAGACAGGTGGTCGCATTAGCAGGTTTGACTGTATTAAGTTATCTTACCTCCTCTCGTAAATATCGACCCGTTCGATTCCCCGATGGTTCTAGTGCTACAAAGATGACAGGCCAGTCTCATGTAGGCGTGTGAGATGACGATGAGGGGGGCTAGGAACAGGAGGATGAGCAGGTAGATGGAGTAGATCTGAGATAGAGTCGTCGTCGGCCAAGCGGTGTTGCACGTCTTGAAGTCGTACCCGTCGTGGTTATAATGGATTTCTCTCTGTCAATGTAACAAGAAAGAATGGTTATGATAAATATTGATGTGGTTATAACAATAATAATACCATACAAAACAATGAAGAATAAATTAACTATTCATTGAGTATATCTATGCGAGATATATTTGTTTTTGGCCACGCGGTGTTAATACACGTCATGACGTCGCAATACCCGTTGTGCTGATAGTGGTGATGAAGTGGAATAATAAGAGTTCAAATAGAACAGCAAATAAGAAACGAAATGAGCAGATACGGTATAAATGGCTTGGTACGAACAGTCACGTCACGTTCACGTATCACGTCACGTGAACGGTTCTGTACCTTTTGTGAAACAGGTCACCCAAATCTACGAAGTGTAGGGTAAAGTGACCCAACAATTTGTCGTTTTCCATGCCAGTAAAACTCGAATCGTCACGTCTACCAAAACGTGACGTGAGTGTTTAATCAAGATTTTTAAAATTGCAAGCGCTTGTTACTAAGACTAGACATACACGCACAAAGACATTTAAAAATGTCGACGAAAATGCCGAAACCGCCTTATCAAATCATTTCAATCATTATGTTTATAATATATACGTGCATAATTCAGAGTAATCTGAGACGATAATATGCAGTTCTGTCATTTAGGTAATGTACAACCATACCACTTGCATTATTTGTCTTGTTATTAGAGTATTTCTAAAGACGTGTCGTGCGTGGATTTTGGCAAATGTTGATTTCCAGCTGAACTGCATGCTACACGCAGCGGACCTTCGGTTCGCATACGCCTGAAGTTCCCGTGCTGGACGTCTGCGCGTGGGCGTTAGTGGCGTTGCATGTGAAAGTGAGTGAGTGAGTGAGTGAGTGAGTGAGTGAGTGAGTGAGTGAGTGATCAATGAGTTTAAAAGTAATAAAACAATGATTTGATTAATAGTGTTAAATTATGGTGATTGAATCGAGTCAATCTATAAATCAATCATTTAATTTAACAATCAATCAATCAATTAATCAGTCAATGAAACAATTGATCACACCAACCAATCAATACTAAATAAATAAATTAAAGTATTTGGCATCCGAACTAGCTACTTGTAGGCAGTGGCGTACCCATGATTTTTTCAAGGGGTGGGTGTAGGGGGGGGGGGGGTATTTCGTATTTCAGACAAATTGAAGTCAGCGGGGGAGTGTGGGTAGGGGGTGTCCGTAGAAAATGATCTCAGCCGAGGCCGAGACCAGGACCGGTCACACATTTCGAGGCCGAGACCAAGACATTTCTTGAGAATTATGTAAGAGGCGGGGGGGGGGGGGGGGGTAGGGGGTGTCCATCCCCCTGCCCCCATGCCTGGGTACGCCTATAATTGGTATAACAGTATAGGTAGGACTTGTTCGTTCACGATTAAATATACCGAGAATTAGTCTCTTCTCAACGACAATTTACATTCATTTTTTGTACGCAAGCGCCAATTTACGTGAGCTTTCATAAATTGCATATAGTATATCAACAAACTGTTGGGTCACGTAACCCAACACTTCGTAGACTTGGGTGACCTATTTCACGAATTGTTGGGTCACTTTACCCTACACTTCGTAGATTTGGGTGACCTGTTTCACAAAAGGTACAGAACCTTCACGTGACGTGAACGTGAACGTGACGTGACTGTTCGTACCAAGCCAGTATAAATATATTTGAGATAGAAGTCGTCGGTGGCCAAGCGATGCGATACGCGTCTTGACGTCGTACCCGTCGTGGTGATGAGGATTTCTCTCTGTCATGTCTGTGATGGTGTATAACTACACAGAATTCTGATTATGATATGGTTATTATAATGGGAACATTTTTTAATAAGGAGAGAAAGAGAAGAAGAGCAGAACAATCAGAGCTGAGATGAAGAAAAAAGGTAGAACATGTTCTTGGAGTACGTGAAACAAGGGCTGCATTTTTTTTTTATATTAAAGGCGGTGTGGCAATTCATGGGCCCCGTTGCAGAACGACTTGCTATTGGTTGTAGAGTTGCAATCGATTGCAAGTCAGAAATTATGCACATTATTTTGAACCAATAATATTCGCGCATTTAGTCACATGATGTGACTTGCAATTATTGCAACTCTTTCTGCAACTGGGAAATTAAGTCATACCCATCGTTTGCCTCACATAATGCACGATGAGATATATTGATAGTATTTAAAAACACAGAAAGTAGGCAAGTAATAGGAGTTTGGACATGTCTATATGACTTGAAAGATTATAATCTTAGCCTTAAAGTGATCCAGGTAAAGTGTCTAACTCCACGAAAAATACTTGGGGCTTCCTCGTTTCTCTTCTGTCGTGTTGTTTAGCTTATGGTAAGAGAAGAATAAAATAGGGTTCGATTTTTTCAAATGTCCCTTTAGTATGAAGATAATTATCATTGAAAATCATTATTTCAAAAGCGTTAGCTAACGGTTTTGATAAAAAGTAAAATTGTCGTCGCTGAACACGTCCTGCCAGCGGGCGTGGGAAATTGTCCCGACCCATTGAACTTTGAGCCTAGCGTGCGCAAATTCCATGAATTCCGTACCGTCTGTAGTTGTATACACGGGTGTGGATATCGTCAAGATCAAACGGATGATTATTACTGCGACAAATCTACAACAGACCATCAGTATTCGGTGATAAAATATGAACTCATTATTCGTTTTTTTTTCACTAGGTAAACAGTGTTCGTTTTCTTTCAAACTTTCACAAATCTTTCAATTCTATTTTACAATGATATTGATATAGGATTGAAGTCTCAAATGTCAGTTTGTGCAATATCTGACACTTTACACGGATCACTTTAAAGGTTCCATGACATGCACATGCATGTTAACTTCTATTTATCTGTATTATTTATGATATATTATATATAATATGTGTAACCTTTTTGACCGACGGCTCTTGGAAAATCAAAGCTTGATAGATTGTTAATTTGCAACCTATACACATACTATTGCCAGTTTCAGATAACCCATTATTTCTGACTTTTGGTGGGTTATGCTATGCAATAAACAACATGTTTATGATTATAGTGGTGTAATAATAACACACGTTTAAATTGTTAACACTAAACAAAAACCGAAGAATTGTTTTGAAATACATAATCATCGTCGTGATAGATGACTTCTCTTGGTGAATGGTGATGATGATGATGATGATGATGATGATGATCTTGATGATGATGATGACGATGGTGATGATGATGATGATGATGATGATGATGATGATGATGATGATAATGAAGATCTTAATGATGATGATGAATATAATAATGACAATTATTATATTGTATGATAATATTAATAATACTTCCATCAATAATACTACCAGGAACAACAACAATACAAAACACTACAATCTTAATCACATTATAAAAATAACAAATTGAATAGCCAGTTTAGATGTGGGTGTGACATATAGACAAGATCGATTTGCCTCAACACATATTTTGGTAGACGGGTGAAGACAGATGTTTAACACTGCGTGCTCGACTTAACACTTAACATACCGCTATATAATATATAGGCCTATATAATATACAGTATATACATCACACATCACGTTGTGAGTTGTTAGAGCTTAAAATAAATTAATATTTATACAAACAAAAACATGATTATGATCGAGCCTATTCTATTCTAATTTTTTGTGCCGTCCCCGTTAACACTTGGAACTCTAGGCAATGATTCAAGAGAATCTAATTTTACAACCGCTCAAGAAAACATGTTTCTTATGTTAGTGGAGAATATCGTAGTTTGGCGAAAATGGAAAATGTTGTTACCAATTATGCCGATAGCACGTGCAAGAAAATCAAGTAAAATGCAACGTCGCTCATTCACGTTTTGTCCATCGCTTTGTTTCTTACAAACTCAACGATACACGGTATAATGTTGTTACCAATTATGCCGATAGCACGTGCATGAAAATCAAGTAAAATGCAACGTCGCTCATTCACGTTTTGTCCATCGCTTTGTTTCTTACAAACTCAACGATACATGGTATAATCATAATATTTACATGACGCTAAATAGCTGTTTAAAAGCATGTTCATTCAACTTTCATGATAACAGTTGTTTTGAAGAAAGGTAATGTGTTTAGAGAAGAGGTCCCAGTAATCGTGAATAATAGTTTAAAATAAAGATACGTCCTGATGTGAGTCCGTTTGCGCTCTATATACTCCTAGTTTATAATGAAGTCAGAGCTTTATTCCCGAAGGCGCTCATCAATTTTGTTCAACTTTGGAGAAAAGCAGGTTTCTTTGTGCAACTTTGTACACATGCCTATGGGGATACGAAAATGGAACGTTCCATAGTTTGATTTAGCTTGAGTAATTTGTTCTAAAAGTTTAATTTCAAGATGGATATTATTCCTTTTTTGTATGGAAAGTGGATTTAGCGCCGTTTGAAACTAAGTTCTTCATATACCATGGGATTACAAGCAATATTTATGTACATGGGGAAACACAACAGTGCTATAGAATCCTAATTATTAAACAAGAGGTTGTGTAAATTAACCATATACTAATAAATGCATTGCGATGCTTTTCCTATCGTCGTACAAAATATTACACCGCGAATCGCTTACTCTGTTGATGTAATTTAATTTATTATTCTCACATTTTTTGAGAAAAATAAATAACCTTGATCAGTGATGGCCTACTAGTCCAAATTAGCTGGTACAAGTGGTATATAGCCCGCGGATAATTGAATGTCAATCGAATGAAAGCAACATTAAATCAAATTACGCTATAAAACCCCCACAGTAAAACAAGTTGAATTGTACATTATACAGGAGGAATATCAGAATGTGGCAGCAGCGAATAGTTGCGGTTGAATAACCTGGACGCGCAAATCGATCCGTATTGTAGTTAAAACATTACGATCGATGCATTAAAGGGGTAGTTCAGTTTTGGTAAAGAGGGCGCTGCACGAAATAGTTTCTTTGTGAGATAATGAAAAACTGAGTGTAAAATTTGAAAGAGCAAACAATTTAAATGGCAGAATAAACTTAATTTGATCAAAATCGGTTCAGAAACGGCTAACATTTCAATAAATATATCCGATCGTAATAAACGATTTTTAATATATTTTTTTTAAATGCTTAAACTTTTTCAAAAATCGTCATGATGATCTCTCTAATTAATTGTTATTTCAACAAAACATCACATGCATAATTTTTTATGAAAAATGGTTGAAACCAATGCTTTTTAGACAGCGCCCTCTTGTGTTTTAATGGCTCTTTTTGAATGATAACAGGCTGTTTACTTTAGTCGTTTGTAATTTTCTATACCTTTCGAGCATGGTGGAGTTATAACTAGTAGTTTGTAGTGTTATTGTGCTGGTTTTTGTTACTAAATTCAGCCTTACCAAAACTGTACTACCCCTTTAATAGAACAGAAACGATGAAAATACATACTTTGGTCATACAAAACTTAAAGGGGTCTAGTATAATTGTCCAAATCCTCCAAACTTACTTCGATTCTGGCGGTTCTCTACCTTGTTGTATTCATATTAACAATAGAAGCATGGGACGGGTTTAGTCTTTTCGAATTTTCCTTTCGTTAAAAAAGATCTTTACGATTGAAGTGTTTATTATATTAAACTATCCACTAGATAGTCGTAACCGTGTACAAATTTAGTGCAATAAGTGAGTGAGTGAATATCACTTTGCATGTTCGTTCATTACTCGGCCATAATAATAACATCCATTTAACACGAAATTTTCTCATAATACTCAGTGGACATATCAGATCACAACAATACACATTGTATCAACCATTTATTTTTTGCGCATGTCAACACAGTTACTAGATCCCTTTAAAACAAAGACAAGCACGAACTTGGGTAATTAATGTATACACGATACATACAAATGGGAGGCGGTTAACATAGTTCATGGGACCATAATGCATCCAAGACAAGTACGGATGAAGGGGCGCGCGGAGGGGGGGGGGGGGGGGGGGGGGGTAGCAACAATACGCATGGGCCAAATTTTAAACACAATTATATCAATCGATTAACATAACGAAAAATATGTTCTATAGATTAATGATGTTTTTGTTTGTATTCGTCAATTGTAGTTAGTCGGTCGTCAACATTATGTTGACAACATTATGTTTCTACAAAATCGATTACATTATAAATGTATAACAGTAGCATAGTTTGATTGTATAAATGTGTCAACACTTTACTTATATCAAATTGCATTTAAGTAGGAAAATAAATATGAATCAAAATATAACATAACATTTATACATGATGGGACTTTTCCTGAGTAAGATATAAGGCACTTAGTGCCTAATCCATTGGCAGAACAGGGCAAAGGCACTATTAAAAAGGCAACTCTGGTTAAACAAAACCAATTAATCTATTAATTTTTCTCAAATCATGCAAACTATGGATACAGGAAAACATTTAAATCCATACCTTGCTAAATAGGGCGGGTATTGAGACGATAAAGGACGCTAGCCAGAGACCTGCAATGACACGCTTAGCTCGCCCCATGGTGACGAACGATTTAGCTTGTAGCGGGTGCAGAACAACGTAGTACCTGTATAGAAAAAAAAAAAAAGAATCAGACAATATAATTGAATACAAGTTGCACAAAATGAGTATTGAAAGTTATGACATACAAAATAAAGCAATTAGTTGCTTCACTAATTTTCCAAAATAAAATATCAGAATCCAACCAACTTGCATTTATGATTGAGACAAACAGACGAAGACGTATAATCTGATATGTTGCCCTTTCCTAAATGCATGATATGTATGGATTGTAACGAGTGCAGAACAACGCAGTACCTGTGTGAAAGCAAATAAGAATTAATTAAAATAATAAAGCCAAATATTTATTTTAAAAATAACAACATTTAATAGAAAGATGCCGGATATCGCACGCTATAACCACACCAAAGTGACTAAAGGAAGAATGTAGGGCAACCTATTACCTGCATGGGTGAATCAAACGATTTATACATTGTATTACTATAATACATGTTACTAAAATAATCATTAAAAGCTAACACAATATTACGATTTTTTATTGAGACGAAAACAAAGCATTGACCCATTATGTAAGTTGATGTTAACAAAGAAAGTTATTCACATTCATGTTCGTCCAAGTATAAAGTACAATCAATGTCACTCAGTCGGATTTGTGCAATGGCAGGCTGATTTTATTTCCATGTTGTATAAACATGATAAAGAGGATAATAATAAAAATACGCAAAGATTAAACAGTTGGACTACAAAGCACCTGTTTTTTTTTCATCATTTGTAATTTTAATCACTGTAAACTTTCAAATACCACCAACTGGATATTCGTAGGATCTTTGTAGCTCATGGAATTGTTCATTTTGTAATTCATCGAATCTGCACAAAATCACGTAAACGCTGCATTGTGTAACCTTAATTTTGCTTTCCATTAAGCTGTTAAGCAAAGATCGTGACCATAAACCGCCTTCTTTCAATACGTATAAACATCATCTTGATAGGAATTATTTACTGAAAAGACGAATCGATTGACCGTTTTGGAGAAAGTAAAGCGTGATTGTTGACGTGCATGGCCAATCGAATTGTTTATAATGGGATAAAAACAAATCAGGTACCATAGATAAGGTCACGTCTCTGATTGTTTGCGAAAGATCACGGTCAGATTGTCGCTGGTGGTTGATTTCTGAATGAAACAGTTTAAACAGTTTAAAGGGGTAATACAGTTTTGGTAAGGCTGCACTTTAGTAACCAAATCCTGCACAGTAACATTACAAACTGAATCCACCATGCTCGAAAGGTATACAAAATTACAAACGACTAAGTAAAAAGCCTGTTATCATTCAAAGAGAGCCATTAAAACACAAGCGGGCGCTCTCTAAAAAGGCATTGGTTTCAACCATTTTTCATACAAAATTATGCATGTGATGTTTTGTTGAAATAATGATTGAATAGAGAGATCATCAACAACTATTTAAAAACCGCTTTTGACAATTTTTGAAAAAAGTGTAAGTATTTTTTTGGGGGGGTTAAATCATCGAATAAATTTGGGGCTCAAATTTATTACGATCGGATATATTTATTGATATTTTAGCCATTTCTGAACCGATTTTGACCAAATAAAGTTTATTCTGCCATGAATTATTATTTTTTGTTTTTTTAATTTTTTTTATTATTTTTTATATTTTAATGATTTGGTTGAATAAATTGAACTTGTAAGGAACGCTTCATTAATTCCCACTCTCTCTCCCTCTTGGTAAAAGAAAAACCGAAAGTATACCGCCTACACATACTTAGTCTTTAGTCAAGGCTCCGGGTGGCTGCAATAATAGTAAAACAACTGCCAGTTGCAGTTAGTATGCTTTACTGATTTTGAGATCGCTTGTGACTAATTTATCGTTGGATCCTGGACAAAAGGCTAGCTTATTATCATGTGAATAAAATAGTTTTGGAATTGGATTAACTATTTCTATAGTTTCTATAGTTTTGTGATTTGAATATAAAAATAAATGCAAGCTAAATATTGATAATTATAGGCCTGTTGCCATGTTGTCAATTTTCTCCAAATTATTGGAAAAAGCTATGTATAGTAGATTATTTAGTTTTCTTGAAAAATATGCAATTTTAGTTAATGAACAATTTTGGTTCAGAAAAAAAAAACACTCAACTGCACATGGGGTCTTGAATTTGTCTAATTATGTTATAAATGAATTGGATAAAGGTAACTTGTGTTTAGGATTATTCATGGACCTGTCAAAAGCATTTGACACCATCGACCACCACATTTTTCTCGATCAATTATGTAATTATGGCGTGCGAGGTGTAGCACTAAACTGGTTCAGATCATATCTGACTGGTAGAAAACAGTATGTGGTGGTCGATGGTGTCAATTCTGAGCTTGAAGACCTATCATGTGGTGTACCACAAGGTTCTGTTTTGGGACCTTTCCTGTTCCTTATTTATGTAAATGACATTATAAAGAGTTCGAAGATTTTTCGGTTTTCTTTATTTGCAGATGACACTGTAATTGTACTATCCCATAAGAATGTGCATACACTTATTTCATTAGTTAATTTAGAATTAAGTAAAATAGTGTCCTGGTTTCAAAAAAACAAATTGCATCTCAATTATGAAAAAAACAAAGTATATTCTATTTTGTTCAAAAAACAGGAGAGTTTCCCCCAACCTTGATTCTATCCAAAGTACATCCCTCCAATGTGTTCAATCATTATCTTTTCTTGGGGTTATTATTGATGAATTCTTAAGTTGGAAGGCTCATGGAAAGAATGTTACTTTGAAGGTATCAAGAGGTGTTGGAATATTATCAAAGTTCAAATATATTGTCCACAAAAATGTTTTAATGCTACTTTATAATTCAATAATACAACCACACTTAGGTATCATATTGCAACATTGTGTGGGGAAACTCTTATTTATCTCATTTAAATAAAATAAAATTGTTACAAAAGAAGGCTATTAGAATCCTAACAAATTCAGAGTATAATTGTTCTAGTAATCCCTTATTTATTAATATGAAAGTTCTTCCAATACAGCAACTTATAACGCTTAACACCCTCATATTCATGTACAATTCCCATACTGGTCATCTCCCGCACATATTTAAAACTTTGTTTGTAATGAATTCATCTGTTCATCCTCACAACACAAGACAAAGAATGTTATTACATGAGCCTCCTGTGCGTACAACGCATGCTCTTAATTCATTTCAAAATGTGTTAATAAGCAAATGGAATAATCTCAGCTCTAATATAAGATCCAGTACAACTTTGACAAGATTTAAGAAATTGTGTAAAAGTGAATTGTTCAAAATGTTATCATCTAATTGAGTAGACTGAATTTATATATGTTATTCTGCATTTTTTCCTCTTTTCTACTTTCTTTCATTTCTCTTCAAAATCTGCTGCGACATGGTATGAGTGTAATTATGCATGTGAGTTGGGTGGAGGAGGGGGGGGGGGGGGGGGGGGGGGGGGGGGGGGGCTCACAAATGTAGTTTTATGTATGAATATGTATTTCCATCAGTGTGTATGCAATATATTGTTATGTATTGATATGTGAAAGGGCCCTATTACAAGCTCTGCTTCCTAGGTGTCCTTAACCATTCATTATATTTTACATTGTACAACAGCATTCATGTATACAATTTGTATTTGATTTTTAATGATTTGGTTGAATAAATTGAACTTGAACTTGAACTTGAAAATTGCATTTTCTTTCAAATTCGACACTCAGTTTTTCATTACCTCACAAACAAATTGTGTTGTACAGCGCCCTCTCAAACCCAAACTGAACTACCCCTTTAAAAGGATAGTACAGTTTTCGTCAAACATAGTTTTTTTAAACTAAAACTCGTAAGTTATTATTAAAAAACTAACAGATACAATTCAATGATGCTTTTAAAAGGGTAGTCAAAGATATAAACGGTTAAGTTACAGGGCTGTTTTAATTTTGTTTAAACGGCCGTTAACATAATAGGGCGCCCTCCAGACATAATCAAGTTTCAACCATTTATTACATCGAAAATGTGAAGGTGATATTTGGGCAAAATAATTGTTTAATAGAGAGATCATCAAAAACTATTTTTAAAAAAATTTGGTATATTTTCAAAAATATGTAAGATTTACAACAAATATTTCTTAATTGTTTTAATACAAGTTGATCCCCAACATTAATTCCAGTCGGATATACATATGCCTATGTCAGCTGTTTCTGAACCGATTTCGATCGAACGAGGTTTGGTTATGTCTTTTAAACTGTGAGCTCTTTCAAAATTTTCGCTTGGTTTCTCATTTTACAAACAGTTGTTTATCAAAACGCAGTGGTCCTCTAAACCAAAACGGGACTATCCCTTTTAAAAAGCGATTTCATCCAAACTGCAGCGGTCTTGGAATTTGCTAATAGAGGTGAAACCCCTAAAAATATTATGCTTTAGTTAAAGTGACTACGTAGTTGTATCAATCACTTTCACAAATAACCATATAAATAGCCTAGATGTTTCCGAAGATGCTTGAACCAAATTGACTAAGGGCATAATTAATCGCTATACAATGAGCCATGGGTCTGTAGTAACACACTAATTTTAATTTATTCGTTTTAATTTTACTAAACGTTGAATAAAGATATTATAGCTATAATCTTCTATATAAACAAAATGATATTATCAAAATTAAGGAATAAAACAGGAAACAATACATATTATGATTCGTGTTTATTTAGTTTATCATGATTTTACTGTTCTATGGTTCTAAAACCAACTAAAGACGCACACGGTAAACATGGTAAAGGGCATATTCTTATATAATTATGTTTTAAATGTTGTCGATGTTGATTATTTTTCTTTTAAGTTAAATCATTCATTTAACTTACAGTTCAAATAATTTACTGGCTCTGACAGGTCTCATGAACTCGTGCAGCATTTTATTTTATTAATTTGGTTGCATTTTGATCAAATAATTTTTTTTCGTCACTAAAATTGTATGGTCTTTAAAATTTGACACTCAGTTTTTCAGTGTATCACAAAAAAAAGTAGTTTGTGTAGCGCCCTCTATGCCAAACCCCAACTATCCCTTTAATTTGGTTGCATTTCAAGGTGATATGTCGCTAAGCAGTGTTCAGGGATTTTTAATCAAAGTAGATTTCTTATGAGGACCATTGTATTGATAACCTAAATCGAATTATCATGTTCGCAGTAAATTAGCACCAACATTTCGTTTAATATTCGATGACAATGGCATCTAATCAACCCATAACTCAATTCGAGAAAGATTTTTGATTTTATTTTATTTTATTTCCACATTCAAAGTTTAATATACAATGTAAAAGCAAAGAATACAAAAACATATCATATACATAACAATTACTACTGCAAATATACATTTACATAATTATATACAAACAAGTAAGGCATGAAAAAGAAAAAAACAACAACAACAAAAAAGACACCATAGATTGAAAATACAGAAGTAAGGGGGAAAAGTATAAACCGTATTTGAATGTGGGGGGATAACCAAAAGCCAAAATAAAGGCTTATCTAGGGCAGTCCCCGAGAAACTAACAAAAGACTGGATAATTAATACATGTATAGGGATTAGAGAGACAGAGAGGGAGGTAGTGAGAGAGAAAGTAAACAGAGAGGGGGAGGGGAGATAAAAACTAAAAGAGTTTGTTTACATGCATGAACAGTTTTAAGAGTGATTGCACAGCATAATATACAATTTGAATTTCTTTTTAAAATTGGATAATGTTGGACACAATTTTAATTCATTTGGTACCATATTCCAGCTTTTTGATCCTACAAAGGTAATGGTAATTCTTGAGAAATTATATTTATACAATGGTAGACGTACATTCCCCTGAGCTCTTGTGTTGTGTTGATGAATTGCACAATTGAGATTTAAAATATGATTAAATATGGATGGAAGCGAGCCTTTAAAATAAGAATACATAAAAATTGCAATTTGGAATTGATTCAATTGATATATAGTTAAAATATTTAATTTATAAAACAAAGGAGAGCTATGGCTAAGAGGTTGAGCATTACACATTATTCTTATTACACGTTTTTGAAGTATATACAGCCTATTGCTAATAGATATTGCACAATTTCCCCACACTATATTGCAATATGATAAATAAGGTAAAATCAGTGTATTATACAACATTAAAACTACTTTCATTGGAACAATGGGCTTTACACGATAAATAACACCAATTGCTCTTCATATTTTACAAGATATATCATTGACATGTTCTCTCCATGATAATTTTGCATCAATTGTTACGCCTAAAAATGTTATTTTATCAACCTTCTGAATATCAATATTACCAATTTTAATTTGAAGCTTGGCATTATCTACAAATAAATGTTTTGGCTTAAAAAGCATGTAACATGTTTTATCCATATTAATAATTAAACGATTTGCAATAAACCACTTACGAACATTGTTCATTTCCGTATTGACTATATTATTCAATTCAACTATATCAGTGCCTGAAAAAAATAAGTTTGTATCATCTGCAAACATAATTGAAAAGAATAAATCACTAACATACTGAAAATCATTCACAAATAACAAAAATAGCAATGGTCCAAGCACAGATCCCTGTGGAACACCCGTTTGTATGTACTGTGTGTCAGATGAACAATTATCGACATAAACAAATTGTTTACGATTAAAAAGGTAACTATGAAACCATTTCAAAATGTTTCCTCTTATGCCGTAATGCTCTAATTTTTTCAATAATATATCATGGTTTATACAATCGAAAGCTTTCGAGAGGTTTAAAAAGATTCCTATTAAAAATTTCTTTTGTTCAAAAATATTGGCAAGATTATGAGTAAATTCTAAAAGTGCAGTACTTGTTGAGTAGCCATGTCGAAAACCAAATTGCCTTTCATATAAAATATTATTCCTCTCTATATAACTCATGAGTTTATTATACATTATTTTTTCAAATGTCTTTGTAAATACTGACAATAACGAAATCGGTCTATAGTTTGATGCCATATTTGTGTCACCCTTTTTAAATACTGGAACTACTTTAGCTAATTTAAGTTGGTCCGGAAATACTCCGCACTCCAATGAAAGATTACAAATATTGCACAATGGCTGTAAAATAAAAGTAATTGTCTTTTTATACACTTTAACATTAACATCATCAAACCCCGGGCTCTTATTAACTTTAAAATCACGAACAACTTCTAAAATATCGGCAAGAGTTATTGGTGCTAAAAACATAGAATGGGGTAATCTTTTTTTTAAGTAATATTCAAAATCAGTTTCACAATCTACTAACTTTTCTGTGAGCTTACCTCCTATTGTGCTAAAATAAGCATTAAAACAATTTACAATATCATGTTTGTCTTCTTTTAAAATACCTTCATCTATAATTGATTTACATTGATCTTTAGTATTGGATTTATTAAGAATTTTGTTTATCATTTTCAATGTTTTATTCATATCACCATTTAATTCATTAAATTTATTTATATAATATTCGCGTTTACACTTTCTCATTTGTGTATTAAATACATTTCTAAATTTATTGAATCTTCTTTTTCTTATTACTGTAGGATTCCTAACATATTTCCTATACAATACATGTTTCTTTTTGCACATTTTACGCAACGAATTATTAAACCAAGGTTTCTTTTCCTTTTTCAATTTCGATTGAACTTTCTTGACAGGAAAACATTTATTATAAAGGAGCATATATTGATTAAAAAATGATTCAAATCTGTCATTTACATCATCGAAATTGTGTATAAATAACCAATCTTGTTCACGTAACATGGTACTAAACCGGGCAATAGATTCGTCATTTATCACACGTTTATAATAGAAAGATTGAGGTAGTGTATTTTTTATATTACGAGATATTGCGAATATTGCACAATGGTCACTAAAATCACAAGAGAATATACCAGAGTAGCATATATTATCTATATTATTCGTAAAAATATTATCTAAAAGAGTCGCACACTCAACAGTGACTCGTGTAGGCTTAGAAATTAAAGGAGTAAAAGACAAGTATAATATAATGGATTTCCAGTTAGATGACATCAACATTATGTTAAATGTTCAATAAATATTGAATTTGACTAGCTCATAACCCAATTCTAGAAAGATAATAAGTATCTTAGCTTACTGTATCATGATGACAGATTTGATCAAAAACGAGTTGTGTCTGATTGTCTCTGAAAATACTATCAATACTATTATTCAATTCGCTGTGTAGTATTTCATTCTCTTATCGAGTGACATAAGTTATTGCTCCATTTAATTTGTTTTACCAACAATGCTATATTTTAATTTACAACAAATAACATAACATGTGGAGGAATACGAAATATGTATTCGTTTGTCATCAGTTGTTTACGACTTTTTTGGCGACGAGCATGATTTATTGCGTGTCTGACTTTAATGTTCTAATTTACGATTACATTAATGACCTTGTAAAACAGCTGTGCAGACGTTTTTACTTCGTCGTAAAGTTGTCATGCAGGAAGATCTTAGGGAGTAATTACTTCGGGAGCTTTGGACTAGATCTTGGATTATGTTTCGTTTTCCGGCTAAGCAAAGAGGTGAAAGGTTAACAACTGCATGCTCCAAGGGGTTATCGCCTGGTTGTCGCTTTTAAAGTGATCTAGTAATTTCGTTGACATGTGCAAAAAGTGATGAATGGTTGATACATTTAGTATAGTGTTGTTATCTGATTATGTCCACTGGGTATTGTGTGAAGGTTTCAAGTTAAATGAACGTTATATTGCCGAGTAAAGAGCGAAATGCAAAGTGATATTCACTAACTCATTGCACTGACTTTGTATACGGTTACGACTATCCAGTGAATAGTTTAACATCTGCACACCTCAATTGGAAAATATCTTGTTAACGAAAGGAAAATTTGAAAAACCGAAACCTGTCTCATGCTTCTATTGTTAATACAAATGCAACGAGTTACGAGGGAACCGCTGGAATTCCAATTGGATTTTGAGGATTTCGACAATGTTACAAGATCCCTTTACTAATGAAAGTTGGAATTTGGTTTGGTTTCCAAAGCGACATTTCATACCAATCATAATTATACCAATATCATTGTTAAAGGGACTTAGTAACATTGTCCAAATCCTCAAAATAAAATTTTAGTTCTAGCGGTTCCCTTATACCTTGTTGTGTTCGTATTTACAATAAAATCATGGGACAGGTTTCGGTTTTTCAAATTTCCCTTTCGTTACAAAGATATGTACGATCGAAGTATTCAGATAAGAAAAACTCCGGGCGAGTTTTTCATCCCTGTACAAAGTGAATGCAGTGAGTTAGTGAATATCACCCAATATCACTTTGCATTTTCGCTCATTACTTGGCCATGCAATGTCAATTTGACTTGAAATTTTCACACAATACCCTGTGGACATATGAGATAACAACAATATACATTGCATCAACCATTCATCACTTTTTGCACATGTCAACAAAGTTACTAGATCCCTTTAATATTGTTCTGAATGATGTGTGATATTTTCATAGAAAAATAACAATATGTATCTAGTGAAGGAGAAAAAAAGGGTGAAAATGAATACCAGATTTTATCACATATTGCCCATTGATATTGACTACGATCGAAAGTCGTTCCTGGGACACTTGTCATTTAATCATTTCTCGATTATTAGGGAGACATTATCAATAACAAAAAAAAACACTCACATTTTATTATGTTAGCATAAGCCAAGCAATAAAGTACAATACAACTGTGAAACCTCCGAGTGTTGTTGGTTAAATGTGGCAAAGTGAAAGCGTCGCTTCAAGTTTATGATAAGAGTTATAGATTTAGGATGAGTTATGGGGCCATGAACGTTAATTTTGTAAATCAAAGCGGATCAGTAGTCGTCGAAGTAAAATTAATGTCCGGGAAACGGGCAAATTATTATAACGTTCCGCTATTAATTTCCTTTTTCCATTCATGGCGTTTTATAGTCAGGTTGTTAAACGGTATACGGTAGTGATCTTTTTTGGGGGGATATCAACTAATATTTGATGAGCCTCAAAAATGAATCTGTCAACCCAACCGTAAAGTAAAAAGTCATCGTATAGTTACGTGTATTATTTAACACAAATAGTGTGTAATACTGTAATAGTTAAGCCTCATCAGTAAGTTTTAATTTGACAATATGCACACATGATATTATCTGCGCCTTGTTTAAAACATCTTTTAAAGTGTGTATGGTTTTGTTTTTACTATAGTGTACATAATATGGTATATGCCTGTTCTGTATAAGTTCAATCATTACTACCACCATCAATGTGTTAACACGTACTGTGAATATAATGTATGAACTACAAAAAAAAGAAACACGCGATACTATGTAATTATCCAAAGAACACGCTACGCAGTATGAGTAAAATAAGCCCTCAATTAAAGTGAGACTATTGGGATAACGAAAAAGGGATGACCGTAGGAATTTAGTCAGAGAAAGGGATCAACACCCAAACCATTTATTATCGAGATTTAGAACAGGGTGTGTATTCGGAAAACGATTTTATGCCAAAATGTATTGTATCTACGTCACTAACATAATGTTAGCCAAATCGGTATTCTAAAACTATACTTAAAGGGGTAGTACGGTTTTGGTAAGGCTGAGTTTTACTAACCAAAACCTGCACAATACAGGGGCGGCAGAAAGGTTTTGAAAGTGGAGGGGGGGGGGGGGGCTGACCACATTTGAATTGTTATATATTTTATTATTTTATGCTTATGTATTTCTTTGTTTTAAGCCCAAAAGGTGGGGGGCTGCAGCCCCCCCAGCCCCAGTGGTTCCGCGGCCCCTGCAATAACATTACAAACTGATAGTTATAACTCCACCATGATCGAAAGGTATAGAAAATTACAAACAACTAAGTAAAAAGCCTGTTATCATTTTTAAAAGAGCCATTAAAACACAAGAGGGCGCTCTCTAAAAAGCATTGGTTTCAACCATTTTTCATACAAAATTCTGCATGTGATGTTTTGTTGAAATAATGATTGAAATAGAGAGATCATCAACAACTATTTCAAAACCTCTTTTGAACATTATTTGAAAAAAGTTTAAGCATTTTTAATTTTAAAAAAAGAGTCATTGAATAAATATGGGGCCCAGATTTATTCCGATCGGATATTATTGATATTTCAGCCGTTTCTGAACCGATTTTGATCAAATTAAGTTCATTCAGCCATTAAACTTGTATGCTCTTTCAAATTTTACCCTCAGTTTTTCATTATCTTACACAAAAATTATCAGCGCCCTCTATACCAAAAACTGAACTACCCCTTTAAGGTAAAGCGATTTGCTAACAAATAACCGAATAAAGGTATCCAGTAACTGTGTTATCTTATGCAAAAACTGGCAAATGGTTGATGAAACGTGTATTTTTGTGATCTGATTTGTCCACTCTGAGTAATGTGTGAAAATGTCATGGTGAAAGGAATGTCATGTGACCAACTAACGAGCGAAAATGCAAAGCGATATAATCGCTTACTAATTGCGCTGACTGTGTACACATTTATAGTTATCCACTAGATAACTATGTATCTGAACACTTCAAATCATACATAACTTTATAACGGAAGAGAAATTTGGGGGGAAAACGATAGCTGTTACATGCTTCTGTTGGTAATACGAATACAATGTGGTAAGTGAGAACCGCTACAAATTACAAGTAAGTTTTGAGGATTCTTACAATGTTACTAGATCCCTTTAATGGACAATGAAACCCAAGCAAAATGTTGCTTGCATAGACTTGAAGAGATTAGGAGGCATAATCTCTGAAAGTTAGAGTATAATCAAGCAAGAAACAAGAAAATTATGGCTCTTTGAAGATGTCCATTTATTCCTATGGAGAACTCAAATTGGCAACGCACTCTGATAAGTGTGTGGACTACTCCCCATTATGCTTTGTATACAAATGTTCCCATTTTTACAGTTTTCTTCATAGTCAAACTTTTCCATTCCCCCAACTCATGATATGTTATGTATAAATGCATTCTACAAAACATATGTTGAACCCAAACGAAGGGTAAACATACATTTTGAGAAAATTGAACAAAATTGAAATTTTGTGTACAAAATGTATGGGGAGTAGTCCACAACTTTGCCAGAGTGCGTTGCCAATTTGAGTCACTCGTAGAAACAAATGGCTCTATTCAAAGATCCATAGTTTTTTTTTATTTCTTGACCGATTGTGCTCAAATTTTCATGGACTATTCATCCTATTTAGTGTCTTATAGTGCATACAACAATTTGTCTGGATTTCATTGTCCTTTAAAAGTTGCGCATTAATGTTAATAGATATGAGGACAACGAATACAGGAATACACAAAACGTGCCCCTCCTCCAATACGTGCATTATAACGTGTGCCCCTCATCATGCTCATGTAGAGTTATTCCGCCCTATACCACCGCACAATGTTGGCATATATAACCGCCCACGAGTTACCCACATGCTAAATTTATATTATATTAACATCTGTGAAAATTATACACAAATTGCTGGCTTAGTGTGAAGTGTGCACATGAATACTCACAAGGACATAGATGATCTTTAGATCCTATCAAACTTGTATTGTATTAATGTATGTCAAAGCCCGGTATTAAAGCAGTTATTTATACATTCTGATTCCTTTTCGAAGATCATATAATTTAAATCTTCCTTCCGTGTATGAATAACAATAAACCGCCTCCAATTTCATTACGCAAGTCTGAAGAATGTCATTAGTATCGAAATAGATGAAACTCCTTCAACTATTGATTAAAATGAAAACATCAAACAAGCATTCGAAGTATTGTTAAAGGATAATAGTGGCCATTGAAACATACATTCAGAAAACAAAGGAAATACAGGCCTCAGAATTAGACTACAAATCGGTCAGTACTCACGCACCATTTGAATTCAGTATCACTATAATTATGAACTTTCAAAATTTCCAAAACAGATGCCTGATTGTATAGTATCTTTCTTAATGGCAACTCTTTCCATGAAGTTGATGATGCCGGCATTGTAATGATACACTACTGCATGTTATAATATTCTTGCGGTTTATTAAATGTCCTACTAACTTTGGTGGTGCCTTTTAAAGGTATAATTAGTTCGAATTCATAACTTAGACGTGAGGTACCATCTTGCGAATGCTTTGCGCACGGTTCGGAATGCATACTGACACCAATGCTACGTACTGTATACGCGCATGCTAGCCTAGTTCAAATTGGCGACCCGCAGTGTACAGTAGAATCCCCGCGCTTGTTTTATACTGTTATGACTAATTAATATTGTGTGTTATTGTTGACAAATTGAAAGACAAACACGACAACAAACTTTAGTGATGCCTGCTAAGTACTAAGTACAACTTACTAAGTAAAAAGCCTGTTATCATTTTAAAAGAGCCATTCAAACACAAGAGGGCGCTCTCTAAAAAGCATTGGTTTCAACCATTTTTCATACAAAATTATGCATGTGATCTTTTGTTGAATGATTAATAGATAGATAATCAACAACTATTTCAAAACCTCTTTTGAAATTTTTTTGAAAAAGTGTAAGCATTTTTTAATTTAAAGAAATGAATCATCGAATAAATATGGGGCCCAGATTTATTCCGATCGGATATTATTGATATTTCAGCCGTTACTGAACCGATTTTGATCAAATTGAGTTTATTCAGCCATTAAACTTGTATGATGTTTCAAATTTTACCCTCAGTTTTTCATTATCTTACACAAAAATTATCAGCGCCCTCTATACCAAAACTGAACTACCCCTTTAAGGTAAAGCGATTTGCTAACAAATAACCTAATAAAGGGATCCAGTATCTTTGTTCACTTATGCAAAAACTGGCAAATGGTTGATGAAACATGACGTGATTGTGTCGTTAGTTTGTTTTCCACCATCGTGGTAATCAATTCGGTCACATTCTTATCAGTTTCTGACAGTTGTATCACTACTGTCAACAATCCCACGCTGTGTTAACTGCCCCCCGAAGCCCAGTGATATCACAGAGATCTGCCCTGCTTCTAAAAAAGTGCAAACCCTGATAAAAAAAATATACTGGATGCAGGCTTGAGTGCTAAAAAATCACGATAATCACGACCACAGTTTAGGCCCTCAAAGTGAGGTTTTCATCAAACAGGAGAATCACGTAATGCGTGTATTTTACGTGATCTGATTTGTCCACTCTGAGTGATGTGTGAAAATGTCATGGTAAATGAATGTCATGTGACCAAGTCAGTAACGAGCGAAAATGCAAAGCGATATAATTGCTTACTAATTGCGCTGACTGTGTACACATTTATAGTTATCCACTAGATAATTATGTATCTGAACACTTCAAATCATACATAACTTTATAACGGAAGAGAAATTTTGAGAAAAAACGATAGCTGTTACATGCTTCTGTTGATAATACGAATACAATGTGGTAAGTGTGAACCGCTACAAATTACAAGTAAGTTTTGAGGATTCTGATGACAATGTTACTAGATCCCTTTAAAAGTTGCGCATTAATAGATATGAGGACAACAAATACAGGAATACACAAAACGTGCCCCTCCTCCAATACGTGTATAAAGTGTGCCCATCATGTAGAGTTAGTCCGCCCTACACCACCGCACAATGTTGGCATATAACCGCCAGCAATAGTTTTAGTTATCCACATGCTTTATTATATTCAACTCTGTGAAAATACTTACAAGGACATAGTCAATATTGAGATCCTATCTACCTTTATAATTCTACTAATTTTGGTAAGCCCGGTAGTAAAGCAGTTATTTATAAATTCTGATTCCCTTTTGAAGATCATAATAATTTAAATCTTCCTTCCGTGTAATAAATAACAATAACCCGCCTCCAATATCATTACACACGTCTGAAGAATATCGCATGACTACTCGCAAGGACATAGATGATCTTGAGATCCTATATCAAACTTGTATTGTATTCGTTTTTGTCAAAGCCAGGTATTAAAGCAGTTATTTTTAAATTCTGATTCCTTTTCGAAGATCATAATAATTTAAATTTTCCTTCCGTGTAATGAATAAAACTTATCCGCCTCAAATTTCATTACACACGTCTGAACTTTCTGAAGAATGTCATTCGTATCGAAATAGATCAAACTCCTTCCAATTTTGATTAAAATGAAAACGACAAACAAGCATTCGATACATTGTTAAAGGATAATAGTGGCCACTGAAGCATAAATTCAATGAACAAAGGAAATAAAGGCTTCAGAATTAGACTAAAAATCGGTCAGTATTCACGCACCATTTGAATAGAGTATCATTATTATGAACTTTCAAATTTTACCACATGGCTGCATGATTGTATAGTATCTTTCTGGTTAATGGGATGTCTTTTTCTGACTTGATGATGTCGGCAATTTAAAGGATGCACTCATGAGAGATGGGGAACATTTTTTTAGGGGGGGGGGGGGCTAAGGCCTTTTGTCCGAATAATTTTCCTTCCCGCCTTTCACCCGACAAGCAAAAGAAAAAAGAAAAAAATCATCGCCTTTTTGATACCTGATAATGATATGCTTTTGATGGTTTTGTCCGATAATTACGTAACGTTATATTGCCCTGAAATGATATGACTTTACTCGAATATGACATGAGTTTGTCCGCATATTACATTACTCTACCCGAATATGATGTGGATTTAACCGAATATAACATGCTTTTGCCCGAATATGACAATGTTTGACCAAATATGACAAGGTTTGACCAAATATTGCCGTTTTCTAAATATTAGGGGGCTGCAGCTCCCCCCCCCCCCCCCCCCCCCACCCCAGCCCCCGCCTCCTATGCCTATATAGATAAACTTTTCCATGTTATATTATTCCTGCAATTTTTGAAATGTCTTACTAACTTTGGTGGTGCCTTTTAAAGGTATATTATTTCGGATTCACAAACTAGACGCGTGGTGCCATCTTGCGAACGCCTTTAATACGCACCGGGTGCGGAGTGCATACTGACATCAGCAGCGTTATGTAATGTACACACAAATCTGCCTAGTTCAAATGGCGAACCCCTGGTGTAGAATCCAAGCGCTTGATGATCTCGATCCTGTTTGAACATGTTTGTTTTATACTGTTATGAGTAATTAAAATTGTTTGTTATTGTTAACAAAATTGAAAGACTAACACGACAACAAACGTTGGTGATGCCTGCAACATAATTTATGTACGCTGCCTTCAAAGGGACTTTATAGTAACGTTGTCCAAATCCTCAACATCAAATTGGAATTATAGCGGTTCCCTCATAACTTGTTGTATTCGTATTAACAATAAAAGCATGGGACAGGTTTTGAGTTTTCAAATTTCCCTTTCGTTAAAGAGATATTTACGATTGAAGTTTCCAGATGTTAAATTATCCACTGGACCGTCATAACCGTGTACAAAGTGAGTGCAATGAGTCGAGTGAATAATCACTTTGCATTTTTGGTCATTACCCGGCCATATAATGTCCACTTAACTTGAATTTGACAGTGGACATATCAGGTAACAACAATATACATTGTATCAACCACTCATCACTTTTTGCACATGTCAACAAAGCTACTAGATCCCTTTAAAGAAGCTGCTGCGCCTTGACTGGCTATAAAAAGACACTACAGAGCGGGATGAAGGGCGACGCGGGGTGAGAACGAAAATAATTGTCTATAAATCATCGGCTTCGTCGCCATCTGTTGATGTTTATTGATGACGATTATACATTAATTCAATGATGCCAGGTCTATCCAATTACACACGATAGCGATCAAATGTAGGAGAAAATAGAAAACACAGATGTGATGGTATGATGTTCCTGTTTTTCACTACCACAAACAAATTATCCTCCTGAGACAAATTAATATGTGTTTAATAATGATAACTGAGAAATTGAACCTAAAATAGTTGTATTGATCCAAGTAAGTCTACTATTCAATGTCAAACCGAATGCAAAATACCATGAAGAGCTTAGTTCCAAAGGGCGCGAAATCCATTTTCCATAAAAAAAAAAGAGTTAACGATATCAGTATTAATAAGCTACGTAGCTATCTAGAAAATAATACACATTTCAGGATAAATGACACAACCTAAATCAAAACATGCAACGTTCCATTTTCATATTCCCATAGGCATGTGTACAAAGTTGCACAAAGAAACCTGCTTCTCTCCAAAGTTTAGAAAATGGATTTATCGCCTTTCGGAATTTAACTCATCATACCTTGAATAGATGTCATATAATATATATTCTTTTTAAAATTTGTTATCACATCTGATTGTTATTAGTATAAATAAAGGACAGGAAATTAATCAGCATTACCCATGCAAAATGTTTTTCTTGAGTTGATCAATATTGTTTGACAAAAAAACATCATCGTGAATAAATGATTATCTGGGATATGACAGATCGCCAAAACATAAGAGGCTGTAGCTAGGGGCAGCATTCCCCGGAAGTCTTATAAAAACACCAGTATTCTGGTCAAATCTCCTGAACTGCAGGAAAATATCTTCTATCTATCTTTATATATCTATATATCTATCTATCTATCTATCTATCTATCTATCTATCTATCTATCTATCTATCTATCTATCTATCTATCTATATATCTTTTTATATTCCACATACTAAGAATCTTGCTCTACGATTGGTCAAAAGTTAATCACGTGATGAAGCATAGTTTCGCCCATCATTGATGGGAGAAGAAAACTTCGTTACACTCTGTAGATATCTTTAGTGAAAGTGTGTTGCACTCACTAGATAAAAAGTACTATCTAGTGAGTGCAACGCACTCTCACTGCGGTTGCATTGACTTGACTGTGGAGCTCGTGTGTGGCTAGTCAAATTCCGTACCCAAATGATGTGGCGGGGTTCTCTATGCGCGCGAATTACAAATTTAATTGTATTCGTTGTGCATGTTAAACGTACGTAGCACACTGTTTCAAGCTCATACGCTATGCATGCACTGTGTATGCATACGTATCGTACAGTACACGGTTAGGTTTGCTGCGTTGTTATTGTTTAATTGCTTGTTCTGTTGTTCGACGTAAGATTTGAATTCTAACGGAGCTGAAATGGAACTTTTTTTGCTTGAGAGTGAAAGTAAAGTGTTCCAAGATTATTGCGAATGCTGGAAACAACATACACATTGGAAATTGGAATAACATTGATGTTGGTAAGTAGATCAAACCTAGTAGTAGTAGTAACAGCTGTAATTAAGACTTGCGTTAGACTAGGCCTGCTTATAGACTAGATCTACCGTTTGATGTGGAATATAAAGCAAATAATCACCTTTTGGTTTCAGGCGATGGCAATCTATCACTTCCTCGGCGATCTGAATGTATACGCTATCTTTCCTCAGCTTCGCTTCGGAAAGATAGCTACATCCAGATCGCCTTGGAAGTGATAGATTGTCCCATCACCTTCACCAACGGTAATTATTTGCTTAATATCTATATATATAAAGTTTAACAAGTTGGTCTGCGTCGGTTTGGTGAAATAGACCCAAACAACGTTAATAAAGAACACCGTATGAAAACATAGTTTTCCTAATTTTCGCCCATAGAAATATCTATCTATATTTATCTATCTATCTATTTATCTATCTATCTATCTATCTATCTATCTATCTATCTATCTATCTATCTATCTATATATATATCTATCTATATATCTATCTATATATCTATCTATCTATCTATCTATCTATCTATCTATCTATATATCTATCTATCTATCTATCTATCTATATATCTATCTATCTAGCCTATATTTCTCCATTACAGAAGGAAGGCCTCTTCATCACTATTCCATTTTCTTCTTCTTGTGCTTGTCGCATCCATATACAAAAAAAATCTCTGATGTCATCCATCCAACGTCTACTCTGTCTGCCTCTTCGTGTGGTTTGTGTTCTTGGTGTCCAATTGGTTACATTATGTGTTCATCTGCTGTCTATACGTCTTGCAAGTTGGCCTGCCCATGGCCATTTCTTTCTTTTTATTTCCTGTATGATATCTCTGGCATTTGTTGTTTTTTTCTTCTTAAGTCCTCGATTCTGACCTTGTATCTTCTTGTAACTCCTACCATAATCATGTTTGGTATTTCTCGTTTGTCTTGCATAAATTGATCACGACGTGACATTCACAGGCTGCGTCCGCAGTGGCTGTAGCTTGTGCATTAATTTGCATTCTATCATCGATTTGTGGTCAAATTTATAACAAAATTAAAAGCCGCACATCCATTTTCTCTCCTCATTTAGATAGTGACACTAATGATGTCACAACGAAACAAGGTGTATATCTGAACGTGACGCGGGTCATAGCTTCCGGTGACTATACTACTTCTGCATGAGGACGTGAGCAAAAAAGAGGTGCACAATTTATCACTAAAAATTGCCCCACCCCCCCCCCCCCCCCCCCCTCCCCTCTCTCTCTTGCCCCGTACGTTTATTAAACCAACATCCCCTAAAACGTGATTTGTATACGTCTTATATTCAGTAACAATAAGCTTTACTATACAGAATCCCCAAAGACGAGGAACCGAAGGTGTGTGTGTGTGTGGGGGGGGGGGGGGGGGGGGGGGACGGGGGGGGGGGGGGTCCTAAATTGCAATTTGAACTGTTCCCTTGTTACCTCCCCCTTATACGTTACATCAGCCAAAGTTGTCCCGACGGACTGGCCTATTTAGAGACGACGTGACATCGTTATGTCTGATCACATTATGATTACTATACCACATTCACCAAGCAGTCAGGACCACTTTCGCAAAACCGCTATCGGCCAAAATAGCGCTAAAGCACTATTCCGTGATTATCACGTGATACGCAGTATTGCATCATGTTCGGCTCCACGTGTTGTGGCAATGGGCACATTTGTGCAACGGCTACATTCATTTGCATTACATTTATTTTCGCCCAATGTTCAGGACAGATCATCTAAATAGTAAATGTGCAGCATCCTTGATAATTGAACTAAAGGTGTGCAGGTTTTCTAAGTGATCTGGCCTGAACATTTTAAGAACATATTGCTAGATTACGCGGGTTCGTTTTTCAAATAAACGGTTGATTCGTGCATATACTTACGAGACAGCTGTTTGATGCCGTACGAACTGGTACGGTGCAAAATAACGAGAGAAAAGAAGTGATCGTGTGAGAGAGGCGTACAGCTCGGCAAGATAAGAGAACGGCAAAATACTCTTAGCACGCGAAAGGCGAGAATGGCGGACACAAAGCTGCATATATGTGAAAAACGGCTGTACAAAATTATATATGTTTTCGATCACCGATAGTATCGCATGGCACTATCGCCACGAAATATACACCATCTAGCGACATTGATTGTAGAAAAGTGGGAAACCGCTATTTTCACGATAGTGGAAAAGCGAAAGTGGTCCTGACTGCCAAGGAAGGGGGGCAGAAGGAAGGTGGGTAGGGGGGTCCACAAGTTTAATCAGAATTGTGTCTGTGTCTCCTCTCCCCCTTCATTAACACCAGAATCTGACCCAACTGACTGATATAGTAATTTAGACAAGACGTGTCTTTATTGCGTCTGCAGTGCAGTGGTTGTGTATTTGTTGTTGTTGTTAGTTTTGTTGTGGTTGTTTTTAAGGAAGGGAGAAGGGTGACTTAGTATCCCCAAGGCAAGGAGGCAGAAAAAAGGGTGTCATATTTACCATCCGATTTTCTCCCTGCGAATTGCTCCCCTTATCCCTCTCCCACTCTACCGTCTACTGGTCTATTTATACCTGATCTGGAACTCATGACGAGATATCATTGCGTCTGCGGTAACCGCCTTTTTCCTTTTATCTTCGTTTTTTTTTGTTTGGCTGCAGTTTATTGATCTCATGATTGATCTCATGAAGATGTGAGCTTGTTGACTGCTATCGGACATAGCTTATGTATTGATATATTTTGTCGCAGATATTCTCATACCACGGTAACTGTTGTATTGTTTTTTGTCTAACTATTGAGGGGGGATACGTGCCACTGGGGAAAGTAGACAAGTATTGATTATCAGCATGGAGATGATAGGAACGAGTCGGAACGAACAACATGTTTATGTGAATTCAATGATTTTCTACCCACATACACATTTCCCCCTTCACCATCAACATTTTTTTTTTTTTTTTGCACGGCGTTTCTTTTTAATACGGTTTAAATTTTACTGGCTTGGTTTGGTTTGTTATCTGTGTTTGTGCTTTTAACAGAAGCGCTCAGGCAATACTTATGATTATTTAAATCTGGGATCGCCATGTATCGTCACCACTCGAGTGACGCAATCTATATAAGGTTGTTTCGAACCTGCGCCGATGTGTGCGAAGAGCAGATCTCTGACCACTAGACCAAGGACCATAATATTCTTAAGAATTATAGGCTAAAAATATGCATGATATGTACGTCAATATTATTATATCCCCGTCAATAAATGGCGTTATCTAATTTATTATATAGAAGATAGCAGGAAATATGTATTTTAGGCAAATCGAGGCAAAATTAATGTGTTTTGATTTTTTTGAGATTCTATATTCATATATTCATAAGGTGTTTAATCGCTATACAGGTAATACTATAATAGAGAGACCGTGTTTCCATTATCAAAACCTCTAAAGTAACGCTAATCATGTACTGGGCGTATTATTTATCATTCGGAATAGAATAATGTATATTCGCTCAGTCAGTCTTCTTGCTGTTGTTGGTGATATTATTTTTTGTTACAAGTAACTTTTCTGTCGGTTTTTCTCTTCTCTCAATATTTCCTTTACGAAATTAGCCAAAATTTTCTATTTAACATGTTTAAAAGGAATAAAATGTATTCATAGCATATTCCATTTGCAAATAGATGATGAATAAAACAATAAATTCATAAATATTTACATAAATAGATCCAAACAAATATGTGCTAATTATTTCGCTGAGCCTTTATAGTGTAGTTAAATCTCGGGGGCTTATGTTTCCAACACAAAATATTAAAGCTACCGTTTAATATAACCGCATTACAAATGTAATAATCAGGTACTAGGAAAAACGTGCATGTCATGTTTTCTAAATTTAAATTTCGGGCGAATCCTATTTCGACACAACACGTACAAGTACATATATCGCGGATTACTTGCAGTAGAATTAGTTGTGACAACAAGGTTTTAACATTATTTTTATGTTAATGTTTTAATCAATTATCAATTTGTAATGCAATTATAACTTTACTTTACGAAACATTTGGGATCAAGTATCAGTTTGTAATAAAATTATAACTATACTGTACCGGCAACTGGGAGACGCAAACCGCGCCAAATAAGGAAATGTACTTTCACGTCGAAGCCTACAAATCAAACACAAAACTCTTTAATAATAGAAATCTCATGAACATTGTGAGCAAAACATTATTAGATCTTAATCCTTAGAGTGTTACAGCCTAAATCACTTGAAATGATTGATTATTACGAGCGAGTAAGTAGGGATGTTTACTTTTTCCCCATTCTAATGGTAGGGTACCAGACAAAATGAAGATCGCTAAGGTCATTCCTATATTTAAAACAGGAAGTCATGAGGATTTGAATAATTACCTGCCAATTTCTTTGTTATCGTCCCTCTCGAAGATTTTAGAAAGGCTGGTTTATTCACGTACGCTTGCATTTTTAAATGATTGCAAAATGTTATCCAGTTCACAATTTTGATTTAGAGAAAACACTCCACAACCCATGCGTTGCTTTCAATTATTAATAAGATTACTAATGCTATTGATGTTAAATTACATACAGTTGGAATATTTTTGGACCTATCCAAGGCCTTCGACACGATAGATCATATTATATTATTATATAAGTTAAATCATTATGGAATACGTGGGCATGCGTTGGACTGGTTCAGGAGTAATTTAGAAAATAGAAAACAATTTGTTGCTGTGAATGGACATGGGTCAAGCCACAGATTTGTTTATTGAGGAGTACCCCAGGGGGTCACTCCTTGGCCCTCTTCTTTTTATTATATACATGAATGACTTTCCTAATGCTTCTCAAATATTATCTTTTATACTTTTTGCGGACGATTCTAACCTTTTTATTCACATCGTGATCCAGAGGCCTTGTTAAATATAGTTAATAATTAATTATTTAAGTAATTTAATTTCTAGAAATACTGGAATTTTATACAAATTAAGGAGATTTTTCCTACTGTATGTATGTATTATGGGATGTTAGTATGGAACAATAGTACATTATTATTGCTTGACAAACTAGTTAAAATTCAAAAGCGAGCTATTAGAATTGTTAATAAAAAAGGTTGTTATGCCCACACAACATAATTATGTTATTTAAATAGAGTATTAAAATTAACTGACTTATATTTGTATAAAGCTGGGATATGTATGTATACATTTTCCAAAAACGAACTTCCTGAAAGTTTTATGACGATATTCAAAAAGAATAATTATTGTTATACTTACCCAACTCGGCAGAGTGGTTCTTTTCACTTACCACGAACGCGTACACTATTTGCCAACATTTTTTTTTTTTTTTTCTGGTCCAAAATTCTGGAATGATCTTCCAAACGAAATTACTACAAGCCCCTCTCTCTTTGTATTTAAACGTAAATTAAATTTATTTGTATTGCTTAAGTTCTCGAACTAATTACTGTTTAGTTAGTTGTATTGATTATATATCCTTATTGCTCTTTATAAGTAAGTTTCCGCTTTGTATTCGTATTCGGTTGGATCGATTGTAATATCCTAGTAATATTCATTTTTATACTGGTCTTAAACAAAAGTTGTTATTTGGCATGGCACCTTCTCGTCTTTTTCTTTCTTTTATTATTTCTTTTGTTCTTCTTTTGTTCTTTTTCTTTCATTAAATTATTCTTGATTAATATTGATTAGACACAATTACCCCCGGGAACCAAATGTTTTTACAAGCATTGCTTCTTTTTGGTTCCCCCATTTTTCACGTTATGTTAAAGGGATCTAGTAACTTTGTTGACATGTGCAAAAAGTGATGAATGGTTGTTTCAATGTATATTGTTGTTATCTCATATGTCCACAGGGTACTGTGTGAAAATTTCAAGTCAAATGGACATTGCATGGCCAAGTAATGAGCGAAAATGCAAAGTGATAGTCACTAACTCACTGCACTCACTTTGTACACGGTAAGAAAAAACTCCGGGGGAGTTTTTCTTATCTGAATACTTCGATCGTACATATCTTTGTAACGAAAGGGAAATTTGAAAAACCGAAACCTGTCCCATGATTTTATTGGTAATACGAATACAACAAGGTATGCGGGAACCGCTAGAATTAAAATTTTATTTTGAGGATTTGGACAATATTACTAAGTCCCTTTAAATACAAACAAATTGTTGATTATGTAATATTTATAGTATAATAGTCTTCGGTTTACTTATTTAATTGTATTTCGTTTATGAATATATTGTTTGCTTGTATAATTACTTGTTCAAAATTTATTTGTGATATATGGAAATAAATTCAAATCAAATCAATCATTTCGAACTTTTGATAAAACACCTTCACTGCACTTGCGTTTCGGCTGTGTGTAAAGGCTGATACATGCGTGGTGCATTTATACAAGAATAGCCCGTCAAACCTGTCTTAGCGGCCAATATCAGCCAACCTACTTGATACAGTGGCCAACAAGAATGATCCCCCGCAGAGAAAAAAGGATAATGGCATGGATCCTGTCTAGTGAGGTCACCTGTCTACTGTGGCCAACATTAAAGTGAAACCAGTAAAACTCCACGAAAAATTACTTGGAGCTTCCACATTTCTCTTCTACCGTGTTGTTTGGCTTATGGTAAGAGAAGAATAAAATAGGGTTAGATTTTTTTTAACACCCCTTTAGTATAACGATATCTATCATTGATAATCATTCAGCTCAAGAGCGTTAATGAACGGTCATAAACCTCATACACGTTTTACAGTAATTCGTTGTAAAAGCTGACGCAAATTCTGGCTTTTTTAACCAGAAAAGCAGTGTTCTTTTTCAATGAAACTTTCACACATCATTCGGACATATCTTACTATGATTTTGGTATAGGATTGAAGTCTGAAATGTAAATTTGGGCAATATCTGACACTTTACAGGTGCACCTTTAAACGTGATTCCCTGTGGCTAAAAATAATGTTATGGTACTAAGAAAGATCACCTGCCTATTGCCTAAATACAGTGACCCTTTTAAGGGTGGTCACTATACACATGTTTGACTGATATTATTGAAATTACGCTGTGCGGATCGGGTCTTTTAATCTTTAAAGGGGTAGTTTAGTTTTGGTAGAGAGGGCGTTGCTCATCACAATTTTGTTGTGAGGTAATCAAACTTAACGCGACAAGACATGACAGGTGTTAAGTTACGTTACTCTAACTCCAGAACCAAGAATTTAGGGGGAATTTAGCCCGCTTACCGGCCGGGAGGAAAATTGAAAACCACATTAGGGAGGATTAAGGGGGATTTGATTTGGTTCGCTCGCTAGTGATAAAATAATTCGCTTTACAGTCTGAACAATAGACTAGCATTGCAAAGTTCAATTAGACTATGAATAACAATTTAGTGGCTTATCAGCCGATCCCCCTCAACTTGAGATGGATGTTTGGAAACCCTATACCGCTTCCTGCCTCTCTGGGATGGTATTGACTTTTATTTAGAAATTATATCTCTGTTTGTTATTGAACCTCGTTTTGCCTGGATACTGATTTGGGCAAAACATGTTTGTTTGATAAATATGGCCGGTATAGCGTGTGGAGAAGTTTAGGAGATTTTTGTAGATTCATTCGTTCACGGTTGTTTGTTCGGAAAGCATGTCGATCTATGTTGATTAGAGAAAAAATATCCACCACCAACCCCAACCACCACAAACTATGGGGTGATGAGATAATTTGTTGGATTTATATTGCCTGAAGCTTGCTTGATCGCACGCCGCGCGTGGGTCGCAGGGGAATTTTGGTCCTTTTTCTTTCACCTTACATTATTTGTTGATTTGGAATAAGATAATATTCTTTTCTTTAAAACAAGGTGTTTTTGGAATAGGATTTTTCGCCCCTGCCAGGCGAAATTGGCATTTTTTGCCACAACACAAATTATGTTTTTGTTAATTTTAAAATAATACACGCACGAAATTGTTATTTCGTTAAGCTTTTGTGCCACTTGAGAATAAGGGGTTTAATTGAAATTATGATTGATATATAATACGCATGCAATCCCGCTCCTCTCAAATGTTGTTCATTAATGTTCTGTTGGCTATACGCTCGTCTGCCAAGGTCATGTGTCCCGCCAGCGATTGACCTTGCACCCTAACCCCTTTTTTGCGACGTATACGCCTAGTCTGTTATAATTCATGTTCGTTGAATTATTTTGCAGTACATATGTTGCTGGTGGGAGCACATGTATTCACCTTTTATTTTCCCGCCTTTGGGTGGAGGATATGAGAGTTTAATAGCGGCCAGTGTCATGCTAGAAATATTTTAGTTTATAAATTTATGATGGCCCGGGCCCCCCGTTTTCTCAGGTGGTAGCTCTTAATAAACACTTGATAATTCATGTAAATAATTTAAGTGTTCTAAGTTAGAATCATACTTTATTTGACTTAATATGTTAAACGCTAATGAGTGCGTGATGTAATTGTACTTTTGTTTCAATTTATTGTTGAAATTTCGGACATGCTTTTCGAAATTAAAACCATGGAATACCGCAAATTTGGTTGTTTGTTGTAGTTTATCTGTGTCTGGATTAGAGTAATGAACAGTTATCGTATTATTGGGAACAGCATATGATATGTAACTTGTTAATTAGTCAGAAATAACCAACTTGTTATGGGGTTCCCTTTAATATATGTTTGACGTCATATACAGGGTGGCCCCCAAAAAACGGAACGGGGCACTTCACAAAATATAGTATCGAACAACTATGCCCATTCTCTCGTCACACAGCTGAATGCACACTAACAATGGCGCGCGTATTGCTCGTTGTTCGAAGCTATGACGGGCAGAAAGTGCGATTTATCATACACTGACTAGGTACAAATTGACAAAATGGGAACCTGACACAGTGTCACTCACTGCGCCCTAAGACAAAAACTACAAGACCAACATTACTATACTCGGTATCTCTTTTCATTGGAAAAGACACCCTTTCCGATGGACACAATCATTTTGTTACTATATTTTAGGAAGTGCCCCGTTCCGTTTATTTGTTGGCCACCCTGTATACTATCCACCCTGTATACTATCCACCCCATTATGTGTAATGGGTGATAGTGGTACAGACGCAGTCTCCCTGGAACAACTCTCGGAACATTGACGGATTTTTCGGTCTACTTGTTAATGTGTCTCCCAACACCGTTTATCGCATTGCAGTATCATAATCAAATGTTTTCTGTTCAGTTTATCTTTTTTAAAACGATTATCGATGGAGTCAATGATGAACTGTAGGCTATAATGGGAAAATAAATAAGAAGCACAGCAATCAGACTACATGACGAATTTGATCGACAAATTTTTGAAATCGAATGACCAATGACGAATTCGAACTTCACATTGTGTATTGTATTACCAGTCGGGACGAATTCCATCGCAAATTAATTGACGAAATAGAATGAGCCTATTTTAAATTTGATTGGAAACTGATCAATTAGAATGGCAAATGACTAAATTGAATGGAGCCATTGCAATTTCCTGTCTTCTTGGGGCGAAAGTGAAGTTAGCATTGTATGAATTTGATTGACGAAAGTGTGAAAATAGATGATAATGTTGATGTATGTTACATGTGTCATATACTAGCGTTATCTTGAACTAAGACATAATGCTTTATAAGTCTGTTTCTTCAATTTGGTCACTTGAAAGAACTATGCATGCGGTTTGGCTTATGGTAACATTTTGTTGTTCAAATGCCCCAACCGGCACTACGCCATTGGTTAGTGATAATAATTAGTCTTTATTTGTTTTGTTTTGCTGTTTATTTCTGCCAGATAAAGAAACGCCTGTAAAAACAGCAACAACAACAACAACAACAACAACAACAACAACAATTGACGACATGCCATGGCCGTGGTGGGGCTGGTTCATCGTTGCATGTGCATGCCTGGCAGGAGTCGCGTTGTTAACATGTGGCTACTGCTGTTGCTGCTGTTTCGGCTGCGTCTGCCTTCCCCCCTTCACCAGACATGACAGGTGGGATGTTGAGACAGGCAACCATCGTTTGCTGAACACAAGCAGATTCGGGACATCCCGCTGGAAAGTATCGGGATATACCGCCCAGAAATTAAAAAGACCGTCCGGTAAATATATCATTGTAGTGTTATTATTTCCTGTTTATGTAATGAATTGTTATATTTCTTATTTTATTCTGTCTTTTTCATTTGTCTACATTGTGTTTTGAAATAACACTGTTGGTCTAATATGATTTTATCCGAACCCAGTTTGTCAATAGACATTTGTAAGGTATAATTTTGTCTAACATTTAGTTTGTCTGCATGCAAATGTGTATTTTAGTTATATCCAATTAGTCGTATTAGAGTCGTATTTCTAATGAGGAGATAAAAAGGAATAAAAGGATAAAGAAGAAAAAGGGCTTAACAAATGGGGTCCATAAAATTATGCATTTGTAGACTAAATGGTTATTGACACAAATTATATTAAGTGGACTTTTTGATATTTTGGAGGGGTTGATTATACTGAATGATAAACAGACAACTAAATTCAGAATAGTCCATATTTATGATACATATCTTGGTATTAGAACTGGCCATAGACAAAACAAAAACTAAAAACCTAAAATTAAAAAAGTAGCTAGCATAACACTCATAATGTACGTTATTGTCTGCATGTACATGTGTCTACAGTCTAGTCAAACATGTGTACAGTGACCACCTATAAAAGAAACACGAAAAGTGGCCACTGTAGACAAACGACCTCAGTCGATAAACATGTTCTAAAACATTGTTATTCCATGCAGCAAGCAATTTTGATCACCACTATAACCCGTATGGCAGCGATACAGGCAGGGGCCTCAATACAGGATCGACTGTAGGCCTACAGGCTACCAGGGATGACAGGGTTCGCCGGGGAATACTGAAGGAGGGAACTCCCGCCCAGGAAATAAGAAGCCCGTCCGGTAACTTTTGTTTTCTTTTCTTTTCTTGTTTGCGGTACACTGTTGGTCAATGGTAACTTTATCCGAACCCAATATGTCAGTAGTAAGGTCTAATTTTGTATTACATTTACTCTGTCTACATGCAAGTTTGTCTAATACTACCATACTTATGATACATACTTGGTATTAGACGAACTGGCCATAGACAAAACAAAACCTACAAACCTACAAATACCAACAAAGTAGCTAGCATAACACTCATAATGTACGTTATTGTCTGCATGTCCATGTGTCTACAGTCTGGTCAAACATGTGTACAGTGACCACCTGAATTGAATTGAATTGAAAAGAGTTTATTAATCAAATGGTTGGCATGCGCCAAAGGCTGAATGTACATTTGTTACATTTACAAAGTGCATAATACATATTAAAAGTTATAAAGTTTAAAAGGCAATAAGAAATATGCAAACAGCAAAATACACAATTATACATGTATAAGAAAATAAAATTATCATACAAAGTTGAACTATATATTGTTTAAAATACGAACAAGGTAAGGAAGAGCACTATTTTGAAATCTTAAAGTTCTACATTTAAAAGTGTCATATATATTTGTTCGAGTTTCTAAAATTGTATCTATTTTCTCTTTTTACTGGTAACCAATCATTAAAAACAGGGTGTTTCTCTAAAGATATTACAAACTGTTCACAAAGTTGTTTTCTTCTTGCTTCCAAAGTAATCAAATTGCACAATGAAAGAGCATTAACATGTGTTATATAATCACCTCCCAATATTATTCTAAGGACTCTCTTTTGAATCCGTTCTAAATTCTTGAAGAAATACGAAAAGTGGCACCTGTAGACAAACGACCTCAGTCGATAAACATGTTCGAAAACATTGTTATTCCATGCAGCAAGCACTTTCGATGACCACTATAACCAGTATGGCAGCAATACAGGCAGGGGCCTCAATACAGTATCGACTGTAGGCATACAGGCTACCACAACCAGGGATGACAGGGTTCGCCGGGGAATACCGAAGAAGGGAACTCCCGCCCAGGAAATAAGAAGCCCGTCCGGTAACTTTTGTTTTGTTTTCTTTTCTTGTTTGCGGTACACTGTTGGTCAATGGTAACTTTATCCGAACCCAATATGTCAGTAGTAAGGTCTAATTTTGTATTACATTTACTCTGTCTACATGCAAGTTTGTCTAATACTACCATACTTATGATACATACTTGGTATTAGACGAACTGGCCATAGACAAAACAAAACCTACAAACCTACAAATACCAACAAAGTAGCTAGCATAACACTCATAATGTACGTTATTGTCTGCATGTCCATGTGTCTACAGTCTGGTCAAACATGTGTACAGTGACCACCTGAATTGAATTGAATTGAAAAGAGTTTATTAATCAAATGGTTGGCATGCGCCAAAGGCTGAATTGTACATTTGTTACATTTACAAAGTGCATAATACATATTAAAAGTTATAAAGTTTAAAAGGCAATAAGAAATATGCAAACAGCAAAATACACAATTATACATGTATAAGAAAAGAAAATTATCATACAAAGTTGAACTATATTTTGTTTAAAATACGAACAAGGTAAGGAAGAGCACTATTTTGAAATCTTAAAGTTCTACATTTAAAAGTGTCATATATATTTGTTCGAGTTTCTAAAATTGTATCTATTTTCTCTTTTTACTGGTAACCAATCATTAAAAACAGGGTGTTTCTCTAAAGATATTACAAACTGTTCACAAAGTTGTTTTCTTCTTGCTTCCAAAGTAATCAAATTGCACAATGAAAGAGCATTAACATGTGTTATATAATCACCTCCCAATATTATTCTAAGGACTCTCTTTTGAATCCGTTCTAAATTCTTGAAGAAATACGAAAAGTGGCACCTGTAGACAAACGACCTCAGTCGATAAACATGTTCGAAAACATTGTTATTCCATGCAGCAAGCACTTTCGATGACCACTATAACCAGTATGGCAGCAATACAGGCAGGGGCCTCAATACAGTATCGACTGTAGGCATACAGGCTACCACTACCAGGGATGACAGGGTTCGCCGGGGAATACCGAAGAAGGGAACTCCCGCCCAGGAAATAAGAAGCCCGTCCGGTAACTTTTGTTTTGTTTTCTTTTCTTGTTTGCGGTACACTGTTGGTCAATGGTAACTTTATCCGAACCCAATATGTCAGTAGTAAGGTCTAATTTTGTATAACATTTACTCTGTCTACATGCAAGTTTGTCTAATACTACCATACTTATGATACATACTTGGTATTAGAAGAACTGGCCATAGACAAAACAAAACCTACAAATACCAAAAAAGTAGCTAGCATAAAACTCATAATGTACGTTATTGTCTGCATGTCCATGTGTCTACAGTCTGGTCAAACATGTGTACAGTGACCACCTGAATTGAATTGAATTGAATTGAAAAGAGTTTATTAATCAAATGGTTGGCATGCGCCAAAGGCTGAATTATACATTTGTTACATTTACAAAGTGCATAATACATATTAAAAGTTATAAAGTTTAAAGGGCAATACGAAATATGCAAACAGCAAAATACACAATATTTTATTATACATGTATAAGAAAAGAAAATGATCATACAAAGTTGAACTATATATTGTTTAAAATACGAACAAGGTAATGAAGAGCACTATTTTGAAATCTTAAAGTTCTACATTTAAAAGTGTCATATATATTTGTTCGAGTTTCTAAAATTGTGTCTATTTTCTCTTTTAACTGGTAACCAATCATTAAAAACGGGGTGTTTCTCTAAAGATATTACAAACTGTTCACAAAGTTGTTTTCTTCTTGCTTCCAAAGTAATCAAATTGCACAATGAAAGAGCATTAACATATGTTATATAATCACCTCCCAATATTATTCTAAGGACTCTCTTTTGAATCCGTTCTAAATTCAATATTTGAAGAAATACGAAAAGTGGCACCTGTAGACAAAAGACCTCAGTCGATAAACATGTTCGAAAACATTGTTATTCCATGCAGCAAGCACTTTTGATGACCACTATAACCAGTATGGCAGCTATACAGGCAGGGGCCTCAGTACAGGATCGACTGTAGGCATACAGGCTACCAGGGATGACAGGGTTCGCCGGGGAATACTGAAGAAGGGAACTCCCGCCCAGGAAATAAGAAGCCCGTCCGGTAACTTTTGTTTTCTTTTCTTTTCTTGTTTGCGGTACACTGTTGGTCAATGGTTACTTTATCCGAACCCAGTATGTCAGTAGTAAGGTCTAATTTTGTCTTACATTTACTTTGTCTACATGCAAGTTTGTTTAATAATAACAGACGTTTATTACAATGTATTAGTGAGATCCAATTAGTCGTATTTGAGTCGTATTTCTAATAAAGGTTAGGCTACAAAATCGTAATTAGGGGTGTTTTTAATGCCAATTTGTTCCCGTTTTTTGTGATAAAAAGGGGGTATAATTTGCAGAAAATGTACTCGAAACGCCGCAAATTGGTTTGTTTATTTATACCTCTAGAACGACCATTAACGTTGTCCCCCCTTGAATATGAAGTAAATGCACCGCCGGGGGTTAGCTGCTATAATGTATAGACAGGGCCCGGGACACAAGACAGGCATGACAGGGTTGACTGTAAATATTGAGGAATTATTGTCCTGTTAGTCTTTGAGTGTTATTTACAATGTCAGTCCCCGCTTAAAGGCGCGAATTCCCGGTATTTCCCGCCCGTCCGGAAAAATACGAAATGATTGTCCGGGAAATATGCCATCCCTACATGCAGGCCACATTTCGGTGCACGACGAACTAACCTATGAGCGGGAACTAGACCAAAAACGGCAAGTTGATCTCCACGGCCTCTCAGTCCAAAATGCAATGAAGGAAATGAAAGTGGCCCTCCGTGATATGGAGGGAAAGACAGGCCACCTAGATATCATCACGGGACGGGGTCTTCACAGCGAAGGAGGGATGGCTAAAATCAAACCTAAAGTCGAACAATACTTGAACAGCCGATATCGTGACAGGTAGGAACATAATCTACAACATATTAAAATGAAATGACATTTCGTAAAATAATTATAATTTTCATCCAGAGGTCGAATATAATAGGTGTACAGCGTATAGGTGGTGCATGGGGTGCAAAAGGCTCCTTACATTTGGGCAAGACCATGCAATGTGGGGGCATACTCATGTCACATTCGGGAAAACTCATGTCATAATCAACCGGGCAAAATCATGAATTCATCTAATTTCTGCATTGCAGCTTGAAAAGGGCGAGGACTGTGTTTCGCTTGTCGGCTGAAAAACGAAAAGGATTACTTTGAGCAAAAGACCCTAGGCCCACAGTGTGAGTCAAATAAAACAAAACCGGAATTTAATAGCTAATGAATCCACAATTCTAAACATCTTTTTCAAAGACAACTTCTATTCACGGCCCCTGTCTCCAAACAGTGGGGTTGCTAATAGGAGGAGGGGCGGGGGATCTCCTTCCACCTTGATAAGCATGAAAAACACTGCCACCAGCTGTTTTTTTTTTTTATTCACCAAAAAAAAACAGTAAACAAACGCATCCATGGAACAAGATCGATGGAACTAGACAACGGCAAACTTGGACATGGGTAGTTTTTGCATAACTGGATAATAAGGTCGCATTCAGTGAAGCGTAAAGCGATCAAAATGTATGATAATTATATCATTTTAAAGGCAATTTTCCAAGGCTATAACATAATACCAATAACAACATATATCTGTTTAGAACTGTGGATTTATAATCAAAGTCTGGTTTCATTTTTTTTTTTACTCGCACAGCTTCATTTAGTATGTATGTACAAGCCTATGGAAATGAGTCAGTGTACCCAATTTCATTTTCACTCAATAATTGGCCATAAGATATTCACGGCATGAAACTTTACCAATCGTAAATTATATGGAAATGTCAATTGCGGTAATGTACATTTCATTTTTAAGCCACTTTTGTCTAAATTAAGTTATTGTGCTTGCACTCAATAGTCCAAATCCACAAAACCTAACTAGAACTCTGGCGGTTCTCACCATGCTCACGTTCCTTGTTGTTTTCATATAACAATAGAAGTATGGAACATGTTTTCGTTTTCCGAATGTTTCCGTCGTTAAAAAGATATGTATGATTGACGTGTTCGAATTTGAAAGTCTCCCCGGCAGACTTACAACTGCATACAAAGAAAGTGCAGTGAGTTAGCAAATATCCCTTTGCATTTTATCTCACTACTCGGTCATAGGACAATGATTTAACATGAAATTCCCACATCACTCAGTAGATATATACGATCACAGAAATCAACATTGTGTATTAACTCGTTTTTTGCACTTGTCAACAAAGTTTCTAGGTCCCTTTAATATAGGCCAGGGGGTACTCCTTGATACAAGTTTTCCATCCACATTCAAAATCACTCCCGCTCATATATCCCATATATATCCCCTTCCCCTCCCTCTCCCTCGCTCCCCTCCCCCACCCCTCCCCCTCCCTCAATAATTTCTCTCGCAATCTCTCGTCTTTCTTTACTTCAGGTATAAGGTCCGGAGTAAAGGAGGATGCTATAGAGTGTCCTTTGGCTGACAAGTATGACGACATTTCCGTACATCACATCGCATGCATGTATGATCGCCATGTTAACTTTGCCACTCGGTGCAAACACATTTGGTCTATTTTCATTTCGCCTCCTATACCAAAATATGGCAAGGGTTGTACATTAGGATCATAAACGTAAGAAGCGGGGGCTATGGGGCTGCAGCCCCCCCCCCCCCCCCCCCCCCGAGAGTTTTTAAAACGGCAATATCTGGGCAAAGGGCGCCTCAAATTCGGACCGCTTCGCTCGTTCCTTCACGCAGGTGTTAGTGCGTCGGTGGTCTGGAGACCCGATGCCAGCGGGAAGATATATTTTCTCAACTTATACACATAACAATTCTTCGTCAGTTTGTGCACAGTATGTCAACAAAGTTACTATATTAGATTATTGAGCTCATTGAAATTATATACTACAAGTCTCAATTTTCATTTTCGATGTTATATGTTACAAAATGTGAAAATGATTTCATGTCATATGTATAAACACTTTTATGCAATAAGTATTTTATATAGCAATATTCGTAATTTCAAACTTGGTACATGTATTGTTTTCAGTTGCTTTTTTGTAATACTTTTCTAAAACATAATCTATACAAATCGAAACTGTCACAGGATATGAACAAAATAATGAAACTTTCCCAATGCAATCAAAACACAAGCCTATTATTATCTGAATGCTGATATCTATTTCATTTGTATTTGTCATCACTTTTACCGAGCATGTGGCTTAGCGGTTAGAGCGCCCGCCTCATGCACGGGATGTGAAGGTGATCTTGTATGAGTTAGCAACAATATTACAATATTAGATGTTGCGCGTATGCAATCTTTCAATTTTGAACCCGTAAACCAAAGCCTAAATGAGATTTTTAATATCAAGATGCTTCAGAAATATCTGAACTGAAACAAAAAGTTCAAACCGAGAAGGACACCAGCAACAGATTGAACAACAGATGCGATGACCTCGAACAGTATGGACGTCGCAACAACCTTCGGATATTCGGGGTACCAGAGAAGAAGGACGAGAACACCGATCAACTTGTCATCCAAGTGGCTGAGAAGCTGGGGCTACAGCTTTCAGCGGAGGTCATCGATCGGTCGCACAGAACGGGGAAGCTACCGCCTCGCTCGAACCACGCTCAAGAGGTACGGAATGGGGAGAGAAGCAAGACGAAGGACAACCCACGACCAATCCTAGTGAAGCTTACGAGCTACAAGTGGCGACACCTCGTGATCTCCAAACGCCGCAACCTCAAGAAGACCGGTATCAGCATACCAGCGAGGACCTCACCCAGGCGAAGCTGCAGCTACTGAGAGCTGCAGTTGCACACCAGGCTGTTGAGCAGGCTTGGTCATCAGACAGAAAAATCATAGCCCTCCTGAAAGCCAGCAATGGTAACAAGATCACCAAACTCATCGCAACAAAACATGATCTTGATAATATTCCTGGATAAAAGAAAATGAACAAGGAAGCAAAAATATGAACCCAAAAGAACTTTGACATTCAGTGAATATTGGACAAAAAAAAGTTAGCTGTTAATGTTAATGAGGTTTTTCATGATAATCTAAACAATATATATATATATATATGCTATTTTAAAAAGTCTCTCTTTATTTGATCAATATTATTGTGTTAATACTAATTGAAAATATTCCCATATAGTGTCATGATTCCACACATCTCTACTTCATTTGATATAGTAGTTTTAATCAATTTGTATTTGTGTCTTTGCTTGTATGTTTGTGCGGTAACTGTTTCTTTCCCTTTTTCTCAATTTCGAAGGTTAAATTTCTGTACATTGTCATTCGTTATGTTTTTGCAGCTATATAATGAACATGTCAAATTTAACTGCCAGTTAGTTCTAGTATATTTTGAATCAACATTATCATATGAATTCCAGTAACGATACAGTGTTTTCTTTAAGTGAATTGAATAATGTATTTCTCTCTCACTTAAATGCATTTTCCTTATTGCACATAAATTGCAGGAGCTTGAATAGGAACTATTGTGAAATAGAAATGTTATTAAATCAAATTAAATGTCCATTCAAAGTGTTGGCACTTACTGAAACATGGTTAAACAGCAGTTCCCTTCCTCCTAATATGTTTAATGAATATGTTTATTTTGGATTAGAACGTAAAAACAAAAGAGGAGGCGGGGTCGGATTTTGTATTCATAATCAATTGAAATTCAAGCCAAGACCTGATTTAGATCATTTTGATGGTACTTGTGAAACTTTATTCATTGAAATAAGTAAGCCCGGCAAAAATGTACTTGTAGGTGTTTGTTATAGACCTCCCAATTTACCTGTACATGAATTCAATGACAAATTAAGGAGATCTTTAAATACAATTAATAAGGAACGTAAAGATTGTGTTTTGCTCGGAGATTTTAATTTTGACTTGAAAAAGATTGATATATGGGCCTCAACGTGAGAAAAGGGGTCTAAAGGCGAAATTTATGGAAAATGAGTTAAAAGTATTTTCTGAATGTATGAAGGGTACTGAATCCAAAAATGTTTGGTTTTTGATAATCTGACTTTTATAAGTACCTCTACAGCCTCAAACAAAAATGGTGTATTTATGCAATTGTGTGAACAACTGCGCGAAGATCTGCTACACAACGCAATTTAGAGATACCCCCGCCCATGATTATTTTTGATATTTGAGGCTGTTATGGGGTATGGTCAAAAAACATTTTTAACTGATCTATAACCAATTTCAAAAATTACCTCGGCAAGGTCAGGACATTATTTATTCAATATGGCTGCCGTATGACACAAAAAAATACACGGGGGTGGCGGGCGAATTCGCCCCCGAAATGCCCAAAATCGCCCCCGAAAAAAAAAATCGCCCCAAAATTGTTTTTTTGTTGTGATTTTGAGGATTTTTGTTGGGTTTTCTGTTTGGATCGTGATCAAATGCTTATAAGATCATCACTTACAGCATTAGAGCTTCATAGTAGCCCCTGAAATTCGAAAAAAGAGCCCGGAAATTTGTAGCCCCCGAAAGTTGGAAAATTAGCCAGCGAAATGGAGCCCTAGGGTAGTGCCGTTACTTTCTGGGATTTTTGCTACCATTTCCTTCATTTTTGTCAAAACCAGAAAACATTTTTGAAGAGAGTTTGTAATTATGTTAAAGGAATATCAGAATGACAATGACTGTAAAGTTTGAGAGGTATACCTATTTCCTAAGTGGAGATTCAACTATTTGAAGGTTGGAACCAAAGTGTGGCGCAGGAAGCGGTACCCCTGTGGGAAACTATTTTTTAAGAGCTTTTTTTCTTTTCTAAAACGTTGATAACTTTGTAAAAACTAGATGTATCAAATAAAAGCTTTAACATTCAAAGGGATTTTCGAGTTCTGATAATTAACAGAGAGTTCAGTTTTGGTCAAAATTAATTATAGTTACCAAAACCTGCATCATTACATTAGTTATAACTCCACCATGCTCGAAAGGAACAAAACCTTACAAATAACTAAGTAAAAACCCTGTTATCATTCAAAAAGAGCCGATAAAACTCTAGAGGGCGCTCTTTTAACACTAGTCAGTTTCAACAATTTAAAATGAAATATTGTGCGGGTGATGTTTTGTTGAAATGGTAGTTAGATAGAGAAATAATTAACAACTATTTAAAAACCTCTTCTAAATGTTTGAAAAGAGGAAGCATTTAAACAAAAAATGTAACGGCTGGTTCAAAATTATTGAATATTTGTGGGGCCCACAATATTACAAATGGTTATGTGTATGGATATTTCAGCCATTTCTGAACTGATTTTGATGAAATAAAGTTTATTCTGTCATTAAAAATATATGCTTTTTCGAATTTGACAATCAGTTGTTAATTATCTCACATAGAAAATATTGTATAGCGCCTCCATACCAACACTCAACTATCCCTTTAATTTTCTTGTACAGGGAAACCCCGTTATAACGAGGTAGTGGGGACTATCAAATTTACCTCGTTATAAACGGCCAAATTAATAACACACATTTAAATGAATTTATGAATCGGGACCAAAGGATTCTCCTCGTTATAACCGGTACCTCGTTATAAGTGAGCTCGTTTTAACGGGGTTTCCCTGTATAATGATTGAAAAGGGTTTTTGCCACTTTCAATTTTAAACAAAATCAACACAAACACAGAAAATTTAAACTTGCCTGTACAAACTTTATTATGGGGGCACAATATTGACCGATACATTTCGTGACTTCTTGGTACAAAAATATCTTCAAAAAGACAGTGTATACAAAGAAAGTTGGTATCACTTTCAAGCTTACTTATTTAACTGTATCATGTCCTAACACATTTATAGGCTTAATTTCTTATTCCAATCTTTAAAGTAACACTTACGAAGTGAAAATGATGGATTATTTTATTTTGTTTTCATTAAATATGAATGAAAATATCTCCCATAAAATAATAATATACCCCATACAATATTAATTATATTCCCATTATGGACAGTTGTATTCTGAAGGCAGAATGCCAGTGAACCCATTGAATGGGATCTAGTAACTTTGTTGTAATGTGCAAACAAGCGACGAGTGGTTAATACAATATATATTGCTGTTATCTGATATGTCCACTGGATGTTGTGTGAAAATCTTAAGTTAAATGGACTTTATATGGGCGAGTAATGTGCAAAAATGCAAAGTGGCAGTCACTACCTCATTGCACTCACATTGTACACGGTTCTGACGATCCATTTGATAATTTGACATCTGAACACTACAATCGTAAAAAAAATTTGTTCACGAAAGGGAAATTAAACATTTTAAAAACCTTTCCCATGCTTTTTATAAAATAAGAATACAACAGGGTATGAGTGAACAGATAGATTTTCAATTGGATTTTGAGGATATGGACAATATTACTAAGTCCTTTAAGGCAGACTAGGCAGAAGCCAGAAGCTCGAATTGTTGCAGGTAAAACATATTTTTAATTGATCTTCACACCACTCGAATGCAATTTTTAAAAATTACCTTGGCAAGGTCAGGACATTATTTATTCACAATGGCAGCCGTATGATCGACACATGTACTTGATTTTTGTTATAAACTTGTACTCTGTGAGCAGGACTTCCTAGGTCATTATAATAAAACTTCACAATTTTCAAACCACAAAATTGTTGCACAAACACACAAAATTAGTATGCTCTAAGTCCAGTGATATGATTATGCTATGGCAAATGGCATGAATAAAAGTAGCAGAGATAAACTTGACAAAACTAACATTGTGTGCCTATTGTTCACAACTTGTTATTTGGAGAACAATTGAAGACCTGTATCAAAATGTAAAGCTTACTAACCTGTTTGTTCTGCAAACAAAAATGCAAGAATGAAAAGAGATTACAAAAGAATAAACAAACATTTGTGTGAATTATTTTCCTTTTCAATGGAGCTCTGTCTACAACAGGTAGACAGTTCTGAACAGGGGGACATGTACATAATTGTATATAGTATTTGCAGGTAGGACGCATAATCCTCAGTCCATGAGCAGGTGGACATGGACATAGGGGGTCTCTGCAGGCAGGGCGCGCAATCCTCAGTCCATGAGCAGGTGGACATGGACATAGGGGGTCTCTGCAGGCAGGGCGCGCAATCCTCAGTCCATGAGCAGGTGGACATGGACATAGGGGGTCTCTGCAGGCAGGGCGCGCAATCCTCAGTCCTGAATAGGTGGACATGGACATGTGGACATAGAGAGTCACTGCAGGCAGGCCGCACAATCCTCAGGCCTGAACAGGTGGACATGGACATAGAGAGTCTGTGCAGGCAGGCCACACAAGGGGCCAACCTTCTTGTGGAGGTACTTCTCCCTGGCCTCAGTCAGGCCAGCTTGTTAGAGGATGTCTGCTGACCCAGGAGTTACCTCCTCCACAGTGGCTTTATAGCAGTTGAATCAATTTCTCTGGATCAGTGAGCATAGGTCTTAACAAACACCTGGCCAGGGTGCAGACCTGGCTGCACAGAATCTGCAAAATGGTGAAAATACAGGGATATATAGTTGAGTTTGGAAAAGAGAGTACACTTTTGGTCAAACTGAATTTTAGTAACCAAAGCCTGCACCATTACATTATGAAGGAATAGTTAAGTCTACCATGCTCGAAAGGAATGACAAATTTCGAATAAAAAGCCTGTTATAAAAAAAAAGAGCTGTTGAAAATCAAGAGGTTACTTTCTAAAATCGAATTGGTTTCAATTATTTGAAATAAAAAATTGTCCATGAGTTGTTTTGTTGAAATAGTGATAGCATAGAGATAATCAACAACTATTTAAAAAACATCTTTTGTACATTTTTCAAAAGGGGAAGCATTCAAAAAAAAGGTTAAACGGCTGGTTTGAAATTATCAAATGATTGTGAGGCCCCACAATTATTACAAATGGTTATGTTTATGAATAGTTCAGCCATTAATTTCTGAACCGATTTTTATCAAATAAGTTTATTCTGTTTATTCTGTATGCTCTTTCAAATTTGACACTCAGTTATTTATTATCTTACCAAAACATTATGTAATGTAGCGCCCACTATTCTTCTGAATCAGATGCAAACAGATCTTGGGAGTATAGCGTCATCTCTGTTTTGCTGTCGGCACTGCCACCACGTCTGTACTCATCCAAAAGTCTGTCTATGAGTATAAACTGAAAATCAAACAAGCAACATAGATTAGTATTCTCCATTATCTAGTACATGAACAGGGGAACAGACTGGATAATCCCATAGCTTGGAGTGAGTCAAGATATCACAAAATAACTCTATCAACATGTTCATGTAGATGTGGCACCTCCCACCCTTTTTTTGTTTGTTTTTTTGTTTGTTTGTTTTTTGCGGAAAGCAGGGGTGTCGATCCGTTTTTGAGATTGGGGGGGCGAAATTTGAAAAATTTTCCAGAGTGACCACTGAGAGAGCTAAAAGCCCAACATTGGCATGCCTGGAAGTTTTATTATGCGCTCATTGAAAGTGTCTTGGTGCTCGAAGACCTGACTTTGGGGGCACCCACATTTGGGGACAATAATGGGGGTCCAGGGGGCGGAGCCCCCGGAAGCTTTTAGATTTCAGACATTTGCTCCTAGCATGGGTGTTAAAATTGTATAAAATAGTGAACCTACTCATAACATATTTTTAAAGGGCATAGCGAGGAAAAGACTGAGCCTTGCGCATGAGATGGATCCACGTGATCATGTATGCCATCGATATAGTCTAGGGCATTGGGCTCCCATGAAACTAAGCAAGGGCGTCAACAGTGTAGGGGAGACATTGCGAGGAAGCGAAGCGACCGAGCGGGGGAGGGTGTGGGAGGGGGTGTCCCCCTCCCACAGTAGGGAGCTTTTGTATTTTTGGGCGTGAAATCGTGCGATTTGGTGCACACCTGAGACAGAAATTTCACGTAATATGAAGTATATAGGTATGGAACCAAACATACATAATGACAAAAGGAGGGGAACAATCTGCTCCTTTTTCAAATGTGGGGGGACATGATATTCCAATTTGATTTGCGTTCATCGCATATGTACCGAGATTATTTTATTTTCTGTGACGGTGTGCTATCTATAGATGAGGGTTTAATAAACTTCGTTTGAGGTGTGCGTTTGAGAAATTACGCTGTCCAACACATTTCAAAAGGTGAGTTCCCGCAAGCCAAATGAAACTTGCAATATGAGAAACTGTATGCGCGTGAAGCGCGCGGCAAAAAAGAGATTTACAGTCCTTTTCAAACTAAAAAACGGCTATTTTGAAGATTAATTATTGATAAATGTGTCTTTCCCCTCTTTGGCATTAAATCACTCGATTTGTTTTCTTCCTCATTTTCGGAATTATTGGGGGGGCGAAATGATATGTTCGCCCCCCAATATTTTTATTGGGGGGGCGACCGCCCCCCTGCCCCCCCCAGGATCGACACCCCTGGCGGAAAGCAACTCACTAGCTGTGTTTCTCAAATTTGGCAAAATGGGAATTTAAGGTAGGCCTACTAAACTACAATAACAATTGTATTACTGTTTTTTTATCAGTGGTAAATGCACAAACCCATACAAAAATGAAGAATACAAACTTATTTATGAACTGTTTACATTTATGTACATCATGTTGTCAAGTATAGGCCCCATCAGGTCAAATTTATTTTCCATGCAATATAAACCCAAACTCATGAATCAGGTATTTTCATCAATAAAATAATAAAAACGGAATTTTATATTTCACTTCTTTTGCTTGCCAGTTCAACCTTGCTTTCTTATACTGAATACTGCTGTGTTGTTTATTTTTTCTCCACTCATGGGAATGATGGGATGGATTGTCTTTGTCACCTACAAGCTGTGCGAACAGCGAACACGTACACTTACATTATAAATGTTTGTTCACAAACACCCCAACACACGTCGTAACACTACAAAAGTGATTTGATTTTGAGATGTGGGCAATTAGCACGACAATATTAGGTCTAGACTAGGCCTCTCCCCTATCGACCCTTCGGTCCATTTGCCAGGGAATTCAAACTAACCGGCTACAGCATTTGCTAAACATGCACACATATAATTCTATTTAACCTTATAAAGTAACTAAAGCCCCAGGCCCTGCGTGTGACCCTTAATTTTATAGCATGGTTCACTAGCAGGAAGAAAGTAGTGAAAATGTGTTGAAAATTACAAATGTGTTCAGTCTGCTTTCAGAGCATTATTTGCCTTCTTCATCCATTTACATCCTGCTGATTCCGATGATCAGTAATCAGTTTAATAGAGTCTTGTAAATACATATCCGAATGTGTTTCCATCAATTCATGTCTGATTAATCAAAGTTCAAACGTTCTTCTGAAATCTAAATTAGTCCGACTAGAGAAGTGAAGCTGAACTGGTTTGAAGCAATAACATAAACAGTTTGACGATATCATCATAGAATTGATTGATTTATTCCACCATATTTATTATGATTTGCATTCGCTGTGCTGTGCACAGAGCTGATATTATACTGAATAATAGGCCTATATATAGGCTAGTATAGCTAGGCTAGCCTAACGGGGTGGGCCCGCTAGTCATAAGGACCGCTAGTCATAAGGACCGCTAGTCATAAGGACCGCTAGTCATAACGTGTAACTTCCTATACCTGAAGGACCGCTATACATAATGCGAAAAGGGGGTCGCTATTCATAAAGGCATAAGGACCGTTATTCATAAGGACCGTTATTCATAATGTGAGATGAGGGTCGCTATACATAATTCACATTGAGGGTCATTACTCATAAGGACCGCTAGTCATAATATAGAATCGGGGTCGTTATTCATAAACATGAAGAAGGGGCGCTACTCATAATTGTTAATGGGGGTCACTAGTCATAAGGACCGCTATGCATAATACGAAAATAGGATCGCTATACATAATATTGAATGAGGGTCGCTAGTCATAATACGAGAAGGGGACCGCTACTCCTAATACGGAATGAGGACCGCTAGTCATAATACGAGTGTAGGACCGCTATACATAATGTATCATGAGGGTCGCTAGTCATAATACGATATGGGGGTCGCTAGTCATAATACGATAAGAGGGTCGCTAGTCATAATATGCGTGTAGGACCGCTATACATAATATAGAATGAGGGTCGCTAGTCATAATACGATATGGGGGTCGCTAGTCATAATACGAGAAGAGGATCGCTAGTCATAATACAAGAAGAGGTCCGTTAGTCATAATACGAGTGTAGGACCGCTATACATAATATAGAATGAGGGTCGCTAGTCATAATACGAGAGTATATAGGACCGCTACTCATAATATGAAATGGGGGTCGCTAGTCATAATACGAGAAGGGGACCGCTACTCATAATACGGAATGAGGACCGCTAGTCATAATACGAGTGTAGGACCGCTATACATAATATAGAATGAGGGTCGCTAGTCATAATACGAAAGTATAAAGGACCGCTACTCATAATATGAAATGGGGGTCGCTAGTCATAATACGATATGGGGGTCGCTAGTCATAATACGAGAAGAGGTCCGCTAGTCATAATACGAGTGTAGGACCGCTATACATATTATAGAATGGGGGTCGCTAGTCATAATACGAGAAGGCGGACCGCTACTCATAATACGGAATGAGGATCGCTAGTCATAATACGAGTGTAGGACCGCTATACATAATATAGAATGAGGGTCGCTAGTCATAATACGATATGGGGGTCGCTAGTCGTAATACGAGAAGAGGGTCGCTATAGTCATAATATGAGTGTAGGACCGCTATACATAATATAGAATGGGGGTCGCTAGTCATAATACGAGAAGAGGTCCGCTAGTCATAATACGAGTGTAGGACCGCTATACATAATATAGAATGAGGGTCGCTAGTCATAATACGAGAGTATATAAGACCGCTACTCATAATATGAAATGGGGGTCGCTAGTCATAATACGAGAAGGAGACCGCTACTCATAATACGAGAAGAGGTCCGCTAGTCATAATACGAGTGTAGGAGCGCTATACATAATATAGAATGAGGGTCGCTAGTCATAATACGAGAGTATATAAGACCGCTACTCATAATATGAAATGGGGGTCGCTAGTCATAATACGAGAAGGAGACCGCTACTCATAATACGAGAAGAGGTCCGCTAGTCATAATACGAGTGTAGGACCGCTATACATAATATAGAATGAGGGTCGCTAGTCATAATACGAAAGTATAAAGGACCGCTACTCATAATATGAAATGGGGGTCGCTAGTCATAATACGATATGGGGGTCGCTAGTCATAATACGAGAAGAGGTCCGCTAGTCATAATACGAGTGTAGGACCGCTATACATAATATAGAATGAGGGTCGCTAGTCATAATACGAAAGTATAAAGGACCGCTACTCATAATATGAAATGGGGGTCGCTAGTCATAATACGATATGGGGGTCGCTAGTCATAATACGAGAAGAGGGTCGCTAGTCATAATATGAGTGTAGGACCGCTATACATAATATAGAATGGGGGGTCGCTAGTCATAATACGAGAAGGGGACCGCTACTCATAATACGGAAGGAGGACCGCTACTCATAATACGGAAGGAGGACCGCTAGTCATAATACAAAATGAGGATCGCTAAAATGATTATAATGATCCATATAAGTCGCGCATCCCATCTACACACACACTTACGCAAACCCATGCATCACCATTTCCCTCAGCCTTCTCGTGCCCCCAGCGCACTTCCGTTTTACACCCTGGCCTAGGCATTTTCACCAAGAGCGTTCCCAAAACGCGCTGGTAAGCCAAGATTAGATCCTGCTATATGCGACGCCTGCTGTGTGAATACAATTTATATTCTCTCAATAATATCCTAATTTTTACACCAGGTAGCAAACAGACGTTGGACCAACGCTGGCCATTTTTGTTCCCAACGTTGCTCCAACGTTGGACCATCGATGCTTGTGTACGCCCAAATTACGAATTGCTACAACGTGTTTGACCAACGATGGACCATCGTTTATCCAACAAGTTTGTCCAACGTATTATAGGTTTCGAGTTTCCAACGTTGGACCAACGTTAGTATCCACCAGATTTCAATTCGCATCGAGATCAGCCACTAATTTATGGTCTCCCTCGCCCTTGCAATATAGTTACATCGACATTGCAGAGTTTGATGCACATAAATTGTATCGCATATCAGCAGGCACCAGTCTCGGCTTATACCAGCACGCTTTGGGTGAAATTGCCTATGCCAGGGTGGGAATTCGCGCGTCCCACCATAATTTATCCATCCACAGGCAAACATTCAACATCAACTAATAAAGAAAGGTATATAGCTGAAACAATTTCATATAAAACACATTTATATGCAAATGGCAGTAACAAGATCAATGATTTTGCTTTAAATTATCATATCCTGCATATGTTTCATAAGTGGCATTTAAAATGTTTTGAGTAATAACAATATAACAATTAGGTTCAGTTACTTAAAAGCACACCTTTATATTTGTATTCAAAGTGATTGATAGCAGGCATTTTACTTCGTTATTTGGAATTTTGTATGCCTTCTGAGCATGGTGGGGTTATATAGCTATTACAAAAATGTACTACTCCTTAATTGCTATCATGTGTACTGATATTTATTTGATCATCTAAAAACTGTGTCAAGAACAGAAATGTATGGCCCTTAATAAACAGAAAAAGCAACATCTTTAGAACATGTGTATACCAAAGCAACGGAAATTAATGCTTAAAGGGCAATGAAACCCAAACAAAATGTTGCTTTTATAGTCTTGACGAGATTAAAAGGATAGCTAGAGCATAATCGGCAAGACACAAGGAAACTACGGCTTTTTAAAGGGTCTTTCAAGATTTCTGCAACATTATGCAGTTATCATGCAAACAGGAAGTTAACAGCAAGTTGGAAAACATATTTTACATAGAAATCTCAAGGTCATGATTGTGCCAACATTGATTTAAACTTTTTCATAACTACAGAAAAGTAAACATTCAACAATTGCATATCTCTAAAATCTGAAAGATGTGCAGCATGTGTATTCCAAGAACAAGATATTGTTGAAAGTATCGTGTTTTTTTTGCAACTGCCTGACTTTTAAGGGATAGTTGAGTTTTAGCTACACATAATATTGTTTTCGTTAGATAATGCAAAACTGAGTGTAAAATTTGAAAGAGCATAATATTTTAAGGTTTGGTTACTAAAATTACTTACCAGAACTCAACTATTCCTTTAATCACATCCTTGTAATAAATTATTATATGCATACCAAATACTTTCCAAACACACATAGTTTACCGAGTTATTACATGCCTGTCTATAATAACTTGTAATACAGTATATACACACAATAAATGATATACAACATAATAATCACCATGCCTTACGCTTTGAATAACTGAACAATATATCTATTCAACAATGTCGTTATTTATTGCTGATTGGTGTACACTTATGATATGATATGTCGTTGAATCATTGCTTTTATTTTGGAACATTCTGTAACGTAAGAGCAAGCATCTTTAAAATAGTCAACATATGGGATAATAAAACACTCAAGTATCCTGCAACATTATGCAGTTATCATGCAAACAATTTGGAAAACATATTTTACACAAGGGAATATCTAATTTAACTGTTACATAACTACAGAATAAGTAAACACTCAACGATGATATATCCTTGAAAACATGTCCAATATGTGTATATATCCAAAGAGCATACATTTGTGGTTCTTACATACTTGCTTTTTATTTTGCAACTGCCTGACTTTAACCCTAAATAGACTGGGGGGGGGGGGGGGGGGGCTGATTTAGACATCTATCGCGATGCCGAATTTGGAGTCGATCAGAGTTTTGGTTGCCGATATCTTGGAGGGGGGTGGGGCCTTTTAGCCCCTCCCCTGTTTTTTAAAGGTTCAAAATAGCCCAGTCTTTATAGGGTTAAAGGGATAGTTGAGTTTTGGTAGAGAGTTTTGAGAGATAATGAAAAACTGAGTGCAAAATTTGAAAGAGCATAATATTTTGGTGAAACGGCTGAAATATCCATAAACATAACCATTTTTAAAATGTGGGGCCCCACAAAAATTTGATAAATCTGAACCAACCATTACAATTTTGAAAAAAATGCTTCCTCTTTTCAAAATGGTTAAAAAGAAGTTTTGTAATAGTTGTTGATTATCTTCTAATTACTATTTTTACAAACCTTCACATGCACAATATTTTATTTTACATGCTTTAAAGCAAAGAGTTCTTAGAGAGCGCCATCTTGTGTTTAAACGGCTCTGTTTGAATGATAAAAGACTTTTTACTCAGTCGTTTGTGATTTTGAATTCCTTTCAAGCATGGTAGAGTGTGCAGGGTATGGTTACTAAAATTCAGTTTGACAAAAAATGTACTCTCTTTACCAGAACTCAACTATCCCTTTAATCTGACCTGACCTGACCAACTTGGTATGACAATGATAGGATTAATTTATCCTTGTAATAAATTATGCATGAACATTATTTTAAATACACATATATATATATATATATAGATGATACTGACATGATCTGTCCATCAAAATGATTATTTAAAGCAAACATGTATATATCGTTTGATAAACCAAACATGTATACAGTCAAACCTGTCTATAGGGGGGTGGGGGGGGGGGGGGGGTACTCAGATTATAGTCGGACGGGGGTGTGCGGCTGATACCTCCAAACCCATACCCACATCTAAAGGTCCTTTTGCGAAAAATTGACCCATGTCTATGGATTTTTTCGCCTGCGGCGCATGTTTTGGGTGTATTGCATTGCATCTCGCAATACGTGCCTTCGCAGTTGTTGCGATTGCAAGATCACGTGACAAAATTCTAGTACGGCCGGATTTCTAAACGACGTAGCAGCCGCCGCTTTGTGTATAATGTCAATGGACCCTTTACTTCCTGGCATGACACCCGAAACTAAATGAAGATATTTATTCAAGAATATTAATTTCATGACACTTTCAGTGCTAATTATGCAAAGAGAGCAACATCTGTCTAGCATTTCCAACAAATTCGATCATTTCTGTCACATTATAATGCAACAAACTGAATTTTAATGAACATATTTCGAAACTCGAATGCCACTTATAATCACACAGCTGGCGGCGCACTGCATTGCATGCAATCAAGCTGCATGCAGTTCATGCATTGTGCGTACTGTACCCGGGCCGCACCCGGGCCGTGCTAGCTAGATGTTTCGCTCGGGAAACTGCAACAAACACAGTCTCAAATGAAGGGTAAGAATTGTCTTTGTATAGAAAAGCATTGAAATGTATTTTAGATATTCCATACTAAGGGGAAATCATATCAAGTTTGTCAGAAATGAATATTAAGTAGTTGATCGGGTTCTTGATTTCGTGTTATACGAAACACGAAACCATTGGGCCCCAATTGCATATGTTTGAGTGCAATGTACGGCGCGGCAGGAAGAAAGGAGAGTCATTTTTGTCAATCAAAATCGAGTTGTATCCTTGAATTTTAAACAAACGATCGTATTCCTTGAATTATCTGAAAATGTATATTGTTCTCGATATATGTCAGGCAATGACAGTGTTATAGAGTTGATATTCATGAATAAATATCTTCATTTAGTTTCGGGTGTCATGCCAGGAAGTAAAGAGTCCATTGACATTATACACAAATCGGCGGCTGCTACGTCATTTGGAAATCCGGCCGTACTAGAATTTTGTCACGTGATCTTGCAATCGCAACAACTGCGAAGGCACGTATTATGTCTAGAAGTGTAGGAATCATAAATAAGTTAAAATTTCTTTTACCACGTAAAGCCTTGTTCTTATTTTATAATTCATTAATACTTCCATATGTAGCATATTGTAATATTGTTTGGGCCAATTGTGGTGCAACCAAACTTGATCCTATTCTTTTATTACAAAAAAGAGCTTTGCGTATTTGTACAGGATCAACGTTCCTTGCCCATACAGACCCCTTATTTTTAAAGTTAGAAACGTTACAAATTACTGACGTGCATATTCTCCAAGTTGCAGTATTTATGTTTATAAGTACATAAATAAACAACTTCCAATTTCATTCAATAATTATTTTTGTTATAATAATTAGATACCACGGCCCCGATTTATGTAATCATTTACCGAATATAATCAAATCATGCCTGACCCTCTATTCATTTAAAGCAACATTAAAGCGTCACCTTGTATCACTATACAGAGTCGTAACTCACTAAATATTGTCTCTTATATATAAATGTAAAAATATTTATTTTACTTTTTAGTTAAATCCCAAAGTTATTATAACCGGAAATCTATTTCATTGAACTTCCACCTGCACATGAACTTACACTGCACCCATCTGATCAAAGTCATGCATATATGTATACTACACAAAAGCATTAGTTTGTGTCGCTGATTGTCCCTAAGAGGCCGCCATGGATTTCAAGCTTACAGCTCATGATGGCGGTCTCCTGCGTTTATGTGCTTTATTTATAATTTGTACTATTTGTTGTACTATTATTTATGTATAATTATCACTTGTAATTATATTGTTAATACTCGAATTACATTTTGAACAATTATGATTATGTATTGTTTTGAAAAAATATTGAAATAAAACAAACAAATATTTCCCGCAAATGTTGCATGTGGTTTTAAGTAAACGAGCATAGCAAGCTTGACAAATTTTGCAATTTCACATTGGCCCCCAGAAAAAGGCTTGTTTCGGGGTGATTTAACCCAACCCCCTTTCAAATTGTAGCCGGTAGCGGTCTTGACCATCTTATTACTTCTCGACCTCGAAAATTGTAAAATCAGACAATTTCAAAGAACTTTGCCTCAGGCGCAACAAATTTGAAAAACTTGGGCTCGACGTTTGTTAGCGGACACCGGCCAGCCCCACCCCCACCCTACTCTTGTATTATGATTATAGCGATCCCCTTCTTGTATTCCGTATTATGATCGACCGTATTATGATCGACCCTTTTCTCGTATTATAGCGATCCCCATTTCATATTATGAGTAGCAGTGCCCTTCTATTATGACTCTTCTCGTATTATGACTAGCGACCCTCATTCTATATTATGTATAGCGGTCCTATACTCGTATTATGACTAGCGACCCTCTTCTCGTATTATGACTAGCGACCCCCATATCGTATTATGACTAGCGACCCTCATTCTATATTATGTATAGCGGTCCTACACTCGTATTATGACTAGCGACCCTCTTCTCGTATTATGACTAGTGACCCTCATTTCGTATTATCTTCTCGTATTATGACTAGCGACCCTCTTCTCGTATTATGACTAGCGACCCCCATATCGTATTATGACTAGCAACCCTCATTCTATATTATGTATAGCGGTCCTACACTCATATTATGACTAGCGACCCTCTTCTCGTATTATGACTAGCGACCCTCATTTCATATGATTAGTAGCGGTCCAACTCTCGTATTATGACTAGCGACCCCCAGCCCATATTATGACTAGCGACCCTCTTCTCGTATTATCTTCTCGTATTATGACTACACTGTTAGAAAAACTTCTCGTGGCAGCTCCAAATATTGGTGCTCAATAAAAACAATGACCTTATTGGGTCCAGTTATTGGTGCCCATAACGGTATGTGTAGGCGGGAACCAGTTTTTGGTTCCGGACTCGACTGGCACCGCGCGCCGGGCCGGAGCTGGCCGCGCCGCGCCGGGAATTAGCGAATCGTTTCCCGGCTCAGAGTACCACGTGATATGCAGCCATTTTGTGACCGGCGTTCGTCTGGGAATCCGGAACTGGAGACTTGTATTTTGAGTGGTAAGCATGATGTTTTATGATTATTGTAACACTATCAGTGATGCAGGAATGTTTCTGGAGTCCCCCGGTAGCGTTTTTGACAGATCGGTGGTGAATCTATCATCAATAGAGCGGAATTCCTGTCCGCGGCACTTCACGTACGCCCGTCCGCAAATAACTCTACGGATCGCATGCGCGCGCCAGCGCTACCGCGCTGGCCTGGCGATCCGCAAGCCAGTGTCACGAGATGCGCGTATTTGACTTGGCATTTTTAGGCCAAGCATCGAACCGCGCTTGGGTTTTAGTGCCCGCGCAGACGGCCAAATTTCTGTACAGCGTCCGTACGACTAACCAGTCTGCTGCTTTTAGACACTTTTTGAAGAGTTATATTTATAAAAACAGATTTATTGAGGATTTGAGGTAAATGACTGGACTCGTGAACTTTTATAGAATTTTCATGTCCCTAAAATAACTCCCAATATTAGACAAATACAGATTTACGGAAATTAATGCTAGGATTACGACATGAAATGGCCTGGGCCTGGCGAAATGAAAGCCAGATTCTGTCATGAAATCGTTTTTAGATATCATTTTTGAACGACTATTGGAAAAAATCTGCCCAGGCAATGAGACTTTATAAAAATCAAAACACATGTACCGTTTCTAAGCCAGTAACGGATCACCTACCCAAATTGATGCATAAAGACGTTTGTGACTATCTAATTTTTTAAGTTTTCATAACTGGAAGAGGAATGTGGATCTAATATCAACTTTATCATCTCCTTTCTAAAACCTCCGTCCCATTATCATCACGCAAAATTGAGAAATTAGCCTTCAAAATAGTGTCATCTAGTTAGGCATCGGCACTCGGCGTTACATTACGCGCGTGTGATTTCAGATTTCAGATTTTCAAGAAAAAAGCGGGGGAAAAAATAAAAATATTTTTTTAAACAAAATGTTTAAAAATAAAAAATATGCCGAAGTATCTAGAATTAATATATGATTAACACAGAAAGATGTTCTGTTGAACACCCCACAACATTTTCCGGGTGTTTGGGTGCAGGTTTATAGTTAAAAAAGGCAAGTTTTAATGCATAATTACAGCAGAAATTACCTACGCCAGTAACGGATCACCCATTTTCAAATCTTTATAAAAAACAAAACAAAAGATCATAATAAAATTTTGTTTGCTGTAACAGTGTATTTAATTAAAATCTGTGATATTTCTTACTTAAAAATCGAAAAATATTTTGATATTTTGGTAAAATTGGGTTTTTGTGTGATTTTTGCTAACATTTCATAGGGATCAGTTTGGCAGAATTCAACTCCTCATAACTAAATAAGGAAGAACGTTTAAGAATTAAATTTTTACATGGATATTATTTCCTAGTTTGCTAACACTTTGATGAAAAAAGTAAGATAATTGGTCAATTATTTTTAAAATAAAGCCAGGTGATCCGTTACTGGAGTAGTGGTGATCCATTACTGGCGTAGTGTAAGGGGTTCGTAAAATGCGCAGTGATTTGCTTATTAGTGACGGAATGAGCTTGAATTGACGATATTCGTAATCTGTACTATTTTGGCTTTCCAGCGATGTATGATAGTCCATAACAAATATTTTTTATCAGAAAGAAATTGAATCCACAAACAAAGTGATCTGTTACTGGCTTAGAAACGGTAGTTCATACCTTCTTTTACCGGAATAAAATAGACAATATATCCAAAAAACTGATTTGACAAAAATGAAAGGAACAAAATTAAGGCAACAAATGGTGCGTCTTTTCACATGATTATTACACACATTTTAAACCATTTTTATTCTCCACCAAGTAAGGAAAAAACTCAATCTTTGGACAAAAGGAGATAAATGTGAATTCAAATTATAATTTCCACAATTAATCATGGACATTTATCAAGCAAATCTGGCGTTTTAGTGATTTAAATTGACCCTTTCTGACCGATTGATCAAAAAAAGATCAAAGTTTGTGGATGACGTCATCCGCGCGTGCAGATTTGTAAAAATGCAGCGCGCGCTGTCAAAATAGCAGCACGCTCAATCTGACCGGCAATTTTACACAACCGGGAGTACGTGACTTCGCACATGTTCTGATGATGTCGCGCACATGTTTTCGGCTAGGCAATCCATTTGCTGGAGCCGGTCCAGCTCCATTGCCTGGGGCAGGTTCAGTCATTATTATAGCTTGTGAGAGCACCAATTATCGGTGCTTCTGGTCACCGAATCTCGGGACACACATGTACTTGTACCCCGGCTAGACTGTCTACTACAGGTGTTACTGTTTAAAATTTATTAACTCTTATGACGCCGTCCAAAGTTAACCAGGGGGGGGGGGGAGCTGCGCTCCACTGGGACCCCCACCCACCCTATCCCCATTTTTTTCCACCCCCCACCCCTCCTTATCCTCTGGATTTTCCAACCCACCAGCCCCTGCTATCCCCAAATTTGTCCACCCCCCCTGCTATCCCCAAGTTTTTCCACCCCCACCCCCTACTATCCCCACATTTTTTCAACCCCCCACGGTACAAAAATAAGTAATGGTACTGTGACGTACAAACTTAAATACTCTTTGCATGTATAATGACTCGCTCAATTTAATTTGGACACAGTTTAGTTAATATATGTTGCAAATAATTTAAATAATGTCAACAGTATCAGTGTCCAGTTTTTAAAAATGTTACTTTCAACTTCAGTAATATAACAAATGATGTTACGATTATCTAATCATTTCACACCTTTGTTCTCTTTGCAGAGCATTGAAGATGAAGCTAGTTGCATACCTCAAGGACAGCACCAAAAAAGCTGCAAGTTCCCGACTTGGTGCAAGTGGAGGAACTTTGCTTGGCCCTGAAAGGGACCTTCCCACAGCTTGATGGAGCGGCTCCCTTCAACCTCAAATACTGGGATGCTGATGTTGAGGACTTTTTAGACTTAGAAAGTGTCGATGAACTATACGATAAGTGCAAAATCAAGATCATAGTCAAAGAAGATGACCAACCAAATGTCGAGCAGCCCAGAGTTGAGACACCAGCAGCTGCAGCCTCAAGCACTGGCACCCCAACGACATGGCGTCAGAATGCCTGGCCGATCACGTACAAGCTGCCGGTTGAGAAGTTCTCATTGAGATTGATGAGCTCCTTGGAGAAGCAAGAGGACATGGCGAAAGCTGACAAAAAAAAACAGGAACTGTTGAATGTGTTGGGGGATGATATGTACAGGATCTGTGCATATCCTACACGCCAGCAGATCGAGGAAGTGGCCAAAGCCCTCATCATTTACCTTGTCCTGCCTTTTTATTTTCACTCCGGCTGTTTCAAAAGATTTCTCTCCTGTTTTCCACAGTTTCCTGCCAACATGATTCCCCTGGAAAATGCTGAACTGTCCTCTTTGTGGTACCATCTCCACCAACATAACAAGATGGCAAACTTGTTGGGCCTGGAAAAAAGGCAAAGCGGCCCCTGAAGGGGGAGATCAACTGGGCCCCTGAAGTTCCCAAGGGGGAAGACAGTGCAAGTCTTCAATGCCACACTCAGCTTCTGGAGCAGGAAATGAAGAAAGCAAGCCACTGCCGCAGTGATGGGAGGATCAGTGCAGCAATGAATGCCACATATGCGCAACGACGTGTATACATAAACACCAATCCATCCCTGAAAGAGGTCCAGCTAAAACATCCAGCTCTCTTCACCACCAGGGAGATTGTGGCAGAGTTTGGCCGGCTGATGCCCAAGCACACTCTGAACAGCACCATGACCCAGAGGTTGCTAGCCCTGGGGAAGGGCATCACCAATCACATCAAGACCCTGAAGCGTGCCAAGAACGACCCAAAGTTCCAAATCTTGCTTGCACAGCTGGAACGTAACGTGGAGGACGCCACAGACCGCGAAAGTCGACTAGCGTATGGGACAATGGCAGCAACCTTCATGCCATACCTATTCAATGAGGACCTGGATCTTGTGAAGCTGTTGCCAGTAGGTTTCTATTTCTATTATATACCGTATTTGTCGGTGTATAAACCGCGGGGTTTTTTCTGGCTAGAGAACCGCAAAAGTAGGGGGGGGGGGGGGGCTTATACACGGAGATAGGGTAAATTGTACAAAAATCCCCACTAGCACAATACAGCATGAAACACTATGCATGGGACAGTACTAAACGGTAAAACACAAATGAATGCAAAACAAAACATGAATCAAATCAAAGATGAAACAAAATGTACCTTGATATGTTTATTCCTTCTTACAAGTCTAGATTTGGTTGAATCTACCCTTGAAAATAGTAAATCCTAAGCTCTTTTTTGAGAAGAAAAATTGCGATCGTAACTTTCCAACTGGTGGGGAAAAGTAAGCATAGCACATGCACACAGACCACATGAGAGTTGACTGAAATTAGCGATCATCCTATCGTGATTGAGTCAAATCTCATCTGGTCTGTGTGCATGTGCTATGCTTACTTTTCCCACCAGTTGGAAAGTTACGATCGCAATTTTTCTTCTCAAAAAAGAGCTTAGAATTTACTATTTTCTAGGGTAGATTCAACCAAATCTAGACTTGTAAGAAGGAATAAACATATCAAGGTACATTTTGTTTCATCTTTGATTTGATTCATGTTTCGTTTTCTGTTTGTTTGTCTTTTACCGTTCAGCACTGTCCAATCCATAGTGTTTCATGTTGAGTTGTGCTAGAATTATACAATCAATTTAATTTTTTTTCACTGAAAACCCTCCAAAGTTGGGGGTGCGGTTAATACACGGGAGCGGTTAATACACCGGCAAATACGGTAACATGAATGTCCTTATATTCATGGTACATACATGTACACTTGATACAGGTTGCAGCATCATTACATCTGCAGCAGAATATTTTCAATTAAGATGAATTTTATGTATGGTACCATACTAGTCTACATGTACTTGGATTTATAAATTATAGTCCAAAATGACGTAATCCGTGAATTTGTTATCCCGCGAAAATTTAGATAATGCACTGTTTGGCCATTACCATGCATTGCATGGCTAGCAAATCCGCAAACATTTCCTCCCGCTAAAAGTCTAAAATAGCAAAACCGCAAACTTTTACAGCCGGGAATATTTCATGTTTTACAGTAATATGTACAGAGGTCAGCTTCAATGAACAAGCCATGAGTCAAACTTTCTATTCATTTTGATGCTCTTGTCTAATCCACATTGTGTTGACATTGTGCTTGTTTCAGGAACATGGAGCAGAGACCATGGCTACTCTCGCTCGAGATTCTGTCCACCCTGTGGTGATCGTCTCTGGGGACATTTTCAAGACGGAACTTGTGAGTGTGGCAGCAGAAGGCCAAGAACTCTTCCACTGCTGTGAAGTGACAGAGGGACTTATCTGCCTCTTTGCACTGTTTTATGGGTGCAACCTGCAGTATCCATCTCCATGCAAGAAGACATGCTCTTTTGTTCAGCATGGACTGATGGACGTGAGGGGAGGACCTCTTCCTGTGTGTGTTGTCAACACAATGGAGAAATTCAAGAGTGCTCTGCCCAAACAGTAACTGTACTCCGGCCGGAGGCCAGATGAGCTTTTGTCGTGGCGCGGCGTCCGTTGTCCGGCTGTTGTCTGTCCGTCGTCCGTCCGTCCACAATTTGCGAAAATTGCTATTTCTCCTAGTAGTAGAGATGTTAAGACCCCAAGATATGGGTGTTCACTGCACTTTGGGGTACAGAGTTTTTAATAACTTTAAAATATTCCTTGGATGAAAAGAAGAAAATTCATCCAAAGAGACACTTTGTATCTATGCAAATTAGGCCTAATTTCCATAATTTATGCAAATTTATTCATGAAAACGGGATATTTCATGAAAATTGTGTTTTTATTGACATATTTTATGGGGAACATATTCCTTGGATCAAAAGAAGAAAATTCAATTAAATAGACACCCTGTTTATATGCAAATTAGGTCTAATTTCCATAATTTATGCAAATATATGGATGGGAATAAGATATCTAAGCCAATGGTATTTTTGTTGACATATTTAGGAGAACATAATCCTTGGATCAAAAGAAAGAAAATGTTTCAAAGAGACACTCTGCATTTATGCAAATTAGGCCTAATTTCCATAATATATGCAAATTTATTCATGGCCCCAGAAAATAACTTCCCCTAAATAAAGCCACAAAATGACTTTGTCCATCAGAAAGAGTGTCTTTTCATAAGAAAATTGATACCAAGAACATTAATTTTGGTAGTGTAGTTTTTGTTTTACAGCGCTGTGAGTGACACCATGTCAGGGTTCATTTTTCTTCGATTTGTGACATACCTATTAGCTAAAGAATGACCCGAACAGCTCGTCATAGAATTACGGTGAACAATAATGCGAACACCTTTGTTAATGTGCAATCGACTGAATAGCCACAGCACAGAATTCTATAACGAGCCGCTTTGGGTCATTCTTTAGCCAATAGGTCAGTTAAAATTGAAAAAAATGAACCCTGACATGGTGTCACTCACAGCGCTGTAAAACAAAAACTACACTACCAAAATTAATGTTCTTGGTATCAATTTTCTTATGAAAAGGCACTCTTTCCGATGGACCAAGTCATTGTGTGGCTTTATTTTTGGGAAGTTATTTTCTGGGGCCATGAATACATTTGCATAAATTATGGAAATTAGGCCTAATTTGCATAAATGCAAAGTGTGTCTTTGGATCATTTTTTTTTCTCTTGATCCAAGGATTATGTTCTCCTAAATATGTCAACAAAAATACCATTGGCTTAGATATCCCATTCCCATCCATATATTTGCATAAATTATGGAAATTAGACCTAATTTGCATATAAACAGGGTGTCTATTTAATTGAATTTTCTTCTTTTGATCTAAGGAATATGTTCCCCATAAAATATGTCAATAAAAACACAATTTTCATGAAATATCCCATTTTCATGAATAAATTTACATAAATTATGGAAATTAGGCCGAATTTGCATAGATACAGAGTGTCTCTTTGGATAATTTTTTTTCGTTTTATCCAAGGAATATGATAAAGGTACTAAATCAATTGTACCCCAGATTGCAGTGGCGGACATCTTAACCACCCTACTATAGAGTCTTTAGGGGGTTTCATTCAAACTTGCACACAATGTTCACCATGTTGCTGTGTATATAAGGTCAAGTGACAATTGCAGCAAATGCTATTTCTCCCGAAATATGTTCAGGATTTAACTCGAACTTATACACAATTCTTCTATTGACCCTGCCATTACAGGGTGTCTTCCAGGTGGCGCCACCTATCATGGTTGTGGCGATACATGTAAGGTCAATTCATAATCTGTGAGATTATACAACTGTTTTAAGATTTCACACTTTGCGCCAAACGCTATTTTTCCCAAACTAGCTACACTGTTATTGACACTTTTCTTTTTTTTTCTTCTTTTTTTTTCATTTAGTATGTGTACTGTGTTGATTGAGTTTGTGAGCATTGTATTTGTGAGCATTGTATTTTCCATGACATGATACAGTGAGATATTCCGTCCGATGGTCATGGCAATTTGTACATGCACTTGTATATAGACTTTAAACAATTTGGATGTTGTTGAAGGGTACTTTCAATTCACGTTTAGTACACATTTCAACTCGGGTTTATTACCCATTTATTATGTGTACTCTGTTGATATGATACAGTGAGATCTTCCGTCCGATGGTCATGGCATTTTGTACATGCATTTGTATATAGACTTTAAGTAATTTGGATGTTGTTGAAGGGTACTTTCAATTCACGTTTAGTACACATTTCAACTCATGTTTATTACCCATTTATTATGTGTACTCTGTTGATATGATACAGTGAGATCTTCCGTCCGATGGTCATGGCATTTTGTACATGCATTTGTATATAGACTTTAAGCAATTTGGATGTTGTTGAAGGGTTCTTTCAATTCACGTTTAGTACACATTTCAACTCAGGTTTATTACCCATTTATTATGTGTACTCTGTTGATATGATACAGTGAGATCTTCCGTCCGATGGTCATGGCATTTTGTACATGCATTTGTATATAGACTTTAAGCAATTTGGATGTTGTTGAAGGGTACTTTCAATTCACGTTTAGTACACATTTCAACTCAGGTTTATTACCCATTTATTATGTGTACTCTGTTGATTGGACAGTTTGTTGTGAGCATTGTATTTTGCATGTACACATGCAGTGAGATTGACTTGTTTTATCTAGATAGCCTGAAATCTAGTAAAATAAAAAAAAAAACAATCAAATCAAATTCTCAATTAAATCCTCAATTTCTGATGCATTTGTTAACTGGAAAAGAGTGTAATTTAATGAAATAGACTCTGTTTCATATCATTTTGTTGAATACAATTTTTGTCTCAGTACAAATGAAAGCTTGGAAAACGACTCAATTAAAAATGAAATTTATCTTCAAGTTGGTATTCTAAATGTAAAGTTTCCTGCCTTTTGGTAATCTCATGGATAAAATGGGATTAATTACTGTCAGATCAATGTTCAAATCAATTTAGATTCTTTATTCATGGAGTTTGTTTGTGAAAAAAAGTTGTCTTGGTAAGTTTGCTTTGGATTATCATGACAAAAAATTGTCTTGTGATCATGCGGACAAACTGTAACGTGAGTTACCGCTTCACATGACGATACCTGGAGAATGTAAGACAATTTGAATTTTTACCATACTCTGTGATGTATGTTGTTAGTCCATGACTTTGACACAATAGACTTTAGAGTCTCTCTGTTTCTTGTTTGAGGAAACTTTTGAATATAATATATGCCAAATTTTTGCATGTCCAAATTATGTAACGTGAGTTACCGACATTTGTAGTTTTTTCTCATAGTTCTCATTAGAGTCTGTGGATGTAATGTTGCTGTGAGGTAGGATGGAGGTGCATGATGCTCATTCACATATAGTAACTCGTATCACTAATTGGGCTTTAAGGATATTGATCTCAACGACCTAATTTTGAGTTCAAAATGTAACGTGAGTTACCGTGGAAATGCCCATATGCATTTGTATCTTGGTGACATTAGATTTTAGAGAGTTGTGAACATTATTTTGAATGTATGATGTCGCTATGGACTTTAGGCAATTTGAGCATGTAACTCAGGTATACAGTGAGATATTTTAATATTGCAGGCCTTTGCAGCCATACCTGGTGTATTTTGCAGCCATATACACATGTACTGTATATGATTATCTGCCATTTGTATAAGGAAACTATCCGGGGGGGGGGGGGGGGGACTCCATGTCTGGAGGGTGGTGGGGTAGCTTGACAGTTGTGGGAGGGGGGGGGGGCATTGATGAGCAGTCTTGTCCGGAGGGGGAGGGGTCTGAAGAAAAATATATTATCATATCTGGCCTAACCACCCTCCATACATGTAGGGTGTCATGATAGGGGATCATGTAGAATATATCATCAAAGCCACATCTGCTATTTTCCTACTAGTGTGCCTTTTAAAACATGAAAAAGCCCAGCCTCTCTGTGTCTTTAGGTAAATCTTGTAAGATGCTGCATAATATTCATGGTATTATTGTTTTTGTGACATATTTTCACACTTCAGTTATGTTCATTCACTAGTACTCGATTGTCAATTGAATGACATTTGTTCACATGTATTCTATGAATGTTTACATAAACAAAATGTATTCAAACTATTGCATTTGTTGGTGTGCCTTTTTAATGAGACAAACCGGAGACTAAAGTGTAGTACAGGCCCAGTAAAGTCCAAAATTAGTGTCCACAAGTGAAATAATAATTGAATCGAGATAAGCAAAGGTCCTATATTCAGTGCCCATATGCCCCAGTGATCTGGGGCGGTATTCTGAAAAGTAACAAAAGATTTTAGTGACGTAGATAAAATATTTTTTAGTGGATGGTGATCCAATTTTAATGCGCAATGAGGTACTCCAGTGCGCATTGTTTTGGCTAGCCAGTGCGCATTGTTTTGACATTAAAAAGGATCACCATCCACTAAAATAGATTTTATCTACGTCACTAAAATCGATTGTAACTTTTCAGAATACGGCCCCTGCACTAATCAGTGCAGTTGAACTCCAATATTCGGATTCCATGAGCTCCAATAATAGGTGCCCAGTATACCATATATACCATATAACTTCAAAATAGGGATTCCATGAGCTCCAATAATAGGTGCCCAGTATACCATATATACCATATAACTTCAAAATAGGGATTCCATGAGCTCCAATAATAGGTGCCCAGTATACCATATATACCATATAACTTCAAAATAGGGATTCCATGAGCTCCAATAATAGGTGCCCAGAATACTGTCCACGTCTGTACTGAACCAATTATTGGTGCTGCGTGAGCTCCACTGTACGGACCCACACTGGTCCAAAAACAGGGGCCCACGAAGCCAATTAATGGTTGCAGCTGGGTTACATCCAGTATACCATATAACTTCAAAATAGGGATTCCATGAGCTCCAATAATAGGTGCCCAGAATACTGTCCACGTCTGTACTGAACCAATTATTGGTGCTACGTCAGCTCCACTGTACGGACCCCCTGGTCCAAAAACAGGTGCCCACGAAGCCAATTAATGGTTGCAGCTGGGTTGCATCCAGTATACCATATATACCCTATAACTTCAAAATAGGGATTCCAGGAGCTCCAATAATAGGTGCCCAGAATACTGCCCACGTCTGTACTGAACCAATTATTGGTGCTGCGTGAGCTCCACTGTACGGACCCACACTGGTCCAAAAACAGGTGCCCACGAAGCCAATTAATGGATGCAGCTGGGTTACATCCAATTATTGGACCCGGATAGGAGGATTTTTTTAACAGTGTATGCATACTCCTTTTTTAAACTATATTTTTTCTTCGTTTTCTTTCTTTTGTTGTAAATCGATTTTGTCTCGAATTTATACATAATAATTATAAACATCGATGATAGTTATACAATGATTATTTACTATTATTCTCTCAAATATGATTTGATGATTTTAGCATATGCTTATATATCAAATCGTCATCTCACCAATCGATGCGGCAATTATATATTTAAAATAATAAAAAAATATTCAAAACAATGAAGCAAAACAAACAACAACAGCAGCAAACTGAGCTGCCCGAAAACGCTACATATTTTGCCCTAATATGGCATGATTTTGCCTGATTATGAGAGGATTTTCCCCCCGGAAAGTAACACAATTTGGAAAAAAAAAGGGGTATGATGATGGTGGATGGCGGGAGTGAGAAAAAAGGGAGCACATGTTCACGAAATATTATGAAGGGCCACGAGGTATATTGGGTGCAATTCACAAAGGAGGTTTGTGACATTTATCATCTATTTTTTGTTTTCATTTTAAACTAAATGTTCTGTAATTTTTACAATGTATATATTATTAACGTGTGTAACTCATGTGCAATTCAGTTGCGAAACTGCCATTCATGGGCCAATAAATACCATTTATCTCATCTCATCTATGGAGTGCCATTTGTAAACCGATGGAGAAAGAATGTAAACTCCTTACTTGATACATACTAAAGGCACCAAATAAATGTTTGTTTTCTCGGATGGTGAAATCTGCTGGTTAGCAAGCACAAACAGTCATATCATTATAAATTATAAATTGTTTTACTTGTCTACGAGCAGCACTCCATATTATAGACAATGTTTAAAGGGATAGTTGAGTTTTGGTAAAGAGAGTACAGTGGGTCAAACTGAATTTTAGTAACCAAGACCTGCACCATTACATTACAAACAGCTAATGGGCCATTCTTTGAAAAGTGAAACTTTTTCGGAAAAATTGAAGTTTTATTTGTCTGTAGTTTTGTTCCATTTTTGGAATGATCCATGTGTAAAGTTTCATGAAATACATGATTTGAAGTTTAAAATGAAACTTTTTTACTCATTTGCATAAATTTACATATTTCAATATTTTTCTAATAATCATAATTCAGAAAATAATCAAGATATCAAAAGGATAATTAGCAAGCTCATTCTTCTCACTTTCCTGTACAGGTTGATACCAACTTTGTAAAAATTCAACCTTTCATTCTTTTCTAAACCCGATATTATAAAATTCCCATTTTTCCATTCATATTGTACATGTCACACACGTGACCACCCCAAAATGTCACACACGTGACCAGACGTTGCCACATAATTAAGTACTATAAAAAACAACGGTTTGATATAATTCTCATTCATTGCTATTGTTGTACTTACAAATGTATAGTACTTCTCTGGTAATAAGATGAACATTATAGCTATTCATATTTTAAAGAATTTTCCAAATGAAATTTAGTTATGAAAAAAGCGCTCCGTGCGAAGTCACACACGTGACCCATGCCATTTGACCTCTGACATTGAGTTACGTAATCCTTATAAAATCTTTTGTGTTAAGTTTGAAAGACTACAACATATTCAAGTCACATATGAAGTAAAAATCATTATAGTCTCATACTTACTGAAATATAAGCATCCCATTTCAAAATTTGTCATGTTTTGGGTCACACACGTGACCAAGAATGGCCCTAATAGTTATAACTCCACCATGCTCGAAAGGAATACAAAATTACAAACGACTTAGTAAAAAGCCTGTTATCATTCAAAAATAGCCGTTAAAACTCAAGAGGGCGCTCTCTAAAAACTTATTGGTTTCGACAATTTAAAATAAAATATTGTGCATGACTGTGATGTTTTGTTGAAATAGTGATAAGTAAGAGATAATCAATAACTATTTAAAAACCTCTTTTGTAAATTTTGAAAAGAGGAAGCATTACAAAAAAAAAATTAACGTCTGGTTCAAAATGATCTATTATTTGTGGGGCCCCACAATTATTACAAATCATGTTTCAGCCGTTTCTGAACCGATTTTGATCAAATAAGTCATTAAAATCGTATGCTCTTTCAAATTTGTCACTCAGCTTTTCATTATCTCACAACAAATTATTTGATGTAGCGCCCTCTATACCAAAACTCATGATCCCTTTAAACTATGGTTGGGCCATGGTTTACACAAACCTCCTTTATGAATCCTGGAGGGTGTTTCACAAAGCAATATTTTGTCATCATGACAAATTTTTATGGTGGCATTACGGGGACCTTTTGCCCAAAGTTTGGCGAAATTTTTGCCAAAATCTAGCCAAGTTATACGAATTTAGCTAAAATTTGGCAAGGTTTTGGCAAAATTTAGACCAAAATGTCCTTATAATGCCACCATTACGACAAATTTGTTATGATGACAAAATTGCTTTTTTGTGGCCAATGTTTTGTGGCCAATGTTTTGTGGCCAATGTTTGTGTAGTTCTCGACATTTCTAAAATTAGGTTTGTTTTATACTTTGAATACACGTTTTTGTGCAAAAAGATGGTCTAACTTGCCGCAAATATTCTTGAATTTAAAAACGCCCCAATTATGATGTAATGTTTTACTTAGGAGAATAATGGCAATGATGGCCCATAATGGCAATGATGGTGATACGCATATATACCTGGGGTATTGCAAAAGAGCTTTGAGTTGCAATCAGTCACAAAGTTGCTATTGCTATTGACTATAATTGTCACAAGTCCGAAAATAATCAAAATATTCACATTTGACATTGACTTGTGCCAATCACATTGAGGAAATATCAGGCATATTTTCTGACTTGCGTTTAGTCACAGTTTGCGATTGATCACAACCTCTCTAGGCTACACCCCCTGTTCAATGTAACTTACAACAGTTCATATGAAACGCATCTAAGTAAGTAAATATCCCGGGGGGGGGGGGGGGGTCTGTCCTCATTGAAAGGGGGGTATCATGCGTGACCAAGAAAACGAGTAATTAGGGTGGTTTTTTACAATCAGGCGAGATACTCGAGTATCTCGTTTAGGGTCTCAAAATCACCCAAAATCAGGAAAAAGGGTATCTTTTTTAGGCTGATGAATTACTCGTTTAGGGTCTCAAAAAGATGAATTACTCGTTTAGGGTCTCAAAAACTCAGCTTACTTGCTTAGGGTATCAAAAATAGTTATAACTTGCTTTTAATAGGGGTTTACAAAAAAAAGATTAGGATACTTGCTTAGGGTATCAAATATAGTTATAACCTGCTTAGAGGTTTACAAAAAATTGATTACTTGCTTAGGGTATCAAAAATACTTGCTTAGGGGTTTACAAAAAAATTATTACTTGCACTTACTTAGGGTGTATTTTTTGCACCACGCAAATACCCCCCTTTCTATGAGGACAGACCCCCCCGGGGTAAATATGGTCCAGAATAATCATTATTCATTAGGAGAATAATCATTATTCATGACCACCGAGCGGATACATAAGGTGAAGAAATCGAGACCAACGCGCATCACCCGATCCGAGACCAACGTCAACACGCATTATCTCAGCTCCACTTTTTTGGGCCATGATCTCCCGATCTGATGCATGCATGAAGATCATTTTGCACAACGCACTTATTTGTATGGCGCACGGAATCATAGAAATAATTTCGCGATATGGAGTCATATCTGTTACGCATGCAAACGCGCACGTCTAAAATGCACGTATATCTGTGCTATGCGTATTCATTGCGTAATAATTGTTACAGCCATCGAAAATGGAGGAATACGCACGTGAACCCTGGTGAGTTCTTGTCGCCTTTTCTTTCTTTTCCTTTATCGTTTTCATGACAACAATCAGTCGGAAAGTATTTAATATTTTGTAGACGATGTTGTGAGTGTTATAAAAGTGTATGAATATTATCGAATTTATACCACTTACCATTTATTTAATTGCGTGCGATTCACACTGAACATGTACGTTAGGTGCACTGACCCTTCTACTCACGGCATGCCCTGCCGAAGTTGTGGGAGAGATCGAACTGAGTGCGCCGTACCACACGCTCGCGGGTGCAGTGGCAGTGCAAACACTTGAAATGAATCTAATTAATGACATTGCAATTTATTTTTAAGTTGAGATAAGACGTCAACGAAATGAGCATGATTTAGCCTTGAAAGGTTTGGATGTTTGCACTGTATTATTATATATTGCCAACCTTAGTTTTATGTTAATAATGAGTAATTTTATCATAAATATATCTGTATATATAATACACGCACATCTACAAAGTATATGGTCCACTTAGGTGGACCATTTACACGCAATATATGGTAATACACGGGAGATTACCATACTGCCTATTCATACACTGTACCGTTCATCAGTTGAACGTTGTGTGTTAGGATGCATCGGTAATGAAAACAGATGGGAAATAATCGTTTTTTTCCTCCATTTTGCGGTCTTTAAAACAACATGAGTTGGTAATTATATTAACCCTAGATTAACAAAAGATGAAAGTACAAAAAGAACATCCACACAAAAGCATGCCCTGCATACCTCCATGCAATAGCTTAGACAGTGCTTTTCTTCTGACATAGCAACAGCTATTGAAATTGAAGGTGTGTGAGTTGGTATTCTATTCAACCGTGTGATGCTATTGTGATTAGGCACTCAGCTTTTGCGATTTTGCCCCCTAATTTTTACAAAATAGCCCCCTAAATTCAGTAGGTAGCCCCTAAAAATTAACATCTTAGGGTATTATGTTAAATATTTTGTTATATAGATCTATCAGATTGAAAAAGTAGCACCCTAAAATAAAAAAATTTGCTTCCTGCATTGACTAGCCCCCTTGTGTAACTTTCACTAGATGTACTAACAGGGCTGTGAGATCTCCGATTTTACGCGGAATTCTGATTTTTTTCCTCAAACAGCAATCTTCATTTTTTTCTTTTCCCGATCCGATTTCCGATCCGATCCCATCATGAATCAAGAATTTGCCGATCTGATTTTTCGATCCGATCATCAAGGTCGGTTACAGCACAAAGCTAAGTCACCATCTGGATACCCTCTACCATGGAATGTATGGGCAATTGAATTTGAAGATTTGATTTCACAAAAACTTTTTCAGCTCTTCATAACTGAAACGAACTTGATTTCACTACAAACTGTGATAGTTGTCTGGTGTTATTTCGACCTGTCACTAGCAAATACCAGGTTCCAGGCAGCAGATTATATTGAAAAGCACACTGGTTGTCCTAGATGTCAAGTTTCAAGCCTCGGGTATCAAGATATGAAACAATTCTGTAAAAAAAAAAAAAAAATTATCCAAAAACCAACCATTTTAAATTGAAAGAAATGGTTTCCAAAATAAGCCTAGATTGCACCAGAGAGCATCTAGAACCCCAGAGCTCGTAGTGTGCGCTTTGCGCACACTTTTCATTTCAGATTTGTTTTCAATCTTGCTCTCACACCCATTAGTAAACGTGTGGCCTAGGGCTAATGAATCAGAAAGAGATATGCCCCCCCCCCCCCCCCCCCCTTATGTGCCAAATTGGCATGGGAAGGACTTTAACTTTTTTGTTATTTTTCATCTACAATGAATGGAAAGGCAGTACAACTTGGAAATGAGTCTGACTGCTAAATACATTTCTTTCCTCACTTATCCATTGTTTTATGTACAAAACATAGAACAACGTACATCACCGGACAAGGAACGGACAAGAAACGGACAAGAAACGGACAAGAAACGCATACGAACGGAGACGAACGGATGGAAAATTTAGCTCACCGTTTGACGTCCGTTTACGCAATCCGTAGATATGTGACCGGGCTATAAGGAACAAATCTATACTTTCATCAGTATAATGATTAATGTCGACCATGGCACTTGAGAGGGTTAATAAAGATATGGCAATTTTAATTCTTGATAATAATATGTTCACTGTTCATGTCTATCCTTTGTAGCCCATGGAGAATAGTAGACGACTGCGGCGGTGCCTTCTCGATGGGAGTCATCGGAGGGTCAGCGGTTCATGCCATCCTGGGGGCCAGGAATGCACCTGCTGTAAGTGGCATATATCGTCTTTTATTCATACTTCTACATAAATTTGGTGTCGTTACTGGTGTAGTGGCAGTGAAAAGATATACCGTAAACCGGGGTGACTTTGGCCGCCACTTTTTAGAACAAATTTATTATTGTTTTAAATAAACTGTTATAGGGTAATTTACAAAATTAAGTTGTTTTATTCTAAAAAGTGTGGCTTGATGAATAAACATCCTTCTCCAAAAGTTGCCAAAGTCACCCCGGTTTATGGATAGCCTCCACAATGCCCAAAAGAGCTCCCCTTATTTAGTATAAAGTTCAGTGCTAAAAATGTTTAGAGGGCTATTAAGCAAATGAGTTTGAAAAGCAGCCCCCCCCCCCCCCCCCCCCAAAAAAAGGAGAAAATTCCCTTCACAATATTATGTAGACCTTTGATAGAGAGCTGAATATTTATTTCAAAAGTAATAAAATAAGCTTTCTGATCTAGAAGATCCTCCGTCGGGGTGAGAAACTGAGTCACAAGTAATCATTCAGTCATTTCATATCTCACAAGATAATATACGCTACAGCTCCTAGATAATCATTACAAACAAAATGTGTGTTTTTATTTTTATTTGTGTCTTTGAGGTGCAAATTTTGTCCATCTGGTACTGCACAGTTTATTTCAAATCTGTTTATTTAGATGTGTGCATTATAACTTAATTTATTTCATTGATTATTGAATTAATTCATTAATTATTTTATATCTTTTAGGGGTACAGACATAGGCTGATTGGGAGTTTTCTAGCAATAAAGCACAAGGCTCCAGTTGTAGGAGGTAAGTACACTTGATGTTAAATTAGAAGAAGCAACATGTATGCATGGAAAGTCAAACATGATGTTGAAAGTGGATATTAATCTTTTCACACTTGTTACACCCTTGTATGACATTCTTCAGATGCAATTTACTTGGATGGGTACCGTACAGCACAGTTTAACTATAGATTTCTATCATCATATCATAATGACATTTGATTTTCATACCACCTCAGAAATGCACAATTTCTAATTGAGCTCGGCTGTTTAAATGGAAAAAGAAATTAGGTAGACATTTGTTATGCCTAGTTAAAGTCATGAAACAGATGTCCACTTTGTTGTCGCAACCATCATGGAAAATTCCCTCGGTATTTGAAATGCTATCTTCCCTCGATAGCAAAATTCTGTGATCTTCCCTCCACAGCCAGTTAACATCTAGATGTATTTCATGACTATCACAACATATTAAAGGGCAATGAAACTATGGCTTTCGGCTATTATTATCGTTTAGAGGGTGAACAGACATATTATTTGATACATAACTTGGCAATTTTGGCCTCCTGGATCCCATGAAATCCTTACGTGAACATACCCACATTTTACTAATTGTTACGCCGGCAAAAGGTGATGGGAGCCGCCATGTTCTTGTAATTGCCCGACATGCTTTGCAAACTATGACGAGTGTGCTACGGGCCGAACAAAAAGCTTTTCACTGATTTACAGACTCGTCATCTACAAGTATCTACAAGTATTCAGACAATGGTTTCAATAGGTCCTATTGAAATGCATTAGTGCATATCACTGATCATAAGTCCGCACACACCTAATAATGGCGGCCTCCAGTGTTCGCATGAATAGTGGTAAACCCGATAGAGTTTTCACATATTTCTCCCAAAGCAGAAATCTGAGTCAGAGTTATGTTATATATAATAAAAAGGCATATTACGATATATCAAGTAGGATAAACTCTATTCTTGAGTTGCATTTCCCTTTAAGTTATATCAACAAAATGCACATTTTAAAACTGAGACTGATTGAAGAGTGGTTGTAGTTCTATTCCTATAGTATAGGTACATGTAACTTTGCTATATGAGATGACCCGTCCTCAACATTTGACTGTGCATTCGTGCACATGAGTGAAAAAAAAACAAACACCTGGAACTCACTTGTCTTGAAAATGAATTTTTAAGGAAATAATTGTGAATATTAAGTGTAAGACTGCTTCTATAAAAGATGAGCTAATGTATATTACAAGTATGATGTTATTTCTTTACCGTAGGTAACTTTGCTATATGGGGCGGCCTGTTCTCAACGTTTGACTGTGCACTGGTGCACATGAGGAAGAAGGAAGACCCCTGGAACTCCATCACTAGTGGAGCGCTCACGGGAGCAGTGCTCGCTGCAAGAAGTAAGCCCCGTCCCCATCTTTTAAATAATAATAATAATGATTATATAGCGCTATTCCCATGGGGATCATATCGCTTTACACGATTATTATTACCCCGGTCACCTGTACACTGCAATAAATATTTTGGAATTATTTTGATGCCAGCTTTATGTAGCTCCTGACTGGCACAAGCATAGAAAAGGGCTTCTGGGAAGTACCATTGTTAATAATTAGGGCTTCGTGGCTAAATGGTGCACTGGTCTAGAAATCTGGATGTGTCCGGTTCAAGTGCCAGGGAAGCCCATTTTTGTTTTGCTAATTTTTCATTAATTTTATATTTTTCTGGTCAGTATCCTCTGCAGTGAAAAAAATAAACGGGGGCTCGGGCGAATTCACCCCAAAATGCAAACAAAATCATAAAAGAGCCCCTATAAATTTGCACTTTCAATGCAACACAAAACAAATTTGAGTTATTTTCATGTTGGCAAACTTGTATTCCCTGAAAAATAAATAATATTTTCCCCCCTGATCCTATGTTTGATTGGAATATTTGTTTCATGAACTCTTGCATTGTAAATAAAGTACATATAAACATTGAACAGTTTTGATATTATGACTTTTGTCCACTAAGTCGACCATTATACTTGGAGTGTTAGAATGGTATATTTTACAGCCCTGTGTCATGAATTTTGGATCGAGGTAAAATCTTGATCTTCAATTCTACAATCCTATATTCCAGATTGTTTTAAATATTTTCAAGTGTGTATCATTAAATGATATATATGTATGTCGGCTTGTCGGGACTAAGTGAATCTTATTTTCATTTTATAGATGGTCCTGGCGCAATGGCAGCATCAGCAGCAATTGGTGAGCGAAACTTGTTTTATAAATTGCACTTTTTGTAGAGGAGGGAATCACCATGTAGAATTATAATTATTTCATACAGTTATCACCTTCATAAAACGTCCCAAAGAATTTCTTATTTATACCAATTTATTTTGGCTGTTTTGATATTAGTTTGCAACAACTTTAAACTCACATTTATGTACTTTTGAATCTTCAATACTTTGGTATCCACTAGATACAAAAATGTGCTGCTATTTCAATAATATTACAGATACGTTTTAAAAATATCTTGCACAGTATGACAGAATCTAGAACCTTTATTTACGTTGTAAAAAATTAATGAAAAGATATTGTACTGATCTTTTGTAATCACTTTCTTTGATAGGTGGAATTCTCCTGGCAATGATTGAAGGTGTTGGAATCCTGATGACAAGAATGTCGGCCGAGCAGTTCAGACCGAGTGAGTATGAATACATAAGTCAGAGGCCTAGAGCTGCCTCGCAGCACCCTTGAGATGAAAGTGATCCATTAACTTTGTGAAATTTCAACCAAAATCACTTTGAGCTTTCACATTTCTCTTGTACCTTGCTGTTTGGCTTATGGTAATACAATAATGAATGTATGGGTTTTGATTTTTCAAATGTCTCCTTAATAATGGAGATATTTAAGATTGATTTTTAAAGCGTGTGTAGATGCTTTTGACTGTAGTCAAGAGTATCCGAATTCGGAGACTAAATCCTCCATAGTATCCAATTTCTGATACTTCACACGAACAATCAGGATGAAATCAGACATTGATTTACTATTTTGTTCACTAAGTAAACATTTTGTTTTTTTAATGAAAATTTCACACATCATTCTCAAGAATGTTCAGAGTATATGATTAGTGTCTCAAATATCACATATTGGGAAAAATATGAATCACTTTAAGATACTTCAAGTATAAGCATTTACCTGAAAGACAGAAACATTTGCCTATTCTTCATTGTTTTTGTACAATTGCTTACCATTGACCTTAGTGACTAATCTCACAGGTACTATAGGGCAGTTGGTATTCTGTAGCCGCGTTCAATAGCCATATCCCCGATTCTGTATTTACATACAACTGCGCGGAACAGCGATATGGGCTATAGGGGGTACGTTTATTGCTGTAGTCATTCAAGATGCGGTTTCACTGATAAAGTGAAACCTCATTGTAACAAGGTGTTTTGAACCATGAAAATTACCTTGTTTATAAAATATTAGAGTTAAAAAACCAAACGAATAGTAAAGAGCTGGGACTGGCAAAGTTTCCTTGTTATAAGAAAGCTTTGTTTGCTCTTTATAACAAGGTTCGACTGTAATATATTAATTCACATATTCCACTCTAAAAATTGTCTTCTCTTCCCCTTTTTTCCTCTTGCCCAGTGAACCCTCAAATGGAAGATCCGTCACAGCTGGACCAGAAAGGACCGCCTCCGTTTGGGACTCAGTTTCAATGATGATATGAAAAACACTTGAATTTAGTACTTGCGTCCTCGCGTTTCTCTCGCAATCGATTCGGTCTTGCATCAGCTCTGATTGAAAACTGCCATCAAAATCTGTTGCGTTCATGATTCAACAAAAGTCAGAGATCGGCTGGCTTTGATCAAAATCTGTGTTCATGATTCAATCAAAGTCAGAGATCGGCTTGATGGAATGGCAGTTTGAATCTTCTGTGATATATCAGCAGTCTAGATGAAAGGAGAGCATGTATTTGTTCGTACAGAGACCAGCTTTGTTAATTTAGGAGATGAAATGCTGCAAAGTATGTTGAGATCCCCTCGCCTGTTTATTGATTCGAACATGCCATTGTGAAACCGATTACTCAGCAAAATTTGACATGACGTGCTTAAATTTTGACCATCCGTTCATCGTTCCTTGGGATAGTCCCCTCTTGTCCATTGATTTGAACATGACTTCATGAAACCGATTATTCAGCAAAATTTGACATGATGTGCTAAAATCTTGACCATCCGTTCATTAATTTTGACCATCCGTTCATCGTGCCTTGGAATAGTCCCCTCTTGTCCATTGATTTGAACATGACTCCATGAAACCGATTATTTAGCAAAATTTGACATGATGTGCACAAATCTGGTCCATCTGTTTATCGTTCTTTGGACTACCGTACTGACCGGCGTAATCGCCGCAGCCGCGTAAACGCCGCATGCCGACTTTGAGCAACATAATTTCAACAAAATAAAAAAACGGGTGCAAAAACGGCCAGAGAAACAAGCAGAATAATGGCCAGAAAAGATCATGGGAGATGCCCGAAACGGTAAAATTCTCCAGTGATCAGGCAATGAAAAGTTCTTTGTAAACAATCAGTGATATAACAAAGATGCTCGGAAGCCCAACTCAACCAAAAGCCCCCAAAATTCCACCGATAATCCCATCGAAAGTCCGTGCATGCACTGTAACATGCATGCAACCAATAACACACTGCCAAAGGCCGGCTTGCTTGCATTTTACCGACTAATAAAAGTCAAATTTTGACTATCGCCGCGTATTCGCCGCATCCCGACTTTGCGTTTTATTTTAAAGGAAAAGTATGCGGCGATTACGCCGGTCAGTACGGTAAGCTACAGTTGTGTTTAACCCATTGCTTAAACAAGTGTTTAAACCCATTAATGACCGTTTTATTGGTGATAGAACGTGCATTCTCAAATAACCTTGGCCTGAGAAATATCCAGATCAGTCCCAAGTTGGTTAATATCAATTTTGAGATGGTGCCGAGATTAAGAAATCCTTACAATTATGCTATTTAAAAAAAACTTATTTTTGCTGTCTTCGTGGATTGCGATAGCTATTAAAGTTGTGAAGAGGATTCTCAAGTACTTATCAATATGTATTGGATTCCCCCCCCCCCCCCCCCCCCCCCCCAATTTTCCCACCTTTCAATATTTTAGGGAGTGGGTGGTGTTTATATAAAAAGGATATGGTGTTAATATAAATCATGAGTTTTATTAACAGATTTATTTAATGTCAAAAGATGCAGCACATTTTGGACGTAGTTTTTAATTCTAATTGCAATATTGACCATATGGATGGGAAAATAATACAAATGAAACCTTTAACACATAAACATAACTTTAGCATTTTAAAATTTATATCCAGTTATTTTTGTGTCATAAACAATTATAGTTTCTATAGTATATAATGTTTTAGTAAAATAAGATGTAACACTGCTGACTGAAGTACAGCTAGAGTTACAATATTTTGCATTTTGTATTAAAATAAATTTCATAAATCTGCAAGTATTATATTGAGTTAATTTGTAGCTTTAAGGAGATAATACAAACTTTAAGGAGATGTAAATTGGTATGCAATTATTAGTGATTACCAATAATTTGATCAGGATCTCTTATTACGAAAGCTTTTTCCTAGTGTAGAAAGGCAGTCTACATGTATATCTTGTATCTAGAATTGATGATTGATGAATCTTCAGATCCGATAATGAGTTTTTATACCCTATGTATTATATTTTGCAATTAATTTGTTTATAACTCTGATTTCTGGTTATGTCCTGGGGCGCAGTTGCCTCCTTTTGCAATGCTTCCCCCACCCCCATGAAGTGAGAGAAAAGTATCTAATACCAATTATATTGACCACATGCTGCCCCACTGAAAGTTTTTATTCAGTTTCCTGTTGACCATTGCTTTGCCACCAGTTGAATGTGTAATTTTTTTTGGCATGGATTTAGATCTTGGATGCATTTTCTAGGAAATATTGTATCTTCTCTCACCCATGGTAAAGTGATCTAAATTGGTATTTTGTTCCATGTGAACATCTTTTTTTTTATGCAGTTAAAAATGATCTAATCCTTCAAACTATATAGAAACTGAATTTTATTTGATACATTTCTTTTGTCCTGAAACCATGACAAGACGGATTAGTTTCAATGGTTTCTAGGCAAATGCATGTGCGTGTAGATTGTAGCTACTGTATGTAAATTATTGCCTGTCGTAATATAGTGCATACAACATGCCCAAATATTATGATTGCAGATTGAATCGGTTTGTTCCTAGCAAATGTACATTTGTGTGCAGTATATGGAGACATGCTTGTACATGTATATTTAAATGTCTATTAAACTGATTTTTAAGCATAATTATGTTTTGAGTAATCGACCTGTTATATATATACATGTACGTGTACATCAGGGCTAGCACTTGCCCGCTTGCCCAGGGCAAGTAAAATTTAAAAAAAATGTCTACTTTGCTTGCCCAATCTGGCAACAAAATAATTGTTCCACTGTGAGAGAACAATGTAATTTCATATCTGTAAATATCATCTTGAAGTAAGAGGGCAAGTAAATTTTAAATATAGGGACAATTAAAATGTTAAAATTTATGATTTTACTTGCCCAAACGGGCCAGTACACACAAATGTTAGCGTGGAGGCTTGTGTACATGTACTTAATCAGCAAGACACATTTTCCTCATCTGTATGATTTGTATGACTGTGTATTAAAGCATTTGTGCCTTTAACAGGTAGCCTGGCCAGAATGCTCCCAAAGCAGTGGAAACTGCTTGCAAAGTGAGAATTACTCAAGTGTGTTTGTATGCTTGTGTGCGGGTATGTGTATCTCACAAATGAGGTAAAGTAATGTCTTTGAGAAGCGCTTCATGTTAAAGGTAACTATCAACCATCTTCAGCTCTATGAAGAAAATCAAAACTCTTTGGCTGGAATTATCATGAGCGGGTTAAATATAGCCTGGGGTTAAATTAAACCCATGGTTTTATGGAGTGTCGCACTACAAGCGATGCTCGTATATGTTTTAAAGTGATCCTTTTGTATTTCTTCTAAAAAAGTGATGTTCAAGACATCAATCATATACCAATATCATTGTAAGATTCTTGAGAATGATGTGTGAGATTTCATAGAAAAAGAATGTTTACCTAATGAAAGAAAGAGTCAAATTGGTGTCTGATTTTAACACGATTGTTTGTGTGAAGTATCCAAATTAGGATACTATGGAGGATTTAGTATCCAAATTCCGATACGCTTGACTACAGTTGAAAGCGTCTACAGACGCCTTCAAATTCAATCTTAAATATCTCTATAATTAGGGTGACATTTGACAAATCAAAACCAATTTCATTCTTCTGTTTCCTTAAGCCAAACAACAAGGTACAAGAGAAGTGTGAAAGCTTCAAGTGATTTGGTTGAATTTTGACAAAATTATGGATCACTTTAATGTGCACTAATCCTACACAAACACATACAAAACCTATGCTAAAGCCACTGTATTTGACGCTTATTATCTTGTTCGGTATGTATTAACTGGCAGGAAAAAGTTCCTCCATAAAAAAAAAATGGATTAAGTTTAACCCATGGATGACGTAAAATAAAGCGATTTAACCCGGGCTAAATTGAGAGCCCGCTCCTGAGAATTCAACCCTACATAAGCAATCTATTCCTGTACCACAGTTTGTTCATGCCTTACAAACATAGTATGGAAGCAAGGGCACCTTCGAGTGTGTTTTTTATCATAAAATGTTGTCAATTTTATAATACTTTAAAGAAAAACAAATTTATTATGTACCAAAAGGGGCAAAGTCTATGGCCCGAATTCTCATCGTTGGCTCAACTTGAGCTCGGCCTAAAAAGACCAAGACTACCGGTAACCAGTTAAAGGAGAAATTCAAAGGGAATAGAATCAAGTTATTATGGTTTATGTTATGATAGAATGAGTTATTAAAGCAATTTGTACAGTTAACATGTCATGAAAGTGTTTCAGTTTCATGTTTTATGAAAATAAAATTGTAGTGAATTGACCCTCTCCTTTACCATGAAATCGGCACAGCAAAGTGGCTATGTGCGTGACGTAAGAGCCGGGCTTTGCGCTCCACAGCTCAAGCTCGAACGGCGATCTACACGCAAATGTTCATAGAGTGGACGCAGTTCTACCCTCTCAAAACGATTGAATATTGCCTGAATAATCAATATCTGACACACAGTTGTCCTCTCATGTCCTGAAACATATCCTAATGTCAATATTCATGTCATTATTGGCATTGAAAAAGTGTCAATCTCCGTAAAATAACTGTTTACAACTCACCATTTTGCCGAATTGTTGTTCATATACACGGAGATCTAGTATGAAAAACAAATCTATTGCTGTACATGTGTTTCAAAACAAAATTACCTAGTAGGATCATGTTCCGAGCTAGAATTGCCTTTGTTCATATTTCTTATCCATTTCAATATGTCAATAACTGGTATGATTACATATAATAGATTATTTCTCACCGTTTTGTTTTGGTTTTGTTTCGTTTCGTAAGAGTTTCGTCCATCACGAAATACATGCAAGCGCGCGATCGTATACCCGGCCGATCGATCGGAGCAAGCTTAGTTATTTTAGCACGTGCACTCGAGTCGAGTTACGTTTGTTTTGATGTGCGCGCAGGAAATGTAAATCCGCCAGCGCTATCAGCCGTATAGGTAATGCGGCTGTCAATGTTCAGAGAAATCGCGGATGAATCGTAACAACACAGGAGATCGCGAATCTAATTCACTCGACTTTTCAAGCTAAACCATGAAACTAGCCATGATAGATCGACTAAAGTAATAACTATTCTTTGTTTTTTAAAATTTCATTTGATTCATAATGATTATTAACTGTTTGTTTCCATAATGGAAGTGGTAAATTCTCCGTCTGATATGTCAAAGTGAAACTACATGTTGGAAAAAAATCGCCTGCTCCCAAATTTGTGCAGGCCTACTGCACAACACAGTCGTATAGTTTCCCCTTCTTTTTTCACCTTTTTTCAACTTTTTTTAGTCACAAATAATACATTTGTTGGAATATCATGATGAAAATATAAATGAGAAGCAAATTACAAACAATGTAGTATTATAATTTATTCTTGGTAAGGGAAAAATAGCACATAAGTTGAAGCTTGTCTTTCCAGCCTGGTATGTTATACATGCTTATCTACCTACAACCGCGGCAGCCGCCTGGGCTTCAAGCCCGGTTCTTACGTCACAGCTAAAGGCCGTTTCGAGTAGCGATTGAGCGAATTTGTCCCTGGGAATAGGGTGATGTTTTCACCCTAATTTCGCTTTTACGGAAGCGTTATATTGTTTGAATGTCATTCAAGCTCATTCGATGGCTTATAAGCTTTCTGTAGATATGAATATCGTCATATGTAGGGGTTTTCTTTGATTTTCTCCTTTAAACCATTTTTCACCCGCAGACCTTTTGTTTTGTTGCTATTGGTCCCCGGAAATATTTTAATTGTTTCCTTTCATTACCCAGTCAATCCCTTGAGTTCTGATTATATGCATCAGGACAATGTGCCCTTTGAAATTCAGTATAGTCTGTCATCAGCCAAATTGCGTCCTGGATCATCCTGGACATTGTATTGCTGGTGACCTGTTATATTATGACTGAATTTCAAAGGGCCCATTGTCCTGATGCCTATAATCAGAACTCAAGGGATTGACTGGATAATGAAAGGAACCATTAGAATATCTCCAGGACCATAGCAACAAGACAATAGGTCTGCTGGTGCAAAGTGTTACCGGTAGTCTTTTGTCTTTTTAGGCTGGGCTCAAGTTGAGCCACTGATGAGAATTCAGGCCAATGGTGTTAGTGATACCTACCACATATTTTCTGCCTTCAATTTGTTTAAAAACATGAATTTTATACAAATTGTATGGATTTTGTCCATTCCTTACATAATTTAGAGGCACAGGTTTTATATACATTTTTCAAATTCAAAGTGCAAAATTTGTTGATTTTTTCCTGTAAGTTGTCATGAAAGGTCTCTCCAGTTCCTAGTGTGACTCTTATTAGCATAGTGATTCTTGGTGTGATGTAGTGGCATTAAACTCTGGTGGAGAAACAAATAATATTTGGATGCTGAATGCCTGTGCTTTAGCAGTATACAGTCAAACCTGCTAATGCGACCACCTGTCTATAGCGACCACCTGCTCATAACGACTCTGGTCCCCCTCTGAGAAATCATGTGCTAAGTGACCTGCGTAATGCGACCACCTGCATGCCTAACGCGACCAGCGACCACCCTATTTGGGTCCCGACGCACATATAAATCTGTGTATAGCGACCACAAAATTCGCACTTGAGCGACCAAGGCATCAACTCCTTCACCTCTGGTCGCTCAAGGCTCCAATTCTGAGCATGTCAATGCATAAAACAAACTTTTAAAATGACAATGAACTTGAGACAGCTTATAGATTGACTTTAACTAGTTACCCAGCTATCACCTTTCGATTCAAGTATATCAGTCTCTAATATATGGGATAGAATATTCCAGGGTCATCATTACCTCGAGAATAAGGAATTCAACAGATTTTCATATATATTTTACAAACGTAGTTTCAGTACCGCCCCAGGAGCATAAATAATGATAATTATATGTGTACAAAAGAGTGAACATTTATTGAAACAATTCTTAGTATCATAAGATCACGTCCTTCTATGTGATGTTTGAACAGCCGGTTAGTTTCTCAACATTTGCGCGGAGTACTATTTACTGAGTATTAATTACATTGCCGAGGCGGGGTGTTTTTGACTCTTTTCAATGATATTGTCTGTCATATTTTGCAGTACAAATAGTATGTCGAGGAGAGCAGATGTTGCTAAATGAATGGGAAATGAATATGAACGGTTCATGTAAGAGATACTAACAATATTTATTTTATGAGTTCTACTTCAATTGTATGTGTGGAAAATATATGATTTATTTTTGGGGGGTGCAAACAGGGAGCAATTCATGGAGTTACAAGTTCTATAGATGCCAGTAAGAGACCAATTCAATTGGCCTTATCCAGTCAACTGCCAAATTTAACTTGTAAAGATCTGCTGAGGCCAAAGTAGACTAGAGACGAGCCAAGCCATGAAGGCTTCAAGCTGGGAGTGGTTCTGCGGCGTCAACAGCTCTGACCTCAAGTACTTCCCAGACTTTGCTTGGGACAGCAACCATGTCGCAAAAAACACATGCTTCACCGACGCCCTAAACGCTGCACCCCACGTGGCCTTCCTTGTCATCTTTGGCCTCGTTCTCCTCATCGTAGGATGCTGCACAGGGTATTGCAAAGTCGACGTGAAGTACCTCCTCCACTACAAGGGCCACGCCTACAAATGGATGTTGATCGGCCTCATACTTTTAATTCACATCACGTCTATCGGAGAGGGAATCCTGTCGGACGAGACGTATGTCAACAGTCCATCGCAGCTGCACTTCTACTTGCCGTCCATCGTGGCCTTTGTGACGGGTTTCGTTGCGCTCGTTTTCTACCACCACATGGAGCTGTGGCAGTTGCCAAGTCTGGCGCTGGTCTTGGTTCTCTACTGGCTGGTGGCAATCTTGGGCGAGGTTGTGGTGCTCCTGAATCTGATCAGCTTGGGCCAGGCAGGTTTCAACGTGATGCGATTCGACCTGACCGTGATCTCGCTGGTTCTGTACTTTCTCATCCTACTCATGGAGCTGAACATCATCAGAATCAATGTATGTGTTAAATTTTATCTTCATATAAATGTAACGTAAAAATAGATTTAAATGTAAAATCATGAAATTAAACCTTATCAGCTTTATCATTTCCTTTGATCCTACAGTGCCGGGGCTGATCATATTCAAATAATTCTGGCTATGAAATATGTTAATTTAACTTGTTTATGTTTGGTTAGTGGTTTTAATTTGCTTTTATAACTGGCAGAACAAGTATGTTTTTCTGCACATAGCACATTAACATATGTTCATAAAATGGAGCATGAATAAAAATGGCTAGAAATAACTTTTCTTGCATAACATCTCTTTTTATTTTGAATGTAAATAACAAATGATAGTGATTATATAAATAATAACTGGACTATAAGCGCTTCAAACCGACATGTATCAACCATTTGACTTCATATTTCAGGCAAAGCACAATAAACATACTGTGTCAGAAAAATGTAATGTACAGGGTGCGTGTCTCCATCTATTCACAGCTCTGTGGTTGTTGCCAGGATGGTTCCCCGGAAACACTGCCCAGAGATCTTAGAGACAAAGAAATGCTCTACATGGACCAGCATGTTAACCTCCTCTCACAGGTATATGATACATTTATATCAATCAAGCTAAGACAGTAGACGTACTGGTTGTGGTAGTTAAGATTATAGCCAGATATGAGCTTCATATTGAAAATCAATATTCTATCAATATAATAAAAATAATCATAATAATAATAATATACTTGATTTATATGGCGCCTAATGTGATTGATAATCATCTCTATTATAAAGCACTTTGCAATTATGTTATTACCCCGGTTATTGAATGTATATACTGCAATCAATCCAGCACACAAAGTGCATGTTTTCCACTCGCTGGGGAGCATTCCGGCCTGACAACCTTGTAGGTGCACACAATGCTAAGGAACTACATTCCATCCTTCTGGGTACCCATTTTATATACACCTGCAGTTATGTAATTGCAGTTGGTCACTAGTATTCTCCCTGGGGTGTTGAGATGGTGCACAGGATAATTGTTGTAGGTATGACTTGTTTCCGGTGACCAGTGACTAGATCATTGGCATACAATAGGTATTATTATTTTTTGGTGTCATTGGTGATTTTTTTTTTACTGAAGCTATACATTTCTGACTTAGCTATAGCTATGAAGCATCGCCCAGCTTTAACCCACTACCAAAAGCCCAAATCAAAGGACAATTTGTTTAGATCAGTTTATATTCTCTTATATAACAAAAGAATGTGACATTGCTAATTTGGTACTCTCTGGTTGTAAGTATTGTTATTGCTATTAATGTTGTTAATTGTTATAAATATTCAATAAAATTGTACCTTTTCACAAATAAAAATAAACTAATCACAAAATCATCATCAAACAGGTCACATATTGGTGGTTGAATTGGCTGCTGAAAGTCGGCTACAAACGCCCCATGGAGATGACGGATCTTGGATCTCTGCCGCTCATCCACGAAGCAAATTACAACCACAACAGATTCAAAGACGTGTTCGAAGAGGAGAAGGTGAGTTGATGATAATGAAAATGAAACTTCATTCATGCACAATATCCACTTAACCCTCTTAGAGCGAGTTAGCTCAGTTTGGAGCGCATCCGACTCAGACGCCCGGGTTCCCCGGTTCGAAGCCAACCATCGGACAATGCATCTTTTATTATCACGCAATAAATTTGAGCTAACTCTCATTATGTGTTATCGGCCTCCCCCATGCTTTCTATGCAGGAAAAGGATTCACGGAAAACACTCCGTCCCTTGGATAGGACAATAAATGGAGGTCCTGTGTACGAGACAGTCACACCTCATGCACGCTAAGAACCTAGTCTACTTCTCGAAAAGAGTACAGCCGGTTGACTAGTTGACCTGCACATCACAACCAGAATAACTGTGATAATATTCAGAATTGAAGCCTACAGTTTAATTAGGAAGAAGAAGAAGAGCCACATTAAATAACACAAATCCATTTGATCTACATCTTTATAAAAGTTTACATTCCCTCATTCATTTACAATGAATAGAAGCTTGGAAATACCCCACCCCTGTAACACCAAGCCGCGACCACGTTACGCTCCCTCTGCACAAAAATATGGAAGCGTGAGGCGAAGCGTAGTCAAAACAAATTGGTGACACAGTGACAATGGTGTTTATTGTTCTCCATTGTTATCGAAGGTACACCTACCAGCAATCATGCGGCGCTCCTACTACAACCTGACCAGTAAGAAAGTGTGAGCCAAAGCATAGTGCAGTCTCTAAGAAGCGGAAGCTATATATCAAGAACGGGAGGTACATGTACCTTGATTGGCAAACCTCAGTGCTTGCTTTGAACATGCGCTCAAAGCAATCGTAGGGGGTTTGGCAGGGTTTGACGCTCTGAAATTTTGTTCAGGGGGATATCTATTCATGCTCAGGAGATTATCTTTCCATTCATTTCCCCCTGAACAGAAGACATTCCTGAGATCTATTCCAGTGCTTGTGGACGGCTATACCTATACCATATTGCAAAGTTTTGCTTGTCATCCCCATCTCAACCGCCCATAGGCAGACGAAGCATGTGACTTGATCTGAGGAGTGGGTATTGCAACCCTCTGTAGAGTGTGAGAAAAAAAATGCGGCGGAACCCGCAGTGATCGAGCAGACACTGGCCGTATTCCTGTCGAAAATGCCCTTTTGAGCTCGCAAGAGAAGTCGGACGGGCTCCGTTTTGGATATGTGACGGCCCCTTTAGACTGATCTGGAGGCTCTAATGATTGGGGACACACACACCCTATATATTTATTTATTTGAACACAGATTTACCCCAAATGTATGTTTTTGTTTTGGCCTAATTGTTGAGGGCATGTGCCCATCCCCCCTCCGATCAATATTTCAATTTATCAGATAAATGTCATTTTCAGAATTTTAATTCTCAGTCGTCAGCATGTCGCAGTGTTACCCTAAAATAGATAATTTAAATATTTTAAAAAAAAGTATGAATGGGAATGAATTTGTTTTTTGTTTCCTCTTCATTAACTCACATGAATATAACATGCATGCAGGACAGCACCAGTATCTTTTACCAATAATTAATTAGAACAATAACAATTAGGTTATGGCGTTACTTAATTTTGGGGTAAAACACTGATGGTAATACAATGTACATGTACCTTTACTTAGTCCAAAAGCATTAGCTCATCTGGCCAAACCAAGACATTTTTCCAAACAAGCTTCAAAACAAGCAAATGTGTAGAATAACATACTAAAAGTCTATGAAAATCCCCTTTGTGCATTTTCCAGAATCCAAGATGGCGTCCAAATTGGTCGTCAATTTCAATTTTCTTCCATATTTCCCTACCTAAACAGGCTGTAAAGCTGATTAAAATGTCTAACTATATGTTTTCAGATACAAGCAATATATTTTAAAACAATGAACCAAAGGTTTCAAGTTTTCATAAGTATCCTAATCCAAAATGGGTGCCTTTTTTAGATTGTCCATAACTTTGACACTAGAGACTAGACATGTTTGAAGTAAGTGTCTAAACAAATGTTTCCAGTACGAGGAAATGATACCTATGGTATGCACTGGGAGCTCATCGCATGACGCTGGCTACTCACCCGTGTCCCAAAAGAGCATCAGAAGGGTATAATTTTCAGCTAAAAACAGCATCGTTTGACGTTTTCCTTTAGAAAACGGGGTGTTTTTCAGCACACGTATATCGCACTTAAAGGGGTAGTTCAGTTTTGGTATAGAGGGCGCTGCGCGAAATCCTTTTTTGTGAGATAATGAAAAACTGAGTGTCAAGTTTGAAAGAGCATACAGTTTTAATGACAGAATAACTTTATTTTATCAAAATCGGTTCAGAAATGGCTGAAATATCAATAAATATCCGATCGGAATGATGATCTCTCTATTTAATAATTATTTTAACAAAACATCACATGCATAATTTTGTATGAAAAATGGTTGAAACCAATGCTTTTTTAAAGAACGCTCTCTTGTGTTTTAATGGCTCTTTTTTATGATAACAGGCTTTTTACTTAGTCGTTTGTAATTTTCTATACCTACATGTATCGAGCATGGTGGAGTTATAACTATTAGTTTGTAATGTTTTTGTGCAGGTTTTGGGTACTAAAGCTCAGCCTTACCAAAACTGTTAAAAAGTTAGTTAAAGTCCTTACCGTGCCAATGTTGGCACATAAGGCGGTGCCTATCTCCGATTCATTAGCCCTAGGCCACACGTGTCTACTAAATGTAGCAAAAGCTACATAAGGGGGCCAGTCCTCTGGTAACTCGTGTGATTAACTTTCCCTTCTCCATTCTATAAATGCCGAGTGCCATGGCTAGAAGGCAGAAGGTACCATTTTTAATGTCTTTGGTATGACCCGGTCTGGGTTCGAACCCGGGACCTCCCGTGCATGAGGCGGACACTCTAACCGCTAAGCCACCATGCTCGATCTGTACCAAAACTGTACTACCCCTTTAAAGCCATATTATAGTATTGGGAAACGCCCCACACAAAAAATAGGAAAACATGCTTTCATCACCTACCATGTCATCAAGAATATATCTAAACTTATCTGTTAATGTAAAGATTAGAGTTGTATTTTATAGTACAGTTTTGGTTAAACTGAATTTTAGTAACCAAAACATGCACCATAACATTGCTAACTAATAGTTATAACTCCACAGTGCTCAAAAGATATAAAAAATTACAAACGACCAAGTAAAAAGCCTGTTATCATTAAAAAAGAGCCTTTTAAACAAGAGGGCGCTCTCTCAATAATTTTGTATAAAAAGTTGTGCATGTGATGTTTTAATGATTAAGAGAGATCATCAACAACTATTTAAAAACCTCTTTGTAATTTTTTGAAAAAGTGTAAGCATTTTATTTTGTTTTTCTTAAATCATTGAATAAATGTGGGATCCCACATTTATTCCGATCAGATGTATTTATTGATATATTTCAGCTGCTGTTTCTGAACTGATTTTGATCAAAGAAAGTTTATTCTGTCATTAAATATGCTCTTTCAAATTTGACACTCAGTTTTCATTGCCTCACAAAATTGTTTTCTTTCTTAAAGTGCCCTCTATACCAAAACTAAACTCCCTTTAATGAAGCAACTCTATGATTTACGCAATATTTACTGTACAGTTTCAAACCTACCTTAACTTGCATTTAAACAACTCAAATAAACACAAATAATTTAATGGCCCATTTGTGGATTTGCATATTCAATTTATTTCAAATGTTAAACAGATAATCACACAGCCATATTGTGTGTGGATTGTTAATCAAATGTGAGGTTGATGTCTGTTTATGCATTAAAGTTTTTTTTCCCTCATTCTCATACATGTAAGCCTATATGCATTGAATTACGTGCTGGCAGCAGTTAATTAAAGGGATCTAGTAACTTTGTTGGCAAATGCAAAAAGTGATGAGTGATTAATGAAATGTGTATTGGAGTGATCTAATATGTCCACAAAGTAATGTGTGAAAATATTTTTTGGCTGAGATATGAGAAAAAATGCAAACTGATATTCATTACTCATTGTACTTAATTTGTACACGGCATGAAATTATCCTGAAGACAATTCCATATCTGAAGACAATCGTAAATATCTTTTGAAAGAAATGGAAATTTGAAAAACCAAAACCTGTTCCGTGCATTATTATTAATATAAATATGATAAGGTATGAGAGAACCACTAGAGTTCCAAGTAAGTTTTGAGGATTTGGACAATGTTACTAAGTCCCTTTAAAATAATGGCAGATACAATTCGATCACCTTGAGTAATGAGGATTATGTGGTGAGATTTGATAAACTATCCCAGTATTTTGTAATGATTAAGATACAAATCCTCAAGTTGATATAAAATTTAACCAAAACAAGTGCTTAAATAAATTGTGTAAAAACTGCTGAAAACTGCTTAAATCCGCAATAAAGGCAAGTGTAATCACATGTACATGTAAGTCAATATAGCCGAGCTTTTGAATCTAGCATATCCTTCGTCTAGGCAGAGATAAAACTAGTACTTGGTAATGTAACTGCAGCGTATAATTTGAATCATGAATTTACTGAAATTAATATCAATGTTTCATGTAACAGATAATAATTTTTGTTTGATTATTCTTACTTTTGCTGATATATGAAACGTCCAAAATGTGAAAATGAATGTACTGTACCATCTGTCATATTTTGCAGGCCAAAGTACACACATGATTAAAGGGTACCACCACCCAAAAATAATATTCCTATAAATGAAAGGCCCTGTTGCAGAAAGAGATACAATCAATTGGAAGTTAAAATTAATTGTAAGTCAGAAAATTTGCACGTATCAACCAATCAGATTTGCGCATTTAGAACACATGATCTGACCTACAATTAATTGTAACTTTTACCGCTTTCATAGTGCATAACACCGACGAAAATACTGATAGAATTTTCCTTATGTAAACAGCGATGAAATCGCAGCTTTTGCGCTGTGACATTCATACTGCACCAGGGAAATTCATTCGCTGTGGCAGGAAGTGAAGAATTATTGCATAATCGCTTGGTACGGTAGCTGCTGGGCACACGCTTTGAGCAGATGGCCAGTTTAAGCAAGTAAACAAATCCAAATTGATATATATATCGTGTATTATATTAAGTACGAATTTATAAGACCAAATTGTGAACAGAACAATATTTTCAAACTGATCAATAACAAATTTAATGAAAGAACAATGGACTTTTGTTGATATCGCTGCTATGCTTTAAGCGAAATAACGCGAAAGTTGTCATGTGCAAATTCAGTGAAAAACGAAACAACGTCAGCGATATCAACAAAAGTCCATTGTTCTTTCATTAAATTTGTTATTGGTCAGTTTGAAATATTGTTCTGCTCACACTTTGGTCTTATAAATATATAATTCGTATATAATATTATATACGATATATATCAATTTGGATTTGTTTACAAAGTTTATTATTCATGCAAGATACAAATAAAACTAATAAATTCATCAAGCCCGCTCCCCGGCCCCAATAGCTAGCTAGATAGCATGTTCACGCAGCGCACATCATGTGCATCATAATGAACAAGATAACGACCTTTGACCATTTTCATCGGTATTTTCTCCCGTTTTTCTCCCGAACCAATTCATAGTGCCCGTTTCATCGGAGTGACACCGATAGAAAGAGATTTTCTCCTGCTCTTGAGTAGGAGAATTTAATCGCCTATTTCTCTTCTTTTCATCGGCTATTCTATCGGCTATTTCTCCTCTGTAACATTCATAGTGACCGTTTCATCGGATGCGTCCGGACGCATCCGATGAAAAGTAGTGCACTATGTAAACGACATAACAATCTATTGTATCTCTAGCTAGCTCTTTCTTAGTCTAGATTAGACCCTCGAGAGCTGATCTCCGCCACCCCGAAAAAGCCGCCAATGAGAGAGCTCTGTACTACAGCAGTGATCTGCAGCGATCACTGCTGTAGTACAGAGCTCTCTTATTGGCGGCTTTTTCGGGGTGGCGGAGATCAGCTCTCGGATCGAGGTTCTAATCTAGACTAGCTCTTTCTGCGCATCGGGGCCCAGATCAGAAGGCATAACCTCTGGGCAGCCCTGCTCAGACTAGCTGGTGCTTGAAGGGGGTACATTAAGTCCGCTATTTGTGCCTGCTACCACAATTACCTAATTATTATTAAGCATAATCTCTTTTATTGTCTGATTGATGATTATTAATGAACTAATTACTTGATAAATCAAAGTCTTCAACTTTTACATCTTTCAGGCTAAAAGAGCTGCCGTTGGAAAGAAGCCCAGTATGTGGAAGGTTTACCTTCGCGTTTACGGACGACGTAACTTTTGGGCCGCCCTGCTCATGCTGTCTGGTGATTGTATGGGGTACGTAGGACCACTCTGCGTTGGAGGTATCACAGCATATGTCACACAACTCAAGTATGGACCTTTTATTGATCCAGTAAGCGATTCTAGAAATTAAAGCCCGGCGCAGACAGAGCCGACTCGACCCGATCCGACTGGTTTTCAGTCAGGCTAGAGTCAGTTTCGCTCAGTCGGAGCCGATCCAACATGTTGAATCGGCCTTGAATGACCTCCGACTGGCACTTGACTGGAAAGACCGGAGTCCTAAGGCAGCACATACTGAGTTAATCAGGCTGAAACCCAGTCGGATCGGGTCGAGTCGGCTCTGTCTGCGCCGGGCATAACTTTTTATCCTTGTGGCCCAACCGATTTGTCCAGTTCTAGAGGCCCCAATCAAAGGAAAAACTATCTCTAATATGTGGCTGTCTGTTTGTGCTGGTGGAATTCACGTTTAATCAAATTAGGAGGCCTGAGGCCTGTGCTTATTTCAAGAGTTGCGGTAAGCAATTGGTTCACAGTTATCAAAATATCTTCTATTCAATACAATGTAACGTTGCTGATATCTGCAAAGTTAACTTTGAAGCTAAAGATCCGTTTTGGGCAACTATAGAAAACTGTGAAAGTTAGGGTAAGGAATTGTTCACAGTTTTCAAAATATTCTCTAGTCAATATGTAACGTTGCTGATATCTGCAAAGTTAACTTTGACACTAAAGATCAGTTTTGGGGAACCCCCCTAGAAAAAATAAAAATGTTGCTTTTTTCCTTGACACTATAACATAATATATTATTACTCATCTATGAATGTTTCAAATTGGAAAAAATGCTTTAAAATAGACTACTTTTATAGTCCTAGCAGGCTGGCAAAGTCCCGGCAGCATGCCGTGGAATGCTGATAATATGAACAAATGTGCAGCCCTGGCTGAAAATTACCTTACAATTTACATGTATGTACATCTGTAATCAGCGGTGTGCGCCAGCGCTGTGCGTAGGTTAGGTATCAAAGTGAAATTATCCTTTGCAGATCTTTACTTCAATTTCAATCCCCAAGTATGAATCTTTTGTATTTATTTTCTTAAATACCAACTTGCCTATATTATTTCAGGTACCTGGCTTTGTGTCCTTCACCGACTTCTTTGCCAACGGTTTCGTCCTGGTGTGTGTAATGTTCGTTGCAGCGTCTGTCAAGTTTCTGTGCCTTCAGACCTACCGGCACTGGGTCATATTGGAGGGCATGCACGTTAGGACGGCAATTCAGGTAATTTTGGTTCGTGGCCACCAAATTTCATTGATGCTAAATTCCACTGGCCCAAATAGGCAAGGAAAAATAATAGAATTTGTAAATATACCAAATTTGTTTTGGATCACCAGAGTCAATTTTTAGGCCTCTAGAATTGTAAAAATCATGTCTTAACCAGCCCGACTGGGCCACGAGGCAAAATAGTTATTTTGTTTATTTGATTTTGTAGCTCTTCATAGACCATGGTGTATGAAAAGTGCGTTCATCTGTCCCCCTATGCTACCACTGGCAGATTGATGACAATATGTTTTATTACCAATCTGATTTATTCAAATCTCATCTTTCCTCATCTGTCCACCTTTGCAACCACTGGTGATATGATGAAAATGTTGTGTCAGATTAACAATCTAATTAAATCAATCTAATCCAGTTTAATTAAATTTAAATCTAATACAATTATTTGGTTCCTATCTAATCTGATCTATTCTAGTCTTATCACTTTCGTATAGATTCTAATCTTATCTGGTCTAATTTTATATCTCTCCACAGACCATGGTTTATGTAAAGTCCCCTCATCTGTCCACCTGTGCAACCACTGGCGATATTATGACAAAGTGTCAGATTACGTATGTATCTAATTAAATCAATTTAATAATAATATACTTGATTTATATAGCGCCTAATATGATTAATGATCATCTCTAAGCGCTTTACAATGATATTATTACCCCCGGTCATAGGATACAATGCAAACCAGCACACATTGTGTGCACCATCTCCACTCCCTGGGGAGCATTCCTTCTAAGCGGCTCATGGGCATTGAGAAGATCCTTCACATATAGGCTTTCACCTCCTACCGGGTCCCCATTTTATACACCTGGGTAGAGAGCAGCAATTGTGGATAAATTGTCTTGCTGAAGGACAAACGCAGTGGGCAGGGTTCGAACTCGGGATCTCATGATCGGAAAGCGCGCACTCTACCAATCTTGCCACACCACATCCGATTTAATTTAATCCAGTCTTATCTGATCTAATGTAATCTAATCTGATCAATTCTCTCCACAGACCATGGTGTATAAGAAGTCCTTTCGGCTGTCTACCAAACCTACCACTCGCGGTCTGATGACTATGGATCAGATGAAGAACGAAATATAATTTAATCTTATCTAGTCTAATCTGATCTATACTCTAATCCAGTCTAATTTTATATCTCTCCACAGACCATGGTTTTTGAGAAGTCCCTTTGTCTGTCTGCCTATGCTACCACCGGCAAAATGATGACCATGGGTCAGATTACCAACCACATGTCAACGGATGCTATGTCCCTGCTCTTCTGTTTCCAGTTGATCCAGCGCTGCTGGTCGATTCCCCTACAAGTAAGAACTGAATTCAATGCCAGCAATACCTTTTTAGCCTTGTGACCCAGTTGGAAAAAAAACCCCAAGATATTAACAATTCTAGCTGTAGGAAACTTGAATCTAGTGGCCCAAAATGAAGAAAAACATTACAAATTATGTAACATTTAGTTGCCCATTTGGGCTAGTAGAATTTAGCATCAATGAAATTTGGTGGACCAAAGAAATGCTTGATGCGCCTGCAAGGCAGCTCGGCTACAGCCAGGGTAATAATATACTGTACAGTATGATGCGCCTCGGAATAGAATTTCTAGATTGATGGCGCAATATAAATGCTGGTCTATTATTATTATTAAAGATAATTTTTGGTGGCCTAGGGCCAGCGGGCTTTTGCTAATTTTGAGCGTTGTAATTTGTTTTTTACATTTTCTTCATCTTGCTTTTGTTAGCTTTGAATTGCACTGTTATTAGAAGTTAGCCCCTTCATTACGGGACCTGAGTCTTTACGATTCCCTTCTTGTGCCAAATGAATGGTTTAATCAAAAGATTGAAGTCTGATATACCTTCGTCTATGATTTGTTCCCCTTGAAATGTCTACTTTACATTTTATTGCAAGTTTATTACAGCAATGTTGTTGGATTCCTTGGTAAATTTTTGTATACAAATATAAACAATATATCGAAAATAATATCGCTAGTGATATTCGTTTGTCTCGCAATGTATGGTCAACAAGGAATCTAAAAGATCACAACGTTTCGTGTGCCGCTGCAACACTTTGTCAAGTGATATAATCTAATGTAAGCAATCATGTTTTATACTCTTCTTCGGCTCCAAACGCACTATCTCGCATGAGCGAGTACGTTCCTAATTGGTCAATAACGGGCAAGGTTGATTGGCCGGTGCACACAGGTACTCAACCAATCAACGGGACGTTGGTTCGGCTCGCTTGCTAGGCTAGGCTAGCGGGAACAATAGCGAGCTCAACCAATCAAAGGGCAGCTGGCTCGGCTCACCCGCTGGTTGAAATCAACCGGTGTGGGCCGGCTGGTCGGGGAATGTCATGGCGACGTATCGTACGCATCCAAAATTGGGGAATATCCATCCCGTTGTCTCTGTTGAAATTCGATCCACATACTTCCTGTATAAAGGTTCATACTATGAACAGACGGAAGGGGCAGCCATGGGCAGTCCGGTCTTGGCTGTCGTGGCCAACCTATACATGGAGAGTTTCGAAGAAGAAGCACTAGACACATGTCCCCTCTCTTGCATACCTCGTGTTTGGAAGAGATACGTGGATGATACCTTCATCATAGTCTCCAGTTCTGAGACAGATAATCTGCTCAAACACATGAATAACCGCCAACCATCCATCCAGTTCACATCGGAGATGGAGTGCGAAGGGAAGATAGCATTCTTGGACACTTTAGTTCACAGACACGACAACCATAGGCTCTCCACCTCAGTCTACAGGAAGCCTACCCACACAGACCAGTACATAGCGTTTGACTCTCACCATCCCGTATCGGTGAAGAGAGGTCTAGTGAAATGTCTATTTGACAGAGCATCACGCATTGTGACAAGTCCACAACAGCCATGCAAAGAGCGGACCCGTGTCCGCAATGCCCCGAGTATAACGGTTACCCACGCCGTTTTGTACACAACACCAAGAAGAGAACGACAGAACCAAAGGATCAGAAGGAATACAAGACTTTCACAGTCTTGCCGTACATTGATGGGGTCTCCCAACAACTCAGGCGCCGCCTAGAGAGCCATGGCATCCGAACGGTCTTCAGATCAGATACCACCCTACGCCAGCAACTAACACGCCCCAAGAATCCAATTCCTCAACACAGACGGGACGGCATCGTGTACAACATCCCTTGTAAAGGATGTGATAGATCCTACATCGGTGAGACTGCCCGACTGATATCAGAAAGAATCACCGAGCATAAGAGGGACGTCAGGCTCCGCCGAACTGACAACTCAGCCGTAGCTGAACATGCTTGGGACAACCAGCATCAGCCAGACTGGGACGGGGTCCAGTGCCTTTCCCAAGAACGGCATTGGTACACACGTACATGAGACAACGGGATGGATATTCCCCAATTTTGGATGCGTACGATACGTCGCAATGACATTCCCCGACCAGCCGGCCCACACCGGTTGATTTCAACCAGTGGGCGAGCCGAGCCAGCTGACCGTTGATTGGTTGAGCTCGCTATTGTTCCCGCTAGCCTAGCCTAGCAAGCGAGCCGAACTAGCGTCCCGTTGATTGGTTGAGTACCCGTGTGCACCGGCCAATCAACCTTGCCCGTTATTGACCAATAAGGAATGTACTCACCCCATGGCCAAGACCATACGCAAGTTACACAACAAACTGAGATAATCTTAAAATGGATGTATAGATTAGTTGTCGAACGTTAGAGTTAACAAGTCTTAGCTCATATTTTTTCTCCTTTTTTTTTTTTGGGGGGGGGCAAAAACGTGTTTTGTCCCCCCACTTTTTGGTTTGGGGGGGGGGGGGGGGGGCAGGGGGGGCGGCCGCCTATGCACGAAAGAGACTTGCAAATAGTGAGTGTTATTCTGCTGTACTTGCAGCTTGGAGCTTTGCTTCTGATTGAATATACTGCTTTGATCAAACTGAATGTGAGCCGATATGCCATCCAAATAACTTTCATAACTCCCCTCTTGTCAATGTTCTAATCTTTTTTTAAATTCTCTATTTCACACAGATCACAGTGACCCTGGTTCTGCTGTACTTGCAGCTCGGTTTCTCGGCTCTGATCGGAGCCTCCGTCCTTGTGGTGCTCTTGCCCTTCCAGATGAAGATTGCCAGCTTGATGTCCAAACTTCAGAAACAGAGACTGGTGAGAGCATTTTTATTTGTTTGCCTAAATCAAACCTACACATCAGCACCCTAATATATTTCCGACAGTTCGAGACTTTGAAAGTCATCAAAATTTCATTAAACTTTACTCACATGTCAAGAAAATAGTACAGATTCCGATGCGGTTATCAGATTTGTAATTTATATTTCATATTTTGATATATCGTCTTCGAACTCGCGCGTTGTTTTTTTCGCTGCACAAGATTGCAGTGTACTGAAACCGGCACCAACGATTTCTTCTCCAAACTTCGATCTGTGCAGTTTCTAAGTTTAGCACGCACTATCAGATGCGCAATTTTTCACACCATGCGCAATCACAAATTTTACGCAGGGTTCCGGTTTTAAAAAGCAGTGCCGATGTGAAGTGCACCTACCATATGGCTTGTGATAAGGCCAAGGATGTCTGTGTGTGCTATTATATAAAGCCAACAGTACAAAATTGTGTTGAGATGTCATGAGTTAACATTGAAAGAGAATTGATTGTTAAAGGGTTTTCTAGAGGCTGCGGTCTATTGGGAATTGAGTTATAATTAAGGCCCTATCTCACTGGCCCGGAGTCGAGTTGGCAACCTGTTGGCGACTCGAGTCTCCGCTGGTTGCGGAGACGTCGCTGCCTGCGACGTCTCCACGACGTCTCCTGGAGACTAGCCGGGTCTACGGGGAGTCGCGGGGAAATCAAACATGTTCGATTTTTTTTTGTAGACTTTTTCCAGTCTCCAGCAGGTCTCGGAGACGTCTCCGCGACATTTCCATCAGTTGCGGCGATGTCGCGAAAACTAATTTTGCCCGTGACTGGGGAGACGTCTCCGAGACCTACTGGAGATTAAGGTGACTGATATGAGATGTTGCGGCGACGTCTCCACGACACTGCTTGACGTTGCTTGACGTTGCTTGACCCACTTTAGAGACCACGTGACTGAGGTCTTTATCATCTAGTTGTAGATCTAGGTATATATAGACAGGCAGAATTCGCGGTGACGTCTCCGCAACCTTGTGGAGACCCATGGCGACCTATCAAAGATGTTGCAGAGACGTCGCCGCAACTGCCGGAGACGTTGCGGAGACCTCGCCGCAACTGCCGGAGACGTCGCGGCGACTTAGCGGAGACGTCACAGAGACGTCTCCGAGACGTCGCCTTGGTGAGATTGCAAGCCATTTTCGGGTCTCCCGAGTTGCACGCCTACCGCGACTGATCAGTCGCGGCAGTCGCGGTGACGTCTCCGCCAGTGAGATAGGCCCTTTACAGATAGTTGTGTTCAACAAGTCATTCAAATGTTGCTTATACTTAATTGGTTTCCCTGGTGATGTAGATATGCAAACTTGCAGTGTATCATGTAAGAAGGAAGTGAGTGAATTGTCCTGAAAAGAAATGTTGGTTTTCTTTCTTGGGTAGTCTTTAAAAAGACTGTGGTAGTCATGGAAAGGACTGTTGGTATTCTTTCTTGAGCTTGTAATTCTAAAAGAGCTACAGCGCAGGTAGCAATTTATTGGCAAGATGTGAAGGGGTAATAAGTCAATCGAAATATGTTAGTATATTTTTATGATTTTATTGATCAAATTGTCTTTTATAGGTTATCTAATCTAAACAAAATTAAATCTATTCAAGTGGACTTACTGTTTTGGGAGTACATGTACATGTATATAACCAACCTTTCTACTAGAGATTTTATGAAATTAAGAATTGTTTGTTAATTCCACGATCTCGCAGCAATACTCTGATGAGCGCCTTAAACTGTCTAACGAGATGCTGCAAGGTATCAAACTGCTCAAGCTGTACGGCTGGGAAGACATGTACTGCAAAGCCATAGAAGTAGTCAGGTCTAATGAACTGAGGGCTATGCTTAAGATCCAAGCCAACATGGTTGCCACAAGTAAGTTTATTGCCTTAAATGGACGTCGGACGGATAGCAACTTTGCAAGCTAATTATCCATATTGAAAGTCGTCTCTGTTGCCATTCAAGGCTCTCACGAATGGAAGGCATTCACCGAACAAGAGACAGACAAGAAACTCATACAAACGAAGATGTATCTAGCATGGCTGTGAACGACACTTTACCAATGCTATATTATAAAATGAATTTTTGCCTTGTGGCCTAGTTAGGCTAGTCAAATTAAGATTTTCAACTATATTAGTGGCACAAATTCTGAATCTGGTGTTTCCAATAAAGAAAACAAACTTACAATATTTTTGGTTGCCAATTTAGGCCAGTGGAATTCAGCATTAATGACATATTTAGTGGCCCTAGGCCACCGGGCTTGCCGTGCTAATTTTGATGATTGCCTTTACACATACAAAATTGCAATGCATACAAAATATAGTAGTCAAAATTGATCAAATACATTGATTCTTACAATCTTATTTCATTAATAAAAAGTTGTACATGTAGGTTGTTAAAGTTGAGGACATTCACCACTGTTTATCAATTTCTCTGTCTTCAGTTTTCATCACCTCTTCTGGACCTCCTATTCTTGTCACATTGGTAGTAAGTACTTTAACCCATCAAGGACGAGAGCTATTTTAAGGCAAAATTGATCATTGTTTTCCTCTACAAATTGGCAACTCCTAAATTTTGTTGACCGATCAATGACATAAAAATAGGTGGAAAATATTAAGTAATGACCATTTAAGACAAATATGAAGTGACTTTGCCGCAAAGTTGCCAATTTGAACGCCAATATTTGGTTTTAAAATATCACAATGTGTTGCCAATTTAAGTGATTTACGCAATATTAAAAATCATTAAAAAATAACAAAAGCACGTAGAGTAACAAAATAGGGCTCTAAAAATAGAGGAATTTATGCTCTTACTTCCTGTACACTTCACATAACTAGCCTTCTTCTTGTTTAAGTGTAGGACTACCAAACCACAAATATGTGGGCCTTAGGCACTGATGGGTTATCAAGACATTCATTTATTCATTAAGTCTTGTACATATAAAGATTACATACATGTATGTGTACAAATCTAAATCTTGACTTAGGGGACCATCAGGCAAAGAACAACATGTAATTCATAAATAATGCAATTAATTATCACTACTTACGGAACCATTATGGCCTCATGGTTCCATATGCGCAAAACGTTTGCAAGTGGGCCAATTCTATTCACACGTACATTGGAGACAATAGAATCACGGCCGATGCCTACGTCCTAGATGAAAGGTAGTCTTCATATGCAGACCCATGAACACATGTTGCAGTATGGTGATGCTTTTTTTCGAATGATATAATTACCGATATAATTATAACTAGATGGATCTTCGACTGTGCGCAGTCGAAAATTATGCCTCCGCTATCACGCGATTTGAATATCCAGCCTAAATTGATATGCACTGAATCAATACATTTTTTATATTTGTCATATATTTTGAGTCCTGTGACCTTGACCATATGACCCCAACCTTTGATGGCTACATTGGCTCCCTAAGAAACATTCAGGTACCAAGTTTGATTGAAATCTGACATTTGATGACACACGCAGTACCCCGGGGTACCGTTGTACCCCGGTATCCCGCGTTGTGTAGCGCCATCTTGCGTCCAACCGTACCGCAGCTATTGCGTTGTGCATGCAGTGCAGCGCGCGATTGTATGCACGCTATACCCACAGTACAGCCCTAAAAATTAAATAAATAATTAAACAAAATGGCGGATTTTCGTCTGGTACCCTGGGGTACCGTTTATGTCATCATTTAGTTCTTGAGATTGTGCCATTACAAGCCATTTTCACATATATATTTTGAGTCCTGTGACCTTGACCTTTGACCTCATGACCCCCCAAATCTAATCAGATCATTGCCACCCCAATATGTACACTCATATCAAGTTTAAAATTGATCCGTCAACCAGTTCTTGAGATATAGAACGAGACATTTTTGCAAATTGAGCCCTGTGACCTTGATCTTTGACCTCATGAACTCCAAAATCGAATCAGATCATTGCCACCCCAATATGTACACTCATACCAAGTTTGAAATTGATTCGTCAACCGGTTCTTGAGATATCGCGAGAACGAGGCATTTTTGCATATATATTGAGTCCAGTGACCTTGACCTTTGACCTCATGACCCCTAAAATCTAATCAGATCATTGTCACCCCAATATGTACACTCATACCAAGTGTGAAATTGATCTGTCAGCCGGTTCTTCAGATATCGCGAGAACGAGGTATTTTTGCATATATATTGAGTCCTGTGACCTTGACCTTTGACCTCATGACCCCTAAAATCTAATCAGATCATTGTCAACCCAATATGTACACTCATACCAAGTTTGAAATTGATCCGTCAACCGGTTTTTGAGATATCGCGAGAGCGAAAACGGGACGTACGGACGGACGGACGGACGGACAACCCGAAAACATAAAGCCTCCGGCTACTTCGTTGGCGGAGGCATAAAAACCGATTGTCTACATTAGATTTTATCATTTGACAAAGTGTTGCAGCGGCACACGAAACGTCATGATCTTTTAGATTCCTAGTTTGACCATACATTGCGAGACAAACGAATATCACTAGCAATATTATTTCCGATACTATATCCGCAATGGATTATATATTTACTATTATTGATTGAACATACGGGCGCCCTGCCCTGAAATTGATACGTAGATATGAGCGTTGTAGCAAGAAGGTGGCTCGGTTCTACCGTGGGTTTGGAATCAGCCGTTGGGGGCCGGTTGGTCGGGGTAGTGTCGTGGCGACGTATCGTACGCTGGTTCGGCAGGCGGGCCGATCCAGTGTCCCGTTGATTGGTTGAGTGCCCGTGTGCACCGGCCAATCGACGCGATCCGTTGTTGACCTATCAGGAACGCAATCGCTTATGCGAGATTGTGAGTTGGGAGCCACGGTAGAGCATAAAAAACGATTGTCTACATTAGATTTTATCATTTGACAAAGTGTTGCAGCGGCACACGAAACGTCATGATCTTTTAGATTCCTAGTTTGACCATACATTGCGAGACAAACGAATATCACTAGCGATATTATTTCCGATATAATTCTGCTTCATCTTTTTCAAAATTTTTGGTGTAATGGACTACTAAAAATGTTACCTTTTCATTTATAAGAATATTATTTTTGGGTGGTCGTACCCTTTAAGTTACAAGCAAAGTGTATCTAAATACAATATTATTATTGATTATCTTCATTCTCCTATACTCGTATAAGTTAAGGAATTAAGAACCAATGATATATTGTATCATTAATGGATAGCTTTGATAAATGAGGTACAATAAAAGTAGAAGTATAAATAAAGCTTCCTGTATGAGCTGTCAAAGAGATTATCACATCAAGTAAGGGATTTTGTTTTCTCCTACTGCAGTCATTGGGAACCTGTACCCATACTTCACCAGCAAGCCCTTGACTCCCAACATCACATTCTCCTCACTCTATTTCTTGAACGACTTACATGTACCATCCCACTTTATTAGTTAATTAGTCAATCAGTATACCATGATATCATTCTTGGATAACTTTGATAAATGAGGTATTTTATTTTATCTTCCACTACATAACCGCAGTCGTTTGGAGCCTACACGTACTTCACCGGCAAACCCCTAACTCCTGACATCACATTCTCCTCACTATCTTTCTTCAACCAACTGACCTTCCCTCTCTTCCTCCTCCCCGTGACGATGGGCGTGGTCATCAACGCCACGGTCAGTTCAACACGTCTCTGCAACTTCTTCCTTGCGCCCGAGGTCGAGACGGCTGCAGATGTGGAGAGCCTGTGCAAGGAGGGGTACAGTGATGATGGTGCAGATGCAAATCGATTGGTAAGTGATGAAAAGTCATGGAATTAGACTTACATATGCTTTTTTCTGACCTTGAAAGTCTGGACAAATTGACAAAAATTATCTATTGTGTCAGGGAAAGTTATGAACTTTCATTTTATCTGTATTTCTTAACCACTGAAATACAAGTTAAGGTTTGTAAGATTTATTTTGTAATCAATTTTAATATGATATAATGTACATGTAGGTCTTCCTCACTTATTGATAGTTTTTATTATTAAGATAAAGGTGATAATTCTGCAGAATAAGGTGAATCCTAAAAACCTTTCACTTTTCACCAAGAGGCATGTGCATGTGTGGTGGATATGTTTTGGGTATGTAGTGTTTTTTTTAAGGCTAGAGTATGAAAGGATACCGTAAACATTCGCCTATGGTTCAGAGGAGCATCAATAGCGCTAGCCGCTGATCCACAACGATCCAGTATAATGAATATGTATCTAGCCTTTTGTCAACGATCTTCGAGCCGGTCTTAATGAATATTCATGATAGCAGAAGTAAAAAAAAATTAACGATACTTAGGGTTGAAATCCAATCAAGCAAGCAGAAGTAGCTCTTGGGTATGTGGTTAGTGCAAATCAGTCTGAGGCATTAACTGCATCACGGTATATAGAGCCGTTGGTTCAAGACGCATGGGATAAGTGATTTATTTTTAGATTTTTTTATTTCATAGAAATATTATTTTAACAGATGTCGGCGTTGTGTGCATAGGAATGGGAATAAAAAATATAATTTTTGTGTTAAATACACGATTATTACATTCAGGTGAAGTCCTGGCATTCTGCTAGTATTTAGCTTTATGTATAAGTGGATGGAGGGGGGGGGGGGGGTAGGGTCATTTAAAAATTGATTCATCACCCTGTTCCAGCCAACTCTTCATGAAGCACAAACTTTATTTTACTATTTTCTGTCCAAGAATTAATAACAACTTATGAATAGAAAGCAATATTGAGCAACCCAGCCCCGCCCCCCCCCCCCCCCCAACACACACACACACACACACACACACATACTTGTAAGCACCGGCAAACGGGGACTCTTGACTCTTTACCTGGAAAATGGGGACTCGCGAAAAACAAAGGATAGGGGGGTTCCTCATACAGCTAATGCACATCTAGGCCAGGGGGAGGGGGGTATCCAGGTAATATCACATGAGGGCGGTATAGTAGTTTTCTTGCCGATCACGACACACGCACGATGTAAACCACACACTCCGATACACACAAAAATTTCACATTTACATTCCAATCGGGGATGAGCTTCAGAACGGGCAGCAGTTCAATTAGTTACATTCTAAACGTGGACAAGCAGTGCTTTCTCATTGTAATTCTAACCGCGGACATCCGCAGTTGGGGTGTGTCCGCGATTAGATGGTGTTTTGTCATATGTATGTCCCCGATTTGGGGGTGTTTACAAACACACACACATCTTATTATACGCACACAGCACACGCACGCTATGACTACGATTATGCATGTCACATTCGAACTTGAGATTCTGTGTCATGCATTCTTTGATTTTATGCTGCTGCACGTTGTAACTTGGAAACTGCTGTGTAATTCAATATGTTTGTATCTCTATAGTTCAGATGAATCTCAATAGTTCATGCAAATATATATATGTTGTTGCTATTCATTTGAAATAGTGTGAATAGTCTTGTTGGTGGTGCATCATGAATTCCTTTTCAAAACAGATAATGCGGAGAGCACAATGAGGATAACGATTGCTTGGATAGAATAATAAAATTCGAACAATAATGTTCCTCCTAGAGCCTCAAATAGTGAAATAGATTGGACACCTGGTGTCTGAATTATCATACATAATCATGAATGAAACATGTCCAAGATGTGTGAAAGGGCTGAAATAATATATGCTTAAATTCCGATTCATCCCCAACAATCGAACGTGGTTCAACGGTAGCTGGTCTGCTTTTACATCTAAAGTACGCGGATCAAATCCACCCAAATGAAGTCCTGCATTTTTAAAAATTTATATTAGTTGTTGGTTATTTTTCACTTTTGTATGTCCTTCTTCTTTCATTTCACTTTTTTTTCTCGTCATTTTTTGTTCATTATATTCCTTTAATTACTTTGTTTTAAATTGTTTTCATTCATCTTTTCTTTTGTAACTAGCATTAAATTTTTGTTCATGATTGTTTTTGTTTTCATTCATTCAAACACAGTACGCACACAGCTCACACACCACACACACGTACGTTAATACAAGAGTATTATGTTCTTTAGCAATTATCTGTGTGACTGTAATCCCAATATAAATCAATTGTTGGCCCCAAAGTCCACACAGATTGATAAAAGGATAAAATGTCTCCTCCGATAGTCAAGATCGCTACTTTATTTTCTTGCCCAAGTGCTTCAAAATATGACAACATCTGGGATAACCTCGATCAGTTAACGAACTTTAAATCAACGGCATAACATGCAGAAAGCGCTATTATGCATAGTTACGTAATATTCAAACAGATCGACTGCTTGTACAAGGTTTATATGCCTAGTAACGGCTTCAGTGTGCGTCGTAAGTTATGATAACATAAATATCACATGGAAACCAAACGGGTGATCGTAATGAATACAAATTCAAATGGAAAGAGGAAACCGTCATCCGCGGCTTCCAGAAGTGCGGCATCACGGTTGCGCACGATGGCTCAGAGGACCACCTGAACAACATTCAAGGAATCCCCAATTACACTGTTGCATGATTTGATTGTGATGATGCTGCCCCGGGGGGGCCACTCAACTATATTGCGACATGTACACACGCGCGACCCAAAAAACGTGTAAAAAGGGTACTTTTTGCCGATCATGGCGCGTCACGCGCGTGACGCGTTTAGGGTGTCAAAAAGGCCAAAATCAGAAAAAAGGGTATGTTTGTGGAGTTAAACAAAAAAACGCGTTTAGGGTATCTTTTTCTCCAAACTTGTTTCTTTGAGAGCAATTGACGTATACCTTGTTTAGGGGTATGTTTTAGGGGTTATACTTGTTTAGGGGGCAAAATTGTCAAAAAAGCACGCGAAAATACTTGAATAGGGTATAAATTTGACCAATAGATAAAACTTGTTTAGGGTAGGTTTGAAAAACCTGTGGTCGCGCGTGTGTAAGGCAATATAGTTGAGTGGCCCCCCCCCCCCCCCCCCCCCCCGGGATGCTGCACTTTGTTCGAATGAATGAAAACCAAAACAATCATGAAAACATAGAAGAAATGCAAGTTACAAAAAAGATGAATTCAAACATTCAAAACAAAAGAAATAAAGGAATATGAAAACAAAAAATAAAATGAAATGAAAGAAAGATATGTAAATACGTTACACGTACACTTCATGATGAAGCAATCTTTGCTTCATCATGCAATTTTACTGTAAAAAATAGGACCATCCATTAATAGATTTTAAAAACCCGGGAATTTCTTTAGTTAGGCCTTGTCACACAGGACATGACTAGACCCACGAATGCAGTACGCATTGGTACAAATCTATGGCCAGCCGTTTTAACATTTATTCCTATTTCTTGATATCAAGAATTAAATTCTTGATATCAAGAAATCGAACTCTTAATATCAAGAAATGGAATTCTTGATATCAAGAAATGGAATCCTTGATATCAAGAAATAGTTTTCTGTTGTTAGCTCAACTTTGGGTGATTATGCTATCATAAATATTCATTAAGACCGGCTCGTTGACAAAAGGCTAAATACATATTCATTATACTGGATCCTTGTGGATGCGGCTGGCGCTATTGATAATACATGTTAATACTGTGAGACTACTGTGAGACAGTAGCGCCTATAGGCGAATGTTTACGGTAATGTAAGGATATTGGTGGGGGCATATATTAAAAAGTTAAAATTGCTCATCTGGTCAAGATTTCGAAGACTGAACTTTCATAATCCTCCACAGCTTCCTACTGCCAAGTACAGGAGCACATCCTTTGTCGAAGAGCTGCCATCGAGTGAAACTGCGTCCCTGATAAAAAACGAATTCAAACTTAATGGCTATGAATATAGTGCAATGGACAGGCACTCTAGGAGGGGAGAGGATGCTGGCAGTCCTGTACCGGATGATGTAGCTGTCAAGGTGAGATGGATGAATGGATAGATTGATAGTTGGATGGATGGATGGATGGATGGATGGATCAGAAATTTACCTACCCACCCTTAGCAGAGCCAAAAATTTGTCACCCCTGACAAAAAATGGTACCCCTGACAAAACAAAGTACTTACACCTCCTGGGCTGGATGGGAGAAAGTACATGTATACTTGAAAACGTGACTGCATTTTGACCAATCACATGGCTAGAACATTCTTATGAGGGATATAAAGTTAGATGAATGGATTGATTGATCTGATTTAGGGTTTTGCATGTGAACAAAAAAATGTTTGATTTATTTATTTCTTTTTTTACCTCAGATTACCAGAGGAAATTTCACATGGGATGAAAACAGCAATATGCCAATCATTGCAAATGCTAACATAGAAATTCCAGCAGGTAAGTTGTCTTCTAGCTATATTCCTTCATTTTTCTCTTTTACTCGGCAGCTTGCATTCTCTTTCTATGAAACATTCACAAATCATTCAGAAGAATATTACAATGATATTGGTATATGATTGAAGCTTAAAATATCACTTTTGAAGTATGAAGTTAATCAAAGTAGCACAGAGGTGTACATGGAAACAATGGTCAATTCTGTTTGTGTTTGATTGTTATGTATCTTTCTCACAGGCAAACTCACCATGGTTATTGGTCAGGTGGGGAGTGGTAAATCGTCCTTCATTTCAGCCATACTGGGTGAGATGACAACCATGTCTGGGACCGTGGCTTTCAACAGGTCAGTTAGATGATTGATGGTGGTGGTGGTGGTGGTGACGGCGACGACGGCGACGACGAAGATGATGATGATGATGATGTTGACGATGTTTGATTGTGATGAATACGGTACTTCTGAAGGTGATTTTAGAGGTGGTGATGGTGATGGTGGTGGTTGGCTGGTTGGCATTTGATACTTTGTCACTCTTTTCATGAACAAATTATATTATTGCCCATATCTTGATAAAAAAGGTTGTCATGTCAATTTATATACCTTGTCTCCATCAGGAACAAGAGTAGCATTGCTTACGCTGCTCAGAAGGCCTGGCTCCTGAATACAACCTTTAAGAAAAACATCCTGTTCAACCAGGAGCTGGACAGCAAGAGATACCGAAGCGTCATCAAGTCCTGCGCCCTCGAACCGGACATTGAGATCCTACCCGGAGGGGACCAGACGGAGATCGGAGAGAATGGCATCAATCTTAGTGGAGGTCAGAAGCAACGAGTTAGCGTGGCCAGAGCCATGTACTCCAACAAGGACATCGTCATCCTGGTGAGTTTGTAGGGTACCTAGAGAGGGTTCTAGCAGAGCTGCCAACTAGTACGGATTTTCCGTAATTGGTACGGAAATTGACAGCCATTTACGAGTACGGAATGCCGCTTAAAAATTACGGATTTCGGGAAATCCGATAATGCACTACCGTCTATGCATGTGCAGTGTTTAGTGCAATCCAGTGCGAGCGCTGCGTGCAAATGCCGCTAGCTGGCCGGCTCGCTCTGGCATGCGCTGCATCCCCGCCTCTCTCCCGGCGAGCCGATTTCTATTTGCGCTCCGTGATGGCACGCACTTTCTTTCTTGTAATTGTAATGTAATGTAATTGTACGTGTGGTGCTAGCCGCGCTGGCTGTATTGGGCCGACTCGCGTATACATACTTTGCGTGCCTTGATGGGTCTTTGTTCTTACGCGAGATCCATAAGCGACGGTCTTTGTTCTTATGCCGGATTCATCCGCGATACGTTATGGTCGAAATTTATCGATATTTTGCGTAGTTTTTTTCATTGTTTTGGGGCTCATTTTTGTTTCTGTTCAGCTTTCAAACGCCATGCAATCATGTAAGTAGAATATGAAAACATTTAAAAATGCTGCAAATTACCAAAATACCTATTTTGAGCCACTTTTTGAATGCACTGGCTCATCAGCTCGATCATACAGATATCCATCAGATGCTTCCCCGGGAGTGTCGGCCCAACTTTGTGTGCACAACCGTCGGCAATATCGTTCAAATGACTAGCAATTTTGCGCATCCTGTTCAATTTCTGACTGTCAAACGAAGTAAGGAACCAAGAATTTCTCGAAAATAACCACTCTTCAAAGTAAATGATATCGATTGCCCCGTTTTTATTTGAATTCTGCTAATTTTCAAAGCGATTTTTGACAATTTTCTTAAAGTTTTTTCAGTCATTTGTAGCACCGGTTTTTCCACCGGTCTCAGCTTTTTCAACTTCAAACTCGGACCGGCACTGAACATAATGAGCATTTTCATTGGACATTTGAAATGATATACAAACTGAACATATGCCTTGAGTATGGAAAGGGTAAGATATAACTTTCTCTACCAATATCACATTCATACAATTACATAATTCATGCATGAGTAAAAGTAAAATAAATGTATTCCTAATCTATAATATTTGTTATTTCCTACCTTTTCCCCTTATGTTCTAGTACAGTCTCCATGGCATGCAGTATGTGACGAAGCTAATTGCATCATGCGCGCACCGCGTCTGCGCAGTGTTGTAGTGCTGGTTTTTGAGGTTCATAGAGCCGCGTAGGAAAATACTGATTTCTTCCCCAAATTACTGATTTTGAGCCTTGAGAGTACTGATTTCATGTTCTAGAGGTTGGCAGCTCTGTTCTAGGTCTTTTGGGTTCTAGATCTTAAAGAATTGTTAGGTCTTGAAGAGTAGCATGTACTGTAGGGTTATATTCACAGAGAAAGAGATTGAGATAGGAAAGAAGGGCCCAATCTTTTTGTGGAGATCGGAAGGCCAGGGCTATCATTATGTACTCTAACAAGGAAATCATCATCCTGGTGAGTTTGTAGGTTACCTAGAGAGGGTTCTAGGTCTTTCGGTTTTGGTAGGGTTTCATACAGAGAAAGAGATCGGAAAGAAGGGCCCTAATCTTGGAGATCAGAAGCAGTTCACATTAGTGTGGCAAGAGCTATGTATTCTAACAAGGATATCATCATCCTGGTGTGTTTGCAGAAAACTGGTCGGTTATAGGTTTGTAAGGTTCCAGACAGTAAAGAGTTGACAATCTTGACTGGGCTGTAGGGTTTTATACAGAGAGAAAGTTGGAGACCAGATGGAAGGGCATCGATCTTAGTGGAGGTCAGATGCATCAAGTTAATGTGGCCAGAGCTGTGTACTCCAACAAAGACATCATCATCTTGAAGAGTATGCAGTGATGTCTTTGGTTGTAGGGTTCATATGTCTTTAAAATGTTACATTATGTAACAAATAAGCAAACAACCTTAAAGGAGAGCAGAAAATATTCTTTTAAAGGAACTACAGCGTCTAGATGGCCTAATTTTCACAATTCGGCTCTCTATAGAAGAAAAATAATTTGGTAGTCATTTCTCATGAAATCAATCAATTTGGGGGTAATTAGTAAATATCTAATTGTCCTGGGAACGCCCCTTTTAAATCGCCAAAATGTGACGTCATCTAAAGAACGGACTAATGAACTAAATTCTGTAGATGATGCGTCATGACGTAAGCCAATGAATTGTCAATCACATGTCGATCACGCTGCCGATTCCAGACCCTAAATGTGGGTGGGGCGTAAACTGGCTGCTAAGTCTTAAATCACTACTGTGTTTATTTTCATGGATTTTTTTTCGGCAGACCTATGTTTCAAGTCATCAACTATGGAATAAGTGTCAAAGTACGTTGTATTCTGTAGGTCCTTTAAGAGAGAGAAGTCTAAATAGCGGGTCCAAGGTTAAAAGGCAGAAAAAGGGCATGAGAACATGTCGCATCGTCATGATCTCTGTTTTGTGGGTCTATTTTGTAAGAAAAGTTTTAATACACCTGATGAGTGTTTAGAATCCTGCAAGGTTGATTATTTATATGTTCCTTTTTCCATTTTTTATTTCTTAGGACGACCCTCTATCAGCTCTGGATGTCCATGTCGGTAAGACCCTCTTCGAGGAAGGCATCATGAATCTGCTTATCAAGAACCAGCAGACGGTCATCCTGGTCACGCATCAACTGCAGTACCTACAAGAGGCAGACAAGGTTGGTCAATTGCAGCTATGTGTAATATGATGATAATGATGATGATGATGATGATGATGATGGTAATGATGATGATGATGATGATGATGATGATGATGATGATGATGATGGTGATGGTGATGATGATGATGATGATGATGGTGATGGTGATGGTGATGGTGATGGTGATGGTGATGGTGATGATGATGATGATGATGGTGATGATGATGGTGATGGTGATGATGGTGTTGATGATGATGGTGGTGATGATGGTGATGATGGTGATGATGATGGTGATAATGATGGTGATGGTGATGGTGATGATGATGATGATGGTGATGGTGATGGTGATGATAGTAATGATGATAATGATGATGAAGATGATGATGATGATGAATATGATGGTGATGATGATGATGATGATTATGATGATGATGATGGTGATGTTGGTAATGATGATGATCTAGTGGCTGTTTTTTTTATTGATATAACTTCAGATTGAATCTCTTATTCCTCTGTACTTCATCCTAGATTATCGTGATGCAGGACGGTCGCATCAAGCACCAGGGAACTCTAGATGAGATCTCAGAGGCCGATCCGGAGCTGTACAAGGGGTGGCGGGAGGCTGCTAACCTCATGTCTGAGGTTGAGGAGACAGACTATGAATCCGGGTCCGAGACAGAGAGGGCTGTCCTGAAGAGACTGCTCTCTAGACGGATGACTGTGGAGGAAGAGAACAAGAAGAAAGCTGGTAAGATATGGTTATAATATACTGTAGTCATGAATGAATATCTATATTTCCAATCTCTGTGTCTTCTAAATTTATATTGGGCTCTTAACCCTAATAGGGCCGGGGGGGGGGGGGGGGGGGGGGGCCATAATGGCCCCCCCCCTCCGCGATTTTTTTTATTGGTCCAAAACGCTGTACGATGACGCGCCGCGGCTTGGTGGCTTTTTTCTATCGGGTCTTGCGCACATTTTAAAATAGAAATTTCGAAAATCGGACCTACCGTTACAAAGTCACGTGACCTTTTGTCTATGCATGTCAGCCCGAAAATCGCTCAATTTCGTGATTTGTGTACAAAACATATGGAAATATCAATTTTCGTAAAATGAGGTGTATCATTAGTTATTTGGCGTTGTTTACATGTTATATGTTGGTTTGGGGATTCAAAATAGTTAAATTATAGTTAGAAATAAAATAAACAACAAAAACAATAAAATACATAAGTTTAAAAAACAAAGAAATACATAAGAAATTAACAAAACAATAGAAAACATAAGGAAGAACCGGGCTCTTACAATTTTTTTTGTCGTATTATCATTGCAAATGCTCTAAAGAATATATGTAGTGAAAACCAGAGTTTAATTATGAAGAATATATGATTTATGGGTAAAAATATGAATTTCATGACTTATTTGCATAAATTACCATAAATATGCAAAGAATTTTTCAAAATGTTTAAAAATTACCATTGTATTCTATACACTTCACTTATCATGCGTGCAAAATTTGACGGCGATCGGCCGCTCCGCGGCCGAGATCTTAGGGGGGGGCCATAATGGCCCCCCCCGGCCTGCTGAAGACCTCAAATAGCCCGGCCCTTTTAGGGTTAATCCCAATCAAGGGAAAACTGTTTGATGAGTCAGTCACGCATATGTTTGTACGCACTGTGAGCTACATTTATTTATGCGTTAATAGGCTCATTGGAAAGAATCTGAACGCATGCGATTACTGTATACAGGATCCTATGTGAGCATACACGGCATCACAGAGTGGCTCTTGGCCACTAGTATTTCATATCTTGGTTATAATTTCTTCCTTGTGTACAATATGAAAGTATTTTGATTACAATGAAAAAGCCACAAAAGGGTAGAACCCTCTCATTCTTTTGTTGTCAATCAATTGGTGCCCATATCCCTACCTAATACAACCCAGCTATGAAGTGACAAGATACTTTGTCTTCTTATTTATGTGGCCATACTTTCATTTGACTGACTCGTTTGTTTATATCAAATCATCTATCTGTTGTAAATACAACCTGGCAGATTTGGTGTAGGGAATCGATAGGTCCTGCAGCGTTAAAATGTGGAATTGTTTCCTCATGCAGTAGAGATGGAGCTTCCTGTACCCTATTATTTGAGCCCAATTGAATGTTTAAAAGAGCCACTTGTTTAATGTGAGCTGCACCTATAGCTTACTGGTCCTGATCTGATTTCAAGTATGTTCAATGAGGTTTGAAATGATCTGGCTCAATTGCTTCACAAACTCCTTCTCTGCTACGTCGATGGCAGCTTAATAATTGTTAGGAAGGTCCTTGTATAGGTGTCAGAGGTGGTCTTTGTCAACACTATCCAATTTGCTGGTGCATCTATCAGAACAGCTGAAGTGAGGATATGAACAATTAGGGCACAGGAAAAAAACATGTCCACATGTCAGATGTACTATGGATCTCTAAGCATACACTGTCTCCCACAGTTCTGCCAATCCACTTCCGGTCATTATCTGCCAATGCTACCGAGACATGAGAAGGTGGAATCCCTTGAGATGAACAATCACTCTATCGAGATCTTGTGATGATAAAATCGAATTTGATGCATTTTGTGACATTTCACTTCTGACTTTGCCCCATATTCAGGCGTATTAATGCACATTCCATAGTTACATAATCATTACAATTGAGGCATCAATGTAAAGGGGAATAAACGAGCTTTCTAATGATACCAAATTAATGTACGAAAATAAATTAACAATAGAGATAAGAAAGCTCAAACTTCTATTGCAGAACTTTTTTTAGGGTTTACAAACTACAAACCTATCTACCAGTTTAAAATGTTAATATTCTATGCATGTACATTTTTAATTATGACCATTTCTATGATTTCATTTACATTTAACAGGCAGCGAAGAAGGCAAGCTGGTTGAGAAAGAGGAAATGGAACGTGGCTCGGTCTCATACAAGGTCTATCTCTTCTACCTGGGTGCCATCACCTACCCCATCGCTCTCGTTATCTTCTTCTTTCTCCTCTGCCAGTCCGGCATCACCATCGGTACAAACTTTTGGCTGTCTGCATGGTCCGAGTCCAACCTCATCACCACCGCAAATGTAAGACTTTTATCTCCCACAATGCCACAACAAATGAGAATTGATAGCATGAAAGTTCATATTTATAAGTATTTATTAAAAAAAAAGTAATATTTTGAACTTTCGATCACAATACCAATATTTATATTGTGATCAAAGTTTAAAGTGTTACTTGAAATGTGGATTGTTGTTGAGAAGGAGATGTGGAAATGTTTTAACTACTTTTATCTTTTATCTCCACTAGTCTGGTTCAGAAGTTAGATGTTATTTTAATAAATGAAGCCGAGATTTTTGACCAAGCAGATCCTTTATCTGGCCAAAATTAATAAATTCAGAGGTGAGGAAACATTTTGTGTTGGACTAAATCTAGTATCAGACCGAGTTTGCATCAAACCTCAGTGCTACTACAACATACATGTAGGGTGAAAGTTAGAATAGGATACATTTTTAGAAACTGATTTAAAAAAAAGTTTGCAAACGCTTTTCATATCAACAACGTAAATTCCATAGACGACTGATGATGACCTGTCCTACTGGATCGGCGGCTACGCTGGTCTGTCTTTTGGCACCATTCTGGCCCAACTGATCGGCTCCATGATCCTTTTCTTCTCCTCGCTGATTGCGGCCCGGGCCCTCCATCTGGCAATGCTGCACACCATCATCAAGGAACCCATGAGGTGAGTGTGATTCCTCAACCTCGAGTCAAAATGCAGAGTCTCCACACTGCTTTTTTTCTACTTGCCCAAACAGAAAAATTACTTGCACGAAAAAACCAATGTAAATTCAAAAGAATATTAATCACACAAGTAAGCTTGATCTGCATATCAAAATTCTTGCTTGTTTCAAGATGAGATTTACATGTTTTTCTTGAATATTAGAACAGAACTGTTAGTTGCCCGATCGGGCAACCAAACTAGACCATTGATGAAATTTTCCTAGCAGAAAATAAATGTATAATTGCCCCGGACAGTCGGGCCCTGCATACACAGCTCCCCATTCAGATCTGGGTCTGGTCTGATCCGAGTTTAAGCCTAGCCCAGACGCAAGAGTGAGATGGGTTAGAAAACTTGTATTCTACCATGTTTAGCCTGATTTATAATTGCGGATTTTTGTAAAATATATAGGAATATAATTTTTTTATGCCTCCGCCAACGAAGTGGCCGGAGGCATTATGTTTTCGGGTTGTCCGTCCGTCCGTCCGTCCGTCCGTCCGTCCGTACGTCCGTCCGTCCGTCCGTCCGTACGTACGTCCGTCCGTCCGTACGTACGTCCCGTTTTCGTTCTCGCGATATCTCAAGAACCAGTTGACGGATCAATTTCAAACTTGGTATGAGTGTACATATTGGGGTGACAATGATCTGATTAGTTTTTAGGGGTCATGAGGTCAAAGGTCAAGGTCACAGGACTCAATATATATACAAAAATGCCTCGTTCTCGCGATATCTCAAAAACTGGTTGACGGATTAAATTCAAACTTGGTATTAGTGTAGATATTGGGGTGGTAATGATCTGATTAGATTTTGGGGTTCATGAGGTCAAAGGTCAAGGTCACAGTACTCAATGTATGTGTAAACAAGCCTCGTTCTTGCGATATCTCAAGAACCGGTTGACGGATCAATTTCAAATTTGGTATGAGTGTACATATCGGGGTGCCACTGATCTGATTAGATTTGGGGGGTCATGCGGTCAAAGGTCAAGGTCACAGGACTCAATATGTATGCGAAAATGGCTTGTAATGGCAAAATTTCAAGAACTGAATGTCATATTTCAATCAAACTCGGTACCTGAATGTATCATAAAGAGTTAACGTAGCCATAAAATGTTGGGGTCATGAGATTGAGGTCAAGGTCACGGGACTCGTTATGCATGCAAAAAAGCTTGTAATGCCAAAATCTCAAGAACTAAATGTCAGATTTCAATCAAACTTGGTACCTGAATGTTTTTTAGGGAGCCATCAAAGATTAGGGTCATAGGGTCACAGGACTCAAAATATATGAAAAATATTTTTAAAAATTAAATCAGTGCGTGTTAATTTGGGCTTGATATTAAAATCGCGTGATAGCGGAGGCATAATTTTCGATTGCGCGCAATCGAAGATCCATCTAGTTTCAATTTAATTTGGGGCCCAGTCAATTTTTGTTTCAGACCACCTAAAGTTTATATTGAATCATTTGAATGGTTCATTATTTGACTATGGCTTATTGTATTCTAGCCAATTTATTGTTACTTTTGTAAAACTTATGTTACTTACTTTATACATGTATGTTTTTTTGTAAAATTTTATAAATATGGAAATATCCTAACTTGTAACTATTTTTATTGCCTCAGATTCTTTGACACAACACCGATTGGTCGCATAATGAACCGATTCTCCAATGACACGCAGATTGTTGACATGGTGAGTTAACCCGTTTATTACTTTTTTTTTTATATAACTGTAAATGAAGTGGCCAGAGGCATTATGTTTTCGGGTTGTCTGTTTGTCCGTCCGTCCGTCCCGTTTTCGTTCTTTTCGATATCTCAAGAACCGATTGACGGATCAATTTGAAACTTGGTATGTGTGTACATTTTGGGTTGACAATGATCTGTTGATCTTTTGGGGGTCATGAGGTCAAAGGTCAAGGTCACATGGCTTATTATATATGCAAAAATAGCTTGTAAGCACAATGTAATTGATTAATTTTGCATTATCTTTTAAGTTGTATTTTTATTGTAAGGGGCACTTTTTATACAAGCTTATAGCTTTCTAAAGTGATCCCCAGTACACATTTTACACTGTATTATATCTTGTATTTTAAATTGTGAATAAACTGAAATTGAATTGAATTGAATCTCAAGAACCGGTTGACAGATTACCATCTATCTTGGTACCTGTATGTATCTTTGGGAGCTTATGAACATAGCAGATTTTTGGGGCCTTAAGGTCAAAGGTTAAGGTCACAAGGCTCATTATATATGCAAAAATAGCTTGTAATTGCGATATCATATTATAAAGAACCGTTGACAAATTACCATAAAACTTGGTACCCATATGTACTCATGCATCTTTGGGAGCTTATAGATTAGTTTGATTGGGGGGGGGGGGGGGGGGGGGGTCATGAGGTCAGAAGTCAAGGTCATGCAAATAAACTTGTAATTGCGATATCTCAAGATCTGGTTGATAGATTACTATTACAAATTTAGTTTAAAGAATCAATTTAGTGGATGTTAAAGGGAATTCCACCCCAGAAATGTGATGTTTGCTATAAAATGAAGTGAATATGAAAGAATCATGATCGAAAATCTGAGCCAAAATGGTAGAGCAATAAAAAAGTGATGACATGATGAACTTTGCTCCGATTTTTAGTATTGTTAGCAATTGCTATCGATCGTGACGTCACTTGCGAGCTGCAGCCATTTTGACTTCTACATGGAAATTTTACAAAATTTAAATTTTCTTAATAACAAAACACATTTATGAGCTTACACATTCCAAAGAGGTTGGCCCATCGATATTCTTCTATGAATTCGTGAAAACAAGCAGAGAAAAATTAATTTTTAGCAACGAAAATGAGAAATAAGTGGTATTTTCATGTACTAAAGCCATGGCGAGTTGCTCGTCAATGATGTTGCATATGGCGGCAATTTTGAAACGATCGCTCATTAGTACATGATGTTCAAATAGGTATAACTCCCGTGTTTCTTGTCTGATTTTGATCAAATTTTCACCAATTATGCCTCTATTCTGCTTATTCAAATAACGAATGGTTTTATCAGGCCCGGAATACCCCTTTAATGTGGGCTTGATATAAAAATCGTGCAATGGCGGAGGCATCAATTTCGACTATGCGCAGTAGAAGATCGCGACCATCTAGTTATATCTTATATCCAGTCTGCATGACTTGAATGTGGTACTTCTTTCTCAAGTAAAGTCTGGTAATATTTGATGTACATTATTTTGTGTGGATTTTACACAAATTTGGTAAGGGCAAATTCTGAAATCCATGAAAATGTACGCACAATCTTCAATGTATTCTGAACAAGATGAAAGAGTGAGCATTATGAACATGTGTACCAGTGTTGCGCGTGTATATAAATACCCTGGTTTTGAACGCGTACAATTACTTTTAAGATCTACCGCACAATGGACTAGTTCTGAACCGCACATTACAAGTATGATAGTACAAATTTCCCAGCTTGCAAATGTATAAGCTAATTATGTATTTGATTTTGTGCTCTTGCAAGTAAAAAAAAGCACTTGCTCAGCCAATGTTTAAGATATCTGGAATGTATGTGTTTGGATGCCAAGCAGCACTAGACAACATTTACAGTAATCTTTGTCAAATTCATTATTTTGCAGAAACTTATTACTACTATCAACACATTCTTAGTAACTGCTATGAGATGTCTGTCTGCCATTGTTGTGAATGTAATCGTCACTCCGATATTTCTGGCTTGTGGTAGCTCCTGTCTGCGTAGCCTACTTCTTCCTGCAGAGATACTTCATCACCTCATCCAGGTGAAGAAATAATATATCTGCATGAATTTATGATGTTAAAAATCATAATAGTTATAAATAGTGATGATAATAATAGATAACATCTTTATGTTTTTGTAATATTTTGATCCAAATTTATTGGATTTAAGAGGTCGAAATCTGTCGTAACAGAACTCAAACATTATGTTTATGGTTTAGAACTATTCTTAAATACAGTACACAAGGTATGTGTAAACATTTTCCTTGTAAATATCCAAACATACCTTCAAGTTTTTTAGGTTTTGTTTAACAAGTTAACATATTTTGTTTGTTTTTGCATTTGCATTTGCATTTGTGTACCAACTTCTGTACCAGGTTCCTCTTTTAAGAATAGGCTTGCAGTATATCTACTATATCTACTATACTAAAGTAGCCGATCACGTATGTCTGTCTGTCTGTCTGTCCATCTATGCATTTCGTAGTGCATTGAGGCACCAACATCAAACTTTGGGTAGTGATTGGTGATGACCCATAGAGGTTTGTGGTCTGGGTCAGGTCGGGGTCAGTTTGACCAGTGGTCAGTTATGAATCGGCCAATATTCCACGTTCATTTGCCATGCAGTCGCGTCGAGCGCTGATCATCGCACATGCTTGCGACGGAAGTACCGTGAAAAAGTGTGTTGCTGAAATGACCTTTCATTATGTAGTCTTTGTTCAGCCTGGAATCGATACGTTGTAAATTACTTACACACATTATCGTATGCCTGTCAAATCGGAAATAACACGTAATTTGCTTGCGAATTGTTGGCTTCCGACCAAAACAAGATCGTATGTTGTGTATGTAAAGTGATACGGGATGGACGTGTACAGTATAGCAAGGGGTTGCAATACCGAACGGGTTGTATTACCGTACATGCAAATTCCAATAGGAAAAAACGTTCGAATTTTGAAAGTTGAATTTGAAAGTCGGCATTAACGGAGGCTAATTGTAAATGTTTGCTCGAAGTGCATACTTTGTTGTACTGAAGTATAAAAATGTGTGCTTTTTGTAAATAACGTGTAAACAAGAAGAGCAAGGAATTAGGGTTATTGATCTACTTGACAACGATTTAATTAATACTGTTTATTGTTTGACATGTGATCGCTGGCAGCATACCTAGGGTTTTTACAAGGGGGGGGGGGGGGGTAGGGGGGGTTATTGCGTCAACCAAAATGTCAACCAAAATTTTCGACGGGCTGGGTGTTGGCCAAGTATTTCGAGGGGGGTGTCGGTCAAGTAACTCGAGGGGGTGTCGGTCAAGTATTTCGAGGGGGGTGTCGGTGAAGAATTTTCGAGGGTGGTGTCGGTCAAATATTTCGTGGGGGGGGGGCGGTGAAGAATTTTCGAAGGGGGGAGGGATGTTGGTGAAGAATCTCGATGGGGGGTGGGGGATTTTTCGAGGGGGGTGTCAGTGAAGATTTTTTCGAGAGGGGGTACCAGTGAAGATTCTTTCGGTGTCGCTGAAGAATTTGTGAGGGGAGTGGGTGTCCGTGAATATTTTTTGAGGGGGGGGGGGTGGTTATTTCCTCAACCAACATTTTTGAGGGGTCAGGTGTCGGTCAAGTATTTCGAGTGGGGAGGGGGGGGGGGGGCTGTCGGTGAAGAATTTTCGAGGGAGAGTGTCGGTGAAGAATTTGTAAGGGGGGTGGGTGTCCTCACCCCCCCCCCCCCCACCCGGGTACCCATATGCCTTTGAATATGAGATTGAATCACCACCGGGGGGGGGGGGGGGGTGTCGGTGAAGAATCTTGAAAGGGGGGTTTCTGTGAAGATTTTTCGAGGGGGGGGGTTGTCGGTGAAGAATTTTCTAGGGGGGTGTCAGTAAAGATTTTATTGAGAGGGAGTAACAGTGAAGATTCTTTCGAAGGGGGGTGGTGGGGGTGTAGGAGAAGATTTTTCGAGGGGGGGGGGGTTGTCGGTGAATATTTTTCGACGCGAGGGGGGTGTCGATGAAGATTTTCTCGAGAGGGGGTACTGGTGAAGATTCTTTCAAAAGGGGGCGGGGGTGTCGGTGAAGAATTTGTGAGGGGGGTTCATGGTGTCCGTGAATATGTTTTTGAGGGGGGGGAAACCCCAAAACAGCCCTTTTTCATCAAAGTGAAATTTGAACCCCCCCCCCCCCCCCCCCCATGTACGCATATGCCTGTGAATATGAGATTGTATTTTTAATTATACACTTATTAAATCATATCATAACCATTCAAACAGAGATTCCATTAATTGACCAAATGTTTTTTACAGGATAGATACAAAAAATAACGAAATACAAATATACAACATACAACATTATCTTACTCAAAGATCTGGTGACGGGTAATTTGCTAGTTGTATACAAGAGTTATTGAGAATTACTTATACTCATATTTGTATATTTACATATTTTGTGCACGGTAGGCTACTTGAGATTGCGTTCAATATCTAAGATGGCCTTGCATGTGTTTGCAGCAGACTTTGGAATTCTTACAGGCATCACTAATTCCATTTCCTAAACAGGGAGCTCCAGCGGTTGGACAGCGTCTCAAAGTCTCCCGTGTTTGCATACTTCTCAGAGACCCTGGGCGGGCTGGCCACAATCAGAGCTTACAAGTAAGTGATGTTGATGATGATGGTGATGATGGTGATAACGATGACAATAATGATGATGGTGATGATCATGATCGTGATGGTGATGGTGATGATGACAATGATGATAATGATGATGATGATGATGACGACGATGACGACAACGATTATTTTGATGATGATAAGAATGATGATGATAATAATAATTATAATAATAATAATGATGATGATAATAATAATAATAATAATAATAATGATGATGATAATAATGATGATGATAATGAATTCCTTACTCCTCACTCTCTAGATAATCTACTTTTTGTCACTTTTCGCTAACCGCTATAAGGGGTTGCCCCTATGCATCGCCCTGTAAATCATTTTTGTATATAATTTTTTCGAAAAATTGTGTACATTATGAACATTTCGCTCAAGATGACCAGACAAACATAACTCACAACATTTTTTTTTTTTTTCTTCAGATCTCAAAAGCAGTTTTACCGTACCATCATGGAGCGAATTAATGTGAACAACACGGCTTACCTATACCTACAGACAGCTAACAGATGGTCAGCTGCAAGGCTGGTAAGTTAATCTGTTTTTTTAAAGCACATAAAGCCAAGTCTGTATCAATTTCTATTAGTACTTAATGTACACATTACAAAATAATTATGATATCCAGAGACCAAGTAAAGTGCTTAATGTTGAATTGAGTATTTAATTAAATATCAGTCATCGACCCTGTAACATTAAAGGGACTTAGTATCATTGTCCAAATCCTCAAAATAAAATTTTAATTCTAGCGGTTCCCTCATACCTTGTCGTATTCGTATTAACAATAAAATCATGGGACCGGTTTCGGTTTTTCAAATTTAGCTTTCGTTACAAAGATATGTACGATCGAAGTATTCAGATAAGAAAAACTCCCCTGGAGTTTTGAAAACGTGTACAAAGTGAGTGCAGTGAGTTAGTGAATATCACTTTGCATTTTCGCTCATTACTTGGCCATGCAATGTCCATTTGACTTGAAATTTTCACACAATACCCTGTGGACATATGAGATAACAACATTATACATTGCATCAACCCTTCATCACTTTTTGCACATGTCAACAAAGAATACTAGATCCCTTTAAAGGGGTAGTTCAGTTTTGGTTGCTGCACAACACAATTTTTTTTGTGAGGTAATGAAAAACCGAGTGTCGAATTTGAAAGAACATGCAATTTTAATGGCAGAATAAACTTTATTTGTTCCAAATCGATTAAGAAATGGCTGAACTATGAATAAATATATCCTATCGTAATAAATTTGAGCCCCAAATTTATTCAATGATTTAAAAAAATGTTTTTTTTTATGCTTACACTTTTTCAAAAATGTTCAAAAGCTGTTTTTAAATAGTTGTTCTCTCTATTTAATCATTATTTCAACAAAATATCACATGCATAATTTTGTATGAAAAATGGTTAAACCAATGCCTTTTTAGAGAGTGCCCTCTTGTGTTTTAATGGCTCTTTTTGAATGATAACAGGCTTTTTACTTAGTCGTTTGTAATTTTGTATACCTTTCGAGCATGGTGGAGTTATAACTATTAGTTTGTAAGGTTACTGTGCAGGTTATGGTTACTAAAGTTCAGCCTTACCAAAACTGTACTACCCCTTTAAGATTCCCAATCAACCATACTATACGGTTATTCAATTAATCTTACAATAAATCATACATCTTTAGGTTTAATACCAGGCCCTGATGATGCTAATGACCAGTAGCGTACATGTAGCTAGGGGGCACATGCCCCCTCCCCCCCAAAATAATTTGCCCAAAATGATAGAAAACATAAGGGGTATATTTGCCCCGCCCCCCCCCCCCCCCAAAAAAAAATAAAAAATAAAAATAAATAAATTGGGCCAACCATGCAACAACGCTACTATGAACAACCCAGCATTCCTTGTTAATCCTATATTATACACATGTATCCTTTTGTTTTCACAGGACTTCATTGGAGCACTGGTAGTACTACTTGCTGGCCTGACATGTACCCTGGCCTCTGTATTTGGTAGCGTGTCACCCAGTGAAGTGGGACTGGCCATCAGCTATGCCCTACAGGTATTCATAACTCTCCTGCAGCATTTAAAGTTCTATTGAGGCTTTTTCCATCATAGTAATAATGGTATTTTACATACACACACAACCTTACACAACTCACTTTGTATTTCAGGGGGGTGTTGCATAAAGAGTTGCGATTAATCGGAATCACAAAATAAGCGTACTTGAGCCAATCAGATTTGCGCATTTCTGACTTATTGATCCTACCACTTATGGAGTATTCCTTTACCAATATGGAGTGGAGCAGGCATCACTGAACTGAAGTTACTTGACAGGCTGCAGAAGAAGGCACTCCGTCTATGAAATATTGAGGATCCTACCAAGGTGGGCATACATCCACTGGAGTATAGAAGGAGAGTAGCATCACTCTGCACCCTCTATCGCCACTTCTTCTTGCAACCATCTACTGAGCTGTCATGGCATTCTGCCTCCTACGAGTTACTCGATCTACTGCAAATGCTCACCCATATGCTGTAAACATTCCAAAGTCCAGCACCAACCTTCATCTGTCTTCATAGTACATACCTTGGACAAGCCGCCTTTGGAACTCTCTTCCACCTACTGCAGTGTATCTATGAAAAATATACCTTGATATGCCATGAGTAATGTAGCATTTAAAAGAGAATGATTTATGTTACACGATGGTATCTTTATCTTGAAAATTAAGAAGTCATTTATCGGTTTTCCGTACTAACTTTCCATGTGCACAATTAATTTATATTTTTAATTAATATATTCTATCTATGTTTGCAGGTGACAGCAAATCTGACCTGGTTGGTGCTCAGTTCGGCTGATACTGAGATGCAGATGAACGCTGTGGAGAGGGTCAAATACTACAGCTCCCTCGACACAGAAAACTATGAAGGTCAGTCAGCAGTTATAATGGCAATGTTGGCAATGGTGGTGATAGTGATGGTGGTAATGATGGTGGTGGTGGTGGTGTTGGCAATGGTGGTGATAGTGATGGTGGTGGTGGTGGTGGTGGTGGTGGTGGTGTTGGCAATGGTGGTGATAGTGATGGTGGTAATTTTGGTGGTGGTGGTGTTGGCAATGGTGGTGATAGTGATGGTGGTAATGTTGGTGGTGGTGGTGGTGGTGTTGGCAATGGTGGTGATGGTGGTGGTGGTGTTAGTAGTGATGATGAGGAGGAGGATTGTGGTGGTGGCGGGTTGTGGCAACGGCGACGGCAGTAATAATAATAAAGAAGATAGTGCTGGTGATAGTGATGGTGATAATGATGGTGGTGGAAGTGGTGACGGTGAATGATGATGACGTAGATAATGGCAATGAGGATGACAGTGATGATGCTGATTATGAAAACTGATTATTAATTTGTATGGTGATCAAAAGTTTTAAAATCTTCTCATGAAATACCATTACAAATGAATTTTGTTGCTTATATTATTATTTCTATTTTCAGGTCTAGAACCTCCTCTCACCTGGCCACAGAGAGGTCAGATTGCGATAGACAGCATCAGTGTGAGGTATTCCACAGACCTTGACCCTGTCCTACAAGATGTATCGGTCAACATCAAAGCTGGAGAAAAGGTCAGTTGGTTGGTAGATTTTTTTTAGTACAGTTGAATTAAAAAAGTGATATTTAAGATTTCAATCATTTATCATTGTAAGATTCTTTTGAATGATCGGTGAAATTTTCATAGAAAAGAGGGTGAAAAATAAATGATGTTGGAATCGGAAAGCATTTCTAGAATGCCTGGTACGGTTCCGTCATGGCTGACAGGTCGTGACTTTCGTGATGATGCGCCACCTGCGATGATCAATACATGAATTTGTCAATGATTAGGTAGGCATTTTAAATATCAAAACTCATTTCTGTCTTCTATAAATACCATAAGCCAAACAACAAGGGACAGGAGAAGTGTGAAAGCTCTAAGTGGTTTGGGTTGAATTTTACAAAGTTAATAGATCACTTGAATGCATATCCCTTGATGCAAAAGATGAATTTTTTTCTTTCTTTTTTTTCTTTCTGATTGCAGGTCGGCATCTGTGGGAGAACTGGAAGCGGAAAGTCCTCCCTCACTCTAGCCCTCTTCAGGATCATCGATACATTCAGGGGTAAGACTCAAGCACAGGGTTCTCACAGGGACTGGAAAACCTGAAAAGGAATTGCAATAGGCTAATTGCAGTTTGAAACCTCCACGGCTGAAACATCCGTATTTAAAGGAATGGTTCGGACGATTTCAAAATAAATGTACCAGAATCTAAAAAAATATCCCATCAGGATGATTTATACTTGATTGATTTATACTTGATTGTTTTGTGTCTGCAATTTTTGATATTCATTGTCTTTTTTCTGTACGCTTGCGATTTTTATCACGTGACTCGCCAGCCTCACTTTGCTTTGTATTGGCAGCAAATGAGGTATCGACGTCACGAAGATTGCATGCTGGGATAGATCCCACTGGCGGCAGATTCGATCAAGAACTGTTACCTTATTTAGTCCAAAAGTGATTGTGAATGATCCAGTTGGTCTATTTTCGTCGGGACAAAGGCAATATGTTGAACAAATATTGTTTCTTTGATTGGTAAATGCTGAAAATCGTCCGAACCCCTCCTTTAATGTTGGCAGTTCTACTCAATACTGTTCCTGTTAACCTATTCAAGACAATTTGAATTTGGGTATATCATGCATTCTCCATAGCGCCGAGCTGAGTATGTAATCAGGTCAAGCTATTTCCCCTTGTATTGTAATTCATTTTTAGATGCAGTGTAAATGATAGACTTCAAACAGAATTCCCAGATTGGTAAAACTAGCTGATATATTTCATTTTGTTAATACATCTGTACGTTTAAAATAAAGTGTATATAGACCCATCTTTGCAATATAGATTTACTACCCCAGTTCATTAGTGTGCTTAAACTTGTTTTAAGACTTTTAAAAAAATTACTATTCAACATGCATTCTGTATAGACCTTTAGCCTGAGCTTTTTTTGTGTGTGCACCAATCCGAAACGGTTTCCTTTTTTACTAATCTTTATCTGTGTCTTGTCAACTCGCAGGTCGTATCTTGATTGATGGCGTGGACATCGCAACCGTCCCCTTGATGACCTTACGTCAGCGCATAGCCATCATCCCACAAGATCCTGTCCTATTTACAGGAACAATCAGGTAAGTCCTAACTGCCTACACAAAATTCTACATGTGAGACGTGATTGCAATCACACGAGTCTATGCACACATTGATACACTCCTCACAAAAAGTAAGTCCCCCCCTAGCATTTTTTCATATGACACACGCGGTACCCCGGGGTACCGCGTTGTTTAGCGCCATCTTGTGTCCACTCGAAGCACAACCGTATTGCGTTGTGTATGCAGTGCAGCGCGCGATTGTATGCACGCTATACCCTGGTACAGCCCTAAAAAATAAATAAATAATTAAACAAAATGGCGGATATTCGTTTGGTACCCCAGGGTACCATTTATGTCATCATATCTCAAAAAGTGTTTTACCGATTTTGATCATTCAAACGGTAATGGATATGGAATCTTCTTACGCAAAAAATGAATGGTATGTGTCTGCCAGTTGATGGCATTGTTGGTGTGAAATCATGCATTTTATGACAAAAGGTGTGACAAAAAATCTTGAACTTTTGTGATTTGTGTCAGCTTCTACACGAATAACAAGAGAATCACGCATGTTTCTGAACTTTCAAGCACCATTTATTGCATTTCACCCTATGTTTTACTTTTAATAAGCATCACAATGAATGAAGTGTTCAATAATTGAAAGGCCTATTGTTTCAGAAAAATGCATGCTTTTGAAAAATGGTTCCACTAAGGGGGTTGTATCACCGAACGGGTTGTATTTCCGGACATGCAAATTCACATAGGAAAAATGTTTGAATTTTAAAAGTTGAATTTGACAGTCGGCATTAACGGAGGATAATAAATGGATGTTCAGCAAAAAGTTTCCATCATTTCCCGGAAAAAATAAGCATCATGTTGCGCTTTACGCGCATTTTGCCGCGCACCTGTGGCAGCGCGCATGTCGATGACAGTCCCATGCAAAACATCACGTTCGTTTATAATACAACACAACATTTTGCGTCGGAAAGAGGCTTCTTTTTATGAAGGGTTTTATACAAGAAAGGTTGATTTGGAGAAAAATTGGTAAATTCTTGAAGATATTTTACACCAAATGTGTTCTTTATGAGTTTATGCAGCGCTGCTCGTATAATTTCCACTTTGATTTTATGCATCTAATGTTTGTTTTGTGCCGTCAAACTATTACTATCCGGTATTAAGGACACAGTACCATACTGAGTTACATAACAGATTTGTGAATTAGGGCGACTCCAATGAAGATTTAAAAAAAAACAGGACATGACTTCGGCCACTCTAATCCCGTCATATTGAAAGGCCTATTGTTTCAGAAAAATGCATGTTTTTGAAAAATGGTTCCACTAAGAACAATGCAGCAGTAGTACTGAATTAGATAACAGATTTGTGAATTATGCCAACTCCAATAAAGATTAAAACAGGACATGACTTCAGCCACTCTAATCCCCAACAATTTCATATTGAAAGGCCTATTGTTTCAAAAAAATACACTTTAAAGGGACTTAGTAACATTGTCCAAATCCTCAAAATAAAATTGTAATTCTAGCGGTTCCTTTATACCTTGTTGTATTCGTATTAACAATAAAATCATGGGACAGCTTTCGGTTTTTCAAATTTCCCTTTCATTACAAAGATATGTATGATTGAAGTATTTAGATAAGAAAATCTCCGGGCGAGATTTTCATCCCTGTACAAAGTGAATGCAGTGAGTTGGTGAATATCACCCAATATCACTTTGCATTTTCGCTCATTACTTGGCCATACATTGTCCATTTGACCTGAAATTTTCACACAATACCCTGAGGACATATGAGATAACAACAGTATACATTGCATCAACCATTCATCAGTTTTTGCACATCTCAACAAAGTTACTAGATCCCTTTAAGTTTTATATGGCATATTGGGTACATTTTGTATACGAGTAAGCATCTTCATTGAAGATGACCCGACACACAAATCTGTTTTGTAATTCAGTACTACTGCTGCATTAATAGTGGAACCATTTTTCAAAAGCATGCATTTTTATGAAACAATTATAGGCCTTTTAATTATTGAACACTTCATTCATTGTGATGCCTTTTTAAAGTAAAACATAGAGTGATATGCAATAAATGGTGCTTGAAAGTTCAGAAACATGCGTAATTCTCTTAATTGTGTAGAAGCTGACACAAATCACAAAAGTGTAAGATTTTTGTTCATACCTTTTGTCATAAAATGCATGATTTCACACCAACAATGCCATCAATTGGGCAGACACATACCATTCATTTTTTGCGTAAGAAGATTCCATATCCATTACCGTTTGAATGATCAAAATCGGTAAAATACTTTTTGAGATATACGAAAAAATGCTAGGGGGGACTTACTTTTTGTGGCCATATATGCCACTGTCCTGATGATACGTTATAAAAAAAGGAAGACCTCTCATTTAGTACATGAGGTAGTTACCATGATAAGAAACTGAACAACATTTAGTAATGTTAATTTGCTGTCAGTAATGTTATTTTGCTGTCAGTAATGTTATACTCGAGTTCAGGTCGAGGGTTGTACGTTATTGCACTAAACAAAAAAACACCATGCTGTACATCGATCCTTGCAGATGAAGAAATGTTACAATATCAAATGGAAAGAGTTATACAATGCAGTTGCATGACTTGGTCTATTAAAATATTGTGAAAAATCACAAATAAAAGCCAAATTCTTGATCAAAATATACATATTGGGCAGCAAAATGACACTGCATTCACACCCCTACTCTAGTGCGGTATACGCATACACATTACGACTGTCTTGTGCTCATGTATGCTGCTTTGAACAGGCCCTACTGATTTGGTTTGCAGACATAACCTTGAACAGGCATTCAGACCATGAGTTGTTGGAGGTTCTGGAGATTGCTCAACGCAAGGAAGTGGCCTTGAATACTAGGCATTACTTTCTCTTTCCAAGGATTGTGATTGTTTGTTTTTAATAGCAAGTTGCCTTTTATAACAAACCAATGATTTTATTTTTCTGTGGTTTGATTTGCTTTGCAGGCGCAATCTTGATCCAGAGGATGGGCATTCAGACACACCATGAGTTGTGGGAGGCTCTGGAGATTGCTCAACGCAAGGAAGTGGCCTTAATTGTTACTAGGCATTACTTTCTCTGTCCAATGATTGTGTTTGATTGTTTTTAATAGCAAGTTGCCTTTTAACCCGTTCAGGACTGACTGATTTTGCTACAACATGCATTCTCCATAGACCCAAGCCTGAGTATTTTTTTGGTACCAGTCCTGAACGGGTTAACAAACCATTTAATTATTTTACTTTTCTGTGTTTTAATTTGATTTGCAGGCGTAACCTTGATCCTGAGAACAGGCGTTCAGACCAGGAGTTGTGGGAGGCTCTGGAGATTGCCCAGCTCAAGGATGTTGTTGGCGAGCTTGATGATGGACTGGGTGAGTCTGAGTTTCAATTAATACACACAAAACAAATTCTTTGTCTTCTTCTCCTTCTTCTGATCAAGTCTGCATCCTTCAGTCTTGAAGATTCTTGCCAGCTATTAATTGTGTGTGTTGTATGCGTGTGTTCTTCATCCATATCCAGACATCGATCGTTCCTCCTCAACACTTCAGCTTTTCCATGGTTCCTGCAGTACAACTAGATATGGAGACCATGCCTTCTTTGTCCTTTGGAACAAGCTTCCCCATCATATTCAAGATGCCTCCATAGTAGATACATTTAAATCACTCTTTAAAACTTACCTGTTTATTAAACCAACCATAGGAATTTTTACATATTGGTATTGTTTTTTTCAGGCAGCGCACATACATGTATAAGTTGTATTAATTACTGTTTGAATTGCGTTTAGAAACACCATTATTAAGCACCATACAAACATAATGTATTGTTATTATCATGTTGCAGATTCCAAGGTCACAGAGGGCAAAGAGAACTGCAGCGTAGGACACAGGCAGCTGTTATGTCTTGCGAGAGCCTACATTAGAAACACTTTAATAGATACTTGTCATTATATAATGGCCTGGTCAGATATCAACGGATATCGGAAACGTATGCCCAACGAATAGACAATTTGCGAAATTAAATTATCCTGTGATGAAAGTCGTCTCCATTGATTCATGTACAAAACATAGAACAACGTACATCACCGGACAAGGAACGGACAAGAAACGTATTGAACGGATGGAAAATTTAGCTCTCCGTTTGACATCCATTTGCGCAATCCGTTGATATGTGACCGGGCTATTAGTAGTATTGTGAGATTGTGTATAGTTGTAATATTGTGAGAGTGCAGTAACGGTTTTTCTTTGAATATGCTTGTGATGTTTAATACAGATTCCAAGGTCACGGAGGGCGGAGAGAACTACAGCGTAGGACAGAGGCAGCTGTTCTGCCTCGCCAGGGCCTTCCTGCGCAAATCACATATCCTCATCATGGACGAGGCTACAGCATCCATAGACATGCAGACGGTAAGAGAAGATGCATTACTTTGATTGTCTTCCTTTTTTTTTTACCTCCAAATGAAAACTATTACTGTATAATTATAATCAGTGATTAGTGGAAGTAAAATCTCCAGTATTTGTTCATGGAAACTGAATGATTTAAATTTACTTCAATTAAATTCAAGGTTGCAATTCTGTTATCCGTGGTATTTCATAAAGTACCAATCTTTTTTATGCCTCTGCGAGGTCATATGCAGAGGTAGTTTGTTTTCTTCATGCTTCCCTTGTCTCAGATTGTTTTTACCTTGTAATTATTTCAAGAACTGTGTGAATCTTGAGCTATTGGTCTGATGAAATACATGCATTCAAGTCATAGCGTAATAAAGATCAAATTCCACATGGTGCAATATTTATGCAATAATAGTTTGTTATCAGCATATCTCAAGAACTGCACATACAAGACTGACATCTCAATAAAATGTCAGCTAGTTGATGCCTGTATGCCCTTTAATGTTTTATGTTTAGTTCATTGATATTCTGTATATTTCTTCTCTCTGTAGGATCAAATCCTCCAAGAGGTAGTGGCCACAGCATTTGCAAATAAGACCGTCCTCACCATTGCAGTAAGTTTTCTTGTGGTGCTCTCTAAGCCCTATTTTCTTTGCTCATTTTCATTAATTGTATATATTTCTGGTCAGTTTTCCCTTGTTGGAACTAGCTTCTGACCACCACGAGCACTGGGGTTTCGGGGACAAACAACCAACACAGGAGATTTCTAACTCAGTTGGTAGAGCACTAGAATGTCTCAGGTTCGAATCCCGGGGAAACCCCATTTTCTTTGCTCATTTTTATTCATATTTCTCCATGTTTGAAATGTAATCAGATCGTTTTAGCATGCTTACACATGGTTTGTATTTACAAGCTGTAATTTTTTTTGTTGGAATCTGTTCTCTCTATGGATATTTTTATGCAATATTTAAGATAGTGCTTTTGCGGTTGAGAAACTTTTTTATTGAAGCAGTGGGCCTCTGTTATGTGGTTATGTATGCAATAATTGATATAATGAAGAAAAAAAATAGAGCCAAACTTGGACGTATTGTTCATGTTGGGAACTCTTTTTCAATAGAAAAGGAATGTATATGACGTGACCCCGGTGGTGTCACCTCGTATTCAGAGGTAGGACACATGATCGTTCTAGAGGTTGAAAATGACCCCCTATTTCGCAGGGTTTCAAGTACATTTTCAGGAAATTAGACCCCTTTTTATCGCAAAAACGAGTACAAAGTGGCCTTTAAAAGAGACCCGTATTTTTGCATTTCAGGTACATACAATGTACTTTACAAAGACCCACTATTTTCACGATTTCAAGTACACAAACAAAAAACTAGTACCCTTGCGAAATGTTTGACATCTCGCGAACATCGTTGTGCATGAAAATAAACTTTGTAGCCATCACAAAAACATACCTAAATTAAAAATTTCCCGAACATCGTCATGAAAAAAATTGTCGCATACATCATCTTGAAAAAAGACCCTATTTATGGAATTTCGCGTACATCGTCCTAAAAAAATTACCCTAATTGTCCATTTCCGCGTGCAAGTAAATATCGCGTTCTCATACGAAAAAGACCCCTTTTCACTTGAAATTGTGAACGATCATGCGTGTCCACGGCCAATGTGTAGTGACACCACTGGGGACGTGACAATATTGCAATTCATAATAGTGTACTGTATATGAAACTTTCATAAATGAAAGGTATTATATTGTTGGATTTCCAGTTATTGTTTTTTGTGTTATGAGATATGTGTACTCACATATCTATCTTTTCCCCCCTCTATCTATCTAATTTGATTCTTTTCTCATTACAATTTTTTTTCCTGTACAGCATCGCATCGCCACTATCCTCAACTCGGATTCGATCCTGGTTCTCTCAGATGGAAAAGTAATCGAGTATGATTCTCCTGACAATCTTCTAGCCCGGGAAGACAGCGTGTTCTCTTCACTGGTCAAGGGCAGCCAGTAACTAGCCCCAATTACTAGCCCATATGCCATCCTCAACTAAGGTTCTATTTCTGCTCTGTCGGACTAAGAGTTATTGGGCATGATTCACTGACAATCTTCTAGCCCGGGAAGACAGCGTATTCTCTTCACTGGTCAAGGGCAGCCAGTAACTAGCCCAAACACCATCCTCAACTAAGGTTCTATTTCTGCTCTGTCGGACTAAGAGTTATTGGGCATGATTCCCTGACAATCTTCTAGCCCAGGAAGACAGCGTATTCTCTTCACTGGTCAAGGGCAGCCAGAAACTAGCCTCAACTACTAGCCATACAACGTTACTAGCCCAAACACCATCCTCAAGTATGATTTTTGGTTCCATCAGATGGAAAAGTAATCAAGTATGAGTCTTCCGACAATCTTCTGGTATTCTCCTCACTGGTCAGCGGCAACCACTAGCTGGCCCTGATATCAAGCCAAACTCCCTTTAGTCCCAACATCTAGCCCTGAACACAAACCTCAATTTCGACTCCATCTTTTACGCTTTATTGATAAAAAAGTGAATAGATTTTTAATACTTTATATGCTACCAGAAAGTTCATATTCTCTCATGTATAGGCAGAGAAAACTGAACAAAATGTTTGCAGAGCGCCGGAAATGTCACTAATGCACGACGAGGCTCCTTTTCTACCAAGATGAAATGTGTGTTTTGGGGTGTTTTTTTTTAGATTAAAAGCTGCATGTCCCATAATGAACCATGCAATATCTTATTACATTATTACATGTTTGTGCAATATTTTAGATAAACTTCTATTTATTAAGTTTGCAGATGACACCAGAGTGAGTGTGTTTATGTCCCATCCTCAATTGATGGTTTTCGAAATATATTTACAAATTAAGTTGTTAAATTGATTTAATGGTTGCAGGCAAATAAGTTAGTTTTTACAAATAAGTGTATAGATAAAGATTATATAGTTATTGAAATAAATGCATCAAGAATAACACGTGTTTCACATGTGAAGTTCCTTGGTTTAATAATGGATGATTTGTTTTAATATGGAAGGAACACATCGGTGTCATCTGTAACAAAATATCTAAACATATTGGGATTATGAATTGATTGAAATTATACCCCAATGCTTAGTTATTGTTATACAATACTCTCTTAGTCCCAAATATTAATTATTGTATTCTTGCCTGGGCAAAGTGATGGATATCTCTGATTTTCACACAAAATGTACATTAATTATAACTGTAGAAGTAGTTTTGCCAAAATATAATTTTTGAAAACTCATTTTAACAAGCACCTTTTAGGCCCATTGAATTGACCTTGTAATATCAGATACCTCTTTGTATCAGGACTTACACATAATATAATACATACAGCCTGGTCCTGTGAAATAACCTTGCTATATCATATACCTAGATATATCAGCTCGTTACAAAGAGGTTATACTGTATACAAGGTTTTAAAAAGTATCCTATACAACAAATTAAAATATTTGAAGGAAAAAAAAGTCTTAATTGTTTCATGTTAGCATTATGTTACAAGACTTGAATCCCTGACATTGAATACTCCTTGAAATTAATAAATGTTTATATTTAATTGATAATCAAGTAATGTTCACAATGTTCACAATGTACCCCCTCCCCCAAGAAAGTAGGCTGTTTTAAGTACATTTAAAAAAAATTAAGCAGTATATCTACATGTAAAATCACTTTACTTTTTTATGTTCTTAGTTTTGCCTATGTTTATAGCCTGACTTTTGTGTTTGTAACTTGTTATCATTTTATTTGTGGGAATAACATTAATTTGAATTTGAATTGTCCGATATCATACGGCTCTGTATTGACTAGGGGATATATATTGAAGTTTCTGCCCAGCCTGTGACCATCAGAAACTAATATAAAGACATAATAGAGCTTTCAACCAAAAGGCGCTAAATCCACTTTTTCAACTTCCGAGGAAAACAGGTTTCTTTGTCCCACTTTGTACACGTGCCTATGGGAATATGAAAATTGAACTTTGTATATTTTGATTTTGAGTGAGTTATTTGTTGTAAAATGTGGATTCATAGATAGCTACGTAGATTATACATGTAGATATATCGTTAACTCAATTTTTATGGAAAGTGGATTTAGCGCCTTTTGGAAGCGAGCTCTTATTTCTTCATTTTCTTTTTTTTAAGTTCAATTTATCTTGTGATTTTTAATATGAAAGATGTTGCACATATATTGTTGCAGTATATTTATATATACAATGTGAATTAAAGCACAAATGTTAATGGTAATTTTTGTTTTGTTTTAAACTGGTGTACAGTGTTGTATGAAAGTCAAATGTTAAGCCCCGCCCAGTTATACCATTCTAGTTCGACCATACGTCCACACACAAAACATTCCATGATTCTTTATCGAGTTCTAGTTCGAAACGATGCCCAAACCCCCGTTTCGTTATACAACGTTTCTTTATACGACGTATCGTTAGTAAGCGTCCATACACACAATATCATCGTTTGGCTATCCCAAAACGGTATAGCTATTCGATGAATTTTGTGCGTGTGAACACGGGGTTAGTCAACATCCAAATTTGATTTACTTCTCTCACAAGGTTTAATGCTACTTGGCAACTAGCTCACATCAAGAATCAATGAGTTCCTACAAGTCACACTAAGAACTGGAGAGACCTTTCTTTGGTATTATCACAACTTACAAGAAGAAAATCAACACATTTTGAACTTTTTATGAAAGATGCGTATAAAACCCATGCCTTTATTAAAAGAAATTGACAAAATCCATACAATATGCATCAAATCCATGGTTTGTATCAAATAAAGGCAGAAAATGTGGTACATGTAGGTATCACTAACACCATTAACTATACCCCTTTAGGTATTTCATTAACTAATTTTTCTTTCAAATATTATAAAATGGACAAAATAGCTGAAAAGCCGACCATGCTACACCGCTGACACAAAGAAACATAACACATTGGTCTCATGATTCAATAGTATATTTAATTTAAGAAAGACCTTGGCACCTTTTTATCAGGCGAGATAAATAAACTGAAAATAATGTAAAACTAAAATAAACACTCTTCAAAATTTAGTTGCACAAAATGTAAGATGAATTAAAAAAAAAAAAAGTTTGATAGCATGTTTTTATTATGTATTTATTCCAATATAGTAAACAAATATACCATGCACCGAGAGCCTTTAGTTGAAATTATGGATTCCTCGGTGACAGAAAAAGCACTATTTTCTTCGGGGCTATGCCCCTCAGAAAATAGTGCTTTTCCTGTCACCTCTGAATCCATAATATCCATCACTTCATGGCTGAATGAGCACACGTTTAAAGATGAAATTATCCAATTTCAAGTCACAAGAACCTGTGCATGCCTTTATATTGTTGTGCAACAGCACATATGGTTGAATACTTTTGATCATGGTTTGTGAAATCAATGCTGTTTGAAATTCCATCCATTCTGATTTTTGTTAATGGCACATGTGGTTAAATGCATTTATTGTGATTGTAAAACAGTGCAATTTAACATTTAAAAATTCTTAATAAACTGCAGTAATTATATCACTTTTGCAAATTTTGAAATATGACCATGTGATTTTGACTTTAATTTGTGCTCAGTCAAACATGAAGTATTATATACATTGTACCTCACATCGAGAATCCTGCAATCTGATTGGTTAAACAAGCGGGCCTCTTTTTCAATAATTATGCCCGCTCAGAAAACAAACAAAATAAATAAAAACAAAACAAACAAAGTGGGCTCAGGCGAGCATATTGATTTTTGCCCGCTCAGCAAAGAAACAAAATTAATAAAAACAAAACAAAAAAGGCAGAGCATATTGATTTTTTGCCCGCCCAGCAAACTAACAAAATAAATGAAAGCAAAACAAAGCAGAGCATATTGATTTTTTTGCCCGCTCAGCGTAGAGATGCGTGTTATAAAAGCCTCTCTGCGAGCGGAGTTCTTGTTTTAGCTTGCGAAATATGCTCGACCAGATTTCCCAAAGAGTAATTTAAAAAGAAATACAGAATATTTTTACTCGTGAATATCAATAAGTTCCAAAGAATATTCTAGAGATGCATTTCATGTATAACATGGCGGTATTCGAATCTAAAAATTCAGAAAATGGTGCACATTTTGCATCGCTGTCCTTCCATGGTCGTGACAGTAATTCGTCATTCAACAATTAACTTGCAGCGGTGCATTGCATACACTGCACTAGCTGTAATGTGTATTTTCCCCATTCAATTATACGTGTGTATGTAAAACGGGTTAATTATTCACTTTGATGCACGTGTTTTGCATTTGGGCGCGCAATAGTTGTTAATGCGCGTAACCATGAATAGAAAGGTAGCGCGATACGCGCTCTGCACTAGGACTATTACGCAAAGGGGGTCAGTGTCACAAACAGAACATAGTAAATGATGGTTCCATGATCAATGGTTTGTTTTCCTTTATATTATACTTTAATTTAATTTAAATCATTTATTTGTGTGAGAATCAATCAGATTATAGGTTTGTTCGGTATATAAAACAATTATTGACTGCTTTATTATTCGGGGCATATTGAAAATATAGGCCCGAGCTGATCTCAAAACCATATGACCCGAGGCGCAATGGTTTTGAGATCACCTCGGGCCTATATTTTTCAATATGCCCCTCATAGCCGTCCTTAATGTATAATGGATACCTCTTATTTTTACACATATTGTTCCTTACTACCATACAAATATTTTGGTAAGATGAAATCTTGAAACCATTCTTGGTTGTGAAATGATGAGTTGTTGTTTATAAAGGAGGGACTTACTTGTTGTGTTAGGTTTAGAACGGCAGTTCTCTGACAATAAGTGTTCATGTTAAGTACATTTAGGATATCAAGTAGCTTTTATAAAAAAATACTTTCTGTTGGATTTATAACTACATGCACAATGTAAGTACCTAAATCTATATAGAATACATTTATAATAATATCTAATTTAATTTGGTAACAACTGCTCATAAAAATCTGTACATTCGCTTCCTTGATTGAACGTAAATTAATGATTAATATTTATCATAATAATAAATTGCACATTCTTTATGGGGCATGCAGCTTTTAATCTAAACAAAACAAAAGAGACATTTCATCTTGGTAGAAAAGGAGCAATAACAATCTAAATTAGTGTAATATTTTCAAATTTCAAATAAATTGACATAATAAAATCAATATAGAATCAATAAAAAGTAAAACAAAAAATACCACAAATCTACCACATGTACAACCTTTTTACTAAGATTTTCATTCCGGATTCTTCTTTTTCCCCTTCTTTCTGGGGCTTGAATACTCCTTTCAGAAGTTTATAACAAGACAAAAGTCAAGCCCTCATGACATGAGAGACTTTTCAGACAAAGTACTCTGAAAACAATTTGTTCAGTCTTCTCTGCCTATAGATGAGAGAATATGAACTTTCTATTAATAACACTTACGTTTACATTTACATTTACGTTATAAAGTATTTTGATCAAATTTCCTTGACCAATAAAGAGTGAAGGATGGAGTCAAAATTGAGGTTTGTGTTTGGACGAGGTAGTTTGGCTAGTTATCAGGGCTACAATGTAGTTAGTGGTTGCCCCTGACCGTGACTGGGCTAGAAAATCGTCAGGAGAATCACAAATGGATACTTCGTTGAGGATGGCGATTGGGCTAGTTGTTGCGGCTAGTTACTGACTACCCTGGGCTATTTACTGGCTGCCCTTGACCAGTGAAGAGAACACGCTGTCTTCCCGGGCTAGAAGATTGTCAGGAGAATCATACTCGATTACTTTTCCATCTGAGAGAACCAGGATTGAATCCGAGTTGAGGATAGTGGCGATACGATGCTGTACAGGAAAAATTAAACAAATTAGATAGATAAGAGCTAGGGGGAAAAAGATAGGTGTGTGAGTACATGTACATGTATGTCATACACAAAAATGCAGGCCCACTACTTAAAACCAAAAGCACTATCGTTATTATTGCATAAATATCTTCACCAAGAACAGCTTCAAACAAGAAACACTTTGCTAAAATGATTACATTTCAAACAATAGACAAACTGGCCAGAAATATAAATAATAATAATAATAATATACTCTATTTACATAGCGCCTAATATGATTGATAATCATCTCTAAGCGCTTTACAATGATAATATTACCCCCGGTCATAGGATACAATGCAAACATGCACACATTGTGTGCACCATCTCCACTCCCTGGGGAGCATTCCTTCCAAGCGGCTCATGGGCATTGAGAAGATCAATAGGCTTTCACCTCCTACCAGGTCTCCTGGGTAGAGAGCAGCAATTGTGGATAAATTGTCTTGCTGAAGGACAAAGGCAGTGGGCAGGGTTCGAACTCGGGATATCATGATCGGAAAGCGCGCGCTCTACCAATATTGCCACACCACATCCACATATCATATGAATGCAAATGAGCAAAGAAAATACCTGAGGCATTCTAGTGCCGATCTACTAAACTGAGCTAGAAATCTCATGTGTTGGTTGTTTGTCCCTGAAATCTTGTTCAATGCTCATGGTGGTCAGAAGCTAGTTCCAACAAAGGAAAACTGACCAGAAATGTATTCAATAAATGAAAATGAGCAAAGAAAATAGGGCTTAGAGAGCATCACAAGAAAACTTACTGCAATGGTGAGGACGGTCTTGTTTGCAAACGCTGTGGCCACTACCTCTTGGAGGATTTGATCCTACAGAGAGAAGAAATATAAAGAACATCAACAAACTAAAAATTCAAAATTCAAGGGCGTACAGGCATCAACTTGCTTACATTTTCTTGAGATGTCAATCTTGTATGCAGTTCTTGAGATATTATGACATAAATATTGCACCATGTGGTATTTGATCTTTTACGCTATGACTTGAATGCATGTATTTCTTTAGAATATTAGCTCCTCAAGATTCATAGTTCCTGAGATAACAAAGGTAAAAAACATAACCGGAGAAAAGAAAAAAAGCATGAAGAAAAGAAACTACCGCCGCATATGAACTGGCAGAGGCATAATAAAGATTGGTATTTTTATAAGATACCAAGGCTAGAATAATTGCAGCCTCTGAAGAGGTGTTCTGGTCTAGTGGTCAGTGCTCTGCTCTTCGCACTAATCGACGCGGTGCGAACCTTGGTTGCATCTATCGGAGGGTGATGACAAAGGGCGGTCCTAGACGTAAATAATCATAATTGATTTAACACGTCTGCAAAACCAAATAACTAAATTAATTTATTTATTGTTCATTAACCCATTAACACTTCCACTAGTCACAGATCAATTACAGTAATTTTCATCATTTGAAGGTTAAAAAAAGACAAACTATTGCATCATCTTACCATCTGCATGTCTATGGATGCTGTAGCCTCGTCCATGATGAGGATTTGGGATTTGCGCAGGAAAGCCCGGGCGAGGCAGAACAGCTGCCTCTGTCCTACGCTGTAGTTCTCTCCGCCCTCCGTGACCTTGGAATCTGCAACATATTTAAGAACGCCCTCAAACGAAACACAATACGTCTTAAATGTCAGCGAGTTATGCGTAGAAGTATAATTGTATTGTATTCTTCTACGCGTCGCATTATAATTTTGTCTTTGTTTAATAACCACGTGTATTTGGAAATAATATGCTGCTTGTTGTGTGAATGGATGCGACTCTTCATTATGATAAATAGTGATCAGTATGTTTCATCTTTTTGCATGAGAGTTTTACGCATGTGTTGCTTGATTATGTGAGTGTATGAGTTTGATTACGATTGTATAGGAGAATGTGTCTAAGTATGTCCATATGCACGCTTGTGATTTGTTGTTTGTTTTAGTAGTCATGGTTTTATTATTGATTAATTTATTATACCGGACATGGTGTTTTATAGCTTACATAATTGTTTTTTTTCTTTTTCTTTATTGTATTTAAATTATATACACTCAGACCCAACAGTGTTTTAAACATGTATTTCAAACTAATTTATTACATGAAAAAAAATCTATTATATGTCATGTATAACTAAATGATATAAAATGTGTATAGTTATTTGTCAGAAGACAGAGCCCTGTGGAAGACCAGCTTTTAATTGTATGATTTTAGTTTGTATTGATGATTGATTACTGTTCTATTTTTATATGCTGAATTCAGGTTACTCTGTATAAATATGTGAAATAAATAAATAAATAAATAAATAACACCACAATGATATATACAAAGTGAAAACATTACTACACTCGCACAATACTGCAGTTATAGAGTTAAAAGGATAGTTGAGTTCTGGTAGAGAGAGTACAGTTTTAGTAAAAACTGAATTTTAGCAACCAAAACCTGCACCATTACATTACAAACTATACTTTATAACTCCACCGTGCTCAAAAGGAATTTAAAAATTACAAATGACTAAGTTAATGCCTGTTATCATTCAAAAAGAGCTGTTTAAACTAAAGAGGGCGCTTTAAAAAAGAGCATTTGTTTAAACCATTTTAAATACAATATTGTGCATGTGATGTTTCGTGGAAATAGTGATTAGATAGAGAGATAATCAACAACTATCTAAAAACCTCTTTTGAACAATTTTGAAAAGAGGAAGCATTTTAAAACGAATTTTAATGGCTGGTTCAAATTTATCGAATACTTGTGGGGCTCCACATTTATTACAAATGGACATGTTTATGGATATTTCAGCCGTTTCTGAACCGATTTTGATCAAATAAAGTTTATTCTGCCATTAAAATGATATGCTCTTTCAAATTTGACACTCAGTTTTTCATTATCTCACAAAAAAATTATTTTGTCTAGCGCCCTGTCTACCAAAACTCAACTATCCCTTTAAGTTCACCCCCTGGCAGAGCAGAACAGTTGCCTCTGTCCTACGCTGTAGTTCTCTCCACCCTCTATTACCTTGGAATCTGAACCAAAACAACCATATACAAAGAGAAAACATTACTACACTCTCACAATAAAACTATATGATCATTGAGTTATGTGTTATCTAATTTCATGACAAGTATCCAAGTGTTTCATTAATGAAATCCCTTTCAAACAGAACAGCTGCCTCTGTCCTACGCTGCAGTTCTCGCTGCCCCCAGTGACCTTGGAATCTGTATTAAACATCACAACCATATTCAAAGAAAAATCGTTACTACACTCTCACAATACAACAACTGTAACTACTATAGCTAAAGAGGTTTGGGTTATACAACAAGTATCCAAGTGTTTCTAATGTAGGCACTTGCAAGACATAACAGTTGCCTCATAATTAGTTATCACAATTGATACAGTTTGCAGGCCAATATGAATTGAATGAAGAGAAAATTTATACCAAAATGTCATAAGAGTTGCCAATTTAATGATATAGAAAGGTATTTGTTAGAATAGTCATAAAATAAAAGATTAACCAAATAATAAGGAACAATTGTAAAATAGGACTCAAATAATTACAATTTTTCAATCTTTCTCTCTGAAATCTCAACAGTGATACTACGACTCAAAGGTAGTCATCTGTAACTCACCCAGTCCATCATCAAGCTCACCAACAACATCCTTGAGCTGGCTAATCTCCAGAGCCTCCCACAACTCATGGTCTGAACGCCTGTTCTCAGGATCAAGATTATGCCTGGAAATCAAATCAAAATATGGCAAAGGAACATCAGCTGGTTGTTAAAAGGCCACTCTTGCTAACTAAAACTTAAAAGACACACAAAAACACTGTGCAGAGAAAAAGAAACCATGTTTAAATTGTTGAGCTAAGGAGCATCACAGTTTTCACGTCACGGTCACGGCTCTCACGGCAAGCTAGGGTGTATGGTAGCCGTTTCGTCGCATTTAATCACGGCATGTCCCGGCGTGTGACGGTTAACGGGTCCGGCGCTCTACGGCGCGTTGTGTTCTACTACGGTCTGACACGGCACGCGCGGTCTGGGAGGGAGTATATAAAAGCCGGGCCCGGCAGGGGAGCTTCATTCGAGTCTGAGCAATCAACGACACATTACTGCATCTACAATACGAAGAGAGAAGACCAAGCTTTGAAGAAAGATGGCCAAGCTATGCCTCCGAAGAAGCCGAGACGTACGAAGGCCCCTCGTCCTGCACCACCAGTAGAGGAGCAGGAGCAGCCTGAAGATCCTCGCCGTTTACCGCCGCCAGATGACCCAGTCCTTGAACTGGAACCTGAACCTGAGGCTGAAGACGTTGAAGAAGGCGCACCTGCTAGGAGCTAGGGCATCCACCAAGGCTAGGAGAGGGATACTGAAAAAAAAACCTTGTAGTTGTGGTACAAGGAGCCTGTGTTGGGTGGCTTGCTAATGGCAACATGCTTCCCATCCAGAGCTCCTACCGCATGAGTCACATTCCACTTGTCTTCAAACTCCTGGGCAAGGGCTCTCCACTCATCGGAACTTCACAGGAACGGCAAACACTTCATCCTGTACGTTTCCCCGATGGCCTTGCACACTTCTGGCACCATATGGCAGATGGCTGCTTTACTGCACCATAACGCATAAGAAAGTGATGAGTAATATTGTCCCCTGTCATCCTGTGGCCAGATGTCTCAGAGTCACTGACAGCTTCAGTCCAGGTGGTAGGGCAGAGCGGAACTTTGTGTCTTGTCTCCCGATGGCTGGTGTTGCTCTTTCCAGGATCTCGTCGAAGAGCTCTGGAGGCATCCTCAGATTGTTCTGGAAGGCATTGACATCTTCGGTGCTAAGCTCTCTGGTGAGAAATGTTGAGTTTTGGCACAGCTGCTGCCTTCTGTCTTCCAATAATAACCATTCGCGCACCCACATGGATCTTGGCCGTCTCATCCGCCTAATTCCCGCCTGCTGCACTCTGGCCTTCCCCCTCTGCAACTGCTGCTGGCCTTCTTCTTGCTGATGCTAAGACTGGATGCAAAAAATGCAAACACAAAATCTTCTTCATCTTGGGCATTCATGATGTTGTCTTGTCGAAATCCACAATGATTGCTAATGCTTGGGAGGCCTTCTTTTTATACTGTGGGCACAAACGCGCTCCAAAGCTGCCCGGCGTCCACGTTTCATCCGTACAAAAGCCTTGACAGAACGTGAAAAACGTGTCAGACCTTGAGAGGGACCCCATCAGAGCGTGACGGGCCGGGATGGAACGTACTGGCATCCGAGGTAGACCTCGGGCTGAATCGTAATGCGCCTTGGAGCCTCCGGGACTCGATCAGCAGCCCCTTTACCCCCATGTCCCGTTACGGATACCGTGGTAGACCGTGAGAAAACTTGGCAAGACCTTATGCTAGGTTTACACTATGTCCCCGGCGGCCACAGCAGCCCCGTTTCAGGCCACCGTGGACAAAACGGGATGGACGTGAGACAACGCGGGGGGACGGAATGGGAAAACGTCACTGCCGTGTATGCCTGGCCAGATTTGTAAACTGTCAACAAATTTGCCACGGCAACCTAGCAGGCCGGAGTAAAACGGGCTGAACGCAACAAAACGTGACAGGCCGTAACAAAACTTGGAGGCTGTCCGTAGGACGACGGGAAGACATTCCCCGACATCTCACGGTTCTTTCCCGTCCTACTACGGACAGCCTCCAAGTTTTGTTACGGCCTATTATGTACTGTCACGTCTTTGTTGCGTTCACCCTGCTAGGCTTCTAATCCGCACCGTGACTGCCGTGGCAATTTTTTTGACAGTTTAAAAACTGGCCCGGCATCCACGGCAATTGTCTCATGTCCATCCCGTTTTGTCCACGGTGGCCTGAAACGGGGCTGCCGTGGCGCCAGGAATATGGTGTAAACGCACCATCAATGGGGGGATGGGGCTCTTCCCCCCACGGCCCGTCACGGATACCGTAGTAGACCGTGATAGACCGTGATAAAACTTGGCAAGACCTAACACAACTTGAATACAGAGGAAAAATTTGTCAACATTTCACGGCGCGCTACGTTTTGGGCAAACGGGGCTGCCGTGGCCGCCGGGGACATAGTGTAAACCTAGCATAACAAAACTTGAATACAGAGAAAATTATCAACATCCCACGGCACACTACGTTTCGGGCAAACAGGGCTGCCGTGGCCACTGGGAACATGGTGTAAACGTAGCATTACTACTGGGCTAGGTTGATTTTTTTTTTTTGTGTATGCAAACTTTCAAAACCTCGACCTGTACTCAAGTATACTGTTAATGACAGCAAAATAAATGTTTTCCAGTCTATATCATACAGAGCTTCATCTTTAATATGCAATATGACGACGTTAGAAAATCCGATGAACCAAATTGATGCATGAATTCACATCTACAACTCATATAATACACTTTCTTAATATGAAAGAATATAGGGGGGTATCTGTGCATTTAAAGATGGGCAGGTTTTAACCACATTTTTTTCAAAATGTGTGCACGCACTTAGTTAATCTTTTAAGCGCGGGTATTCCCTTATTATTAGTCGAAAATTAGTGAAATTATGTGGACGTGTTGGTGAGGGTATCAGAAACTGAAATAATGCAGACAAATGTACCTTATCCGGTTCTTTTTGCACTCTGCGACAAGTGCTTGTAAAAAGTAAAAGTTGATTTCAAATGTTCAAACTAATCCATATCGTATATGGCATGATTGATAGTCACACAAATTATGGAAATCTATGTATTTTAATGTGATTCCAATTAAGTTCCACATGTAGAATATTGTGTAGAGTAAGGACCTGATTGTTCCTGTAAATAGGACAGGATCTTGTGGGATGATGGCTAGTCGCTGACGTAATGTGGTCAAGGGGACAGTGGCGATGTCCACGCCATCAATCAAGATACGACCTGTGAGTTAACGAGACACAAATAAAGATTAGTTGAACAGGAACCATTCAGGATTGGTGCATAAAAAAAGGCTCAGGCTCACGTCTATATAGAATGCATGTTAAATAGTAATGACAAAGTCTTGAAACAAGTTTAAGCACACTATCGAACTGGGGTAGTAGATCTATAGTGCATCACCATGGACGGTGATCGGTCAATACACTCAAACGTATATAAACAATACAATATATCAGCAAGTTCTATCAATCTGGGAATTCTGTTTAAAATCTACATGTATCATTTGCACTCCATCTAAAAAGATTACATGTGAAACTTCCTAAAGTCTAAAGTACAAGGAGAAATAGCTTGACCTGTTAAAAGGAACCACCACCGAAAAAGTAGCATACTTATGAATGAAATTTAATAGGTTTGGTAGTCCATCCACCAAAAAGTTAAGACAATTTGGTTTCTAGATAAATTATATAATTTGAAAACCATCACAATACTATAGTAATTGTGCATGGGTCTGCAGACTAAGACTATTCCATTGCATAGGTTGTACGCATCTACCATCATAGCCTACACATGTATAGAATTGGCACACTTGCAAGCTTACGCTTACGGAACCATCGGCCGTGTTGGTTCCGTGAGTTTTGGTGATTAATTGCTTTGTTTATGAATATCACAACCCTTTGCTGTCCTTGGACACATCAAATATCAAATAACGGTACCAAAACATATAACCCTATGTTGATCTTCAGGTGGTGGTCCCCTTTAACACCTGGGGTGTATTCTGAAAACGATTTTAAGTTTACATGTTTTGTATCTACGTCAAATCTACGTCCCTAAAATATGTTTTACCAAATCGCTATTTTGAAAATACAATTGAATATGTTTGTGACGCAGATACAATCAATTTTAACTTTAAATTGTTTTAAGAACCCCCTGGTCCCCGACCCAAGATACCCAGCTTGGATCTATAGAGAATACATGAGATACCAAAATTCAAATCGTTTTGAATGAGTTAACAGGAACAGTATTGCCAACATTAAATGTGACCGGCTATAGCAAAACCCGGCACTTGTCGGTAATTCATATTTTGAAGAAATGGGCATATTAAGTTCACACAATGTGTGTAATTAAAAGACCTATGATTGTAAAATTGAAACAATCATATCTTCGCCAATTATTGACCAATTTGTTAGAACAAAGCATCAAATAAAAGCTTGTGATGAGGCCCTTCCCATAGTATGAAAATCTACATTGTGATTTTTACCGACAAGTGCAGGGTTTTGCGATAGCCGGTCACAAATATATAAGATTTAAGAGGTTTAAAACCGCAATTAGCCTATTTAAATTTCATAACTTTCCATCATGACCCATTAGATCATTATAGAATTTTCACTGACTTTCAAGGCCTGGAAAACACAAACACCAAATTCCATGACTTTTCAGGTTTTCCAGTCACTGTGAGAGCCCTGTGCTTGAGTCTTACCCCTGAATGTATCGATGATCCTGAAGAGGGCTAGAGTGAGGGAGGACTTGCCGCTCCCTGTTCTCCCACAGACTCCGACCTGCAATCAAGAAACAAACACAAAAACAAAACATTCATCGGCATAATCGTGTATTAGGCCCCACCACTGCTATACTGCATACACTTACATAACCTAATTCCCTAACCCTAAACCCTAACCCTAATCCTAAGTTGGTGGCTATAGGTCAGATTAGTGGCTATAGGTCAGATTTAGTGGCTATAGGTCAAATTTAGTGGCTTCCATAGTGTATACTGTATAGCAGTGGTGGGGCCTAATACAATATATTGCCCATTCATCGTTTGCATCAAGGAATATGGTCCATTAACTTTGTAAAATTCGACCAAAACCACTTTCACACTTCTCCTGTCCCTTCCCAGCTAGCCACCTGACGTCAGGCCGATGTCGGCAGTCGGGCGGCAGTCGTCGGTAAGACCGCGGTCGGCAAACAGACGTCGCGCCAACATTACGCCAATGTCGAATTTACGTCGGAGGTTTTAGAAATGAAATAAGTCGGAAAATGGTTGTAGTTGAATGTCGTGCCGATGTCATTAAGCTGACGAAAAAAATACGTCGCGCCAATATCGCACCAATGTCGAAATTGATAGCAATTTAGGAGGTCGATAGAGGGTTGTGAAATTAATGTCGGCCGATGTCAATAAACCAACAGAAATATGACATCTCAAATATGGCGTTGGGCCAATGTTGTACCGATGTCGGAATATAGCATTTTAAGAGGTCGGTAAATGGTTGTGTAATTGATGTCGGGCAATGTTTTTAATTGGACATCAATATGACATCACAAATATGACGTCAAGCTGATATCGCGCCGATGTCAGAATTGGCAGCAATAACACAAGGGGGACACAATTCGGCAAATAGTCATGAAATCGATGTTCAGCCGATGTCAATATTCCGACATGAATATAACATCTCCAATATGACGTCGGGCTAATCGCGCCGATGTTGGAACTGGTAGGAATTTAAGAGGTCGATAAATGGTCATAAAATTGATGTTGTGCCGGTGTCAATAATTCGACATTTATGACATCTCAAATATTAAGTTGGCCTAATATCGCGCCGATGTTGGAACTGGTATCAATTTAAGAGGTCGCTAAATGGTTGTAAAATTGATGTCGGGACAATGTTATTCATTGGAGATCAAATGACATCTAAAATATGATGTCGGGCCGATATCCCGCCGACGTCAGAACTTGCAGCAATTAAACAACTCGGCAAATGGTCATTAAACTGATGTTGCGCCGATGTCAATAATTCGACATGAATATGACATTTCAAATATTAAGTTGACCTAATATCGCGCCGATGTTGGAACTGGTATCAATTTGAGAGGTCGCTAAATGGTTGTACAATTGATGTCGGACCATTGTTTTTTTTTGTTTTTTGGACATCAATATGACATCTCAATTATGACGCCAAAGCGATATCCTGCCGATGTCATAAATGGCAGTAATGAAACTAGTCAGTAAAATAGTCATTAAATTGATGTTGTGCCGATGTCAATAATTCGACATGAATATGACATCTCAAATATAAAGTCGGCCTTATATCGCCCCGATGTTGGAACTGGTAGTAATTTAAGAGGTCGGTACAAGGTTGTAAAATTTATGTCGGGCCAATGTTATTAATTAAACATTAATATGACAACTCAAATACGACTTCGCACCAATGTCGGAACTGATAGCAATTTAACAGGTCGGTAAAAGGTTGTGAAATAGATGTCCGGCTGATGTCATTACTCCTACATAAATATGACAGCTCAAATATGACGTTGGGCCAATGTTGTACCGATGTCGGAACTGGCGACCATTTGCCGGCTTGTTTCATTGCTGCCAATTCTGAAATCGGCAGTATATCGGTTTGACGTCATAATTGAGATATCATATTGATGTCCAATTAATTACATCGGCCCGACATCAATTTTACAACCATTTATTATACCGACCTCTTAAATTGCTACCAGCTCTATCATCGGTACAATATTGAACCGACGCCATATAAGATGTCATATTTTTGTCGGATTCATGACATCAAACCGACATACATTTTACAACATTTTACCGACCTCGTAAATTGCTACCAGTTCCAACATCGACGCGATATTAGGTCGACGTCATATTTGCGATGTCATATTCATGTCGGATTATTGACACCGGCACAACATATAGATGTAATGACCATTTGCCGATTTTTTTTTTATTGCTGCCAATTCTGACATCGGCAGGATATCGGTTTGACGTCATATTTGAGATGTCTTATTAGTTACATCGGCCCGACATGAATTTTACAACTATTTATTATAGAGACCTCTTAAATTGCTGAACAGCTCTGTCATCGGCACAATATCGAACCGACGGCTTATTTGAGATGTCATATTTAAGTCGGATTAATGACATCGACCCTACATAAATTTTACTGAGCTCGTAAATTGATACCAGTTCCAACATCGACGCGATATTATAGGTCGACGTCATATTTGAGATGTCATATTGATGTCCAATTAATAACATCGGCTCGACATCAATTTCACAACCATTTACTGACCTCTTAAATTGCTATTATTTCCGACATCGGCACAACTTTGGCCCAACGTCATATTTGAGATGTCATATCTATGTCGGATTATTGACACCGGCACAACATCGATGTAATGACCATTTGCCGATTTTTTTTTATTGCTGCCAATTCTGACATCGGCAGGATATCGGTTTGACGTCATATTTGAGATGTCTTATTAGTTACATCGGCCCGACATGAATTTTACAACTATTTATTATAGAGACCTTTTAAATTGCTGAACAGCTCTGTCATCGGCACAATATCGAACCGACGGCTTATTTGAGATGTCATATTTAAGTCGGATTAATGACATCGACCCTACATAAATTTTACTGAGCTCGTAAATTGATACCAGTTCCAACATCGACGCGATATTATAGGTCGACGTCATATTTGAGATGTCATATTAATAACATCGGCTCGACATCAATTTCACAACCATTTACTGACCTCTTAAATTGCTATTATTTCCGACATCGGCACAACTTTGGCCCAACGTCATATTTGAGATGTCATATCTATGTCCGATTAATGACATTAGCCCGACATCAATTTGACACCCTTTCACCGACCTCTTAAATTGGTATGATATTTTGGCTCGACCTCAATTAGGATGTCATATTAATGTCTGATTAATGACATCGGCAGGACATTGATTTGACCATTTGCTGACTTGTTCCGTTGCTGCCGGTTCTGTCATCGGCGGAATATATGTTTGACGTCATATTTGAGGTGTCTAATGAATTACATCGGCCTGACATAAAATTAAACACCATTTACCGAACTCTGAAATTGCTAACCAGTTTGAATATCGGCAGTTCGACACAATATCGGACCGACGGTATATTTGACATGTCATATTCATGTCAGATTATTGACATCGGAACAACATCAATTTGATGACAATTTGCCGACTGGTTTCATTGGTGCCAGTTCTGACATCGGCATTATTGACGACCATAATGACGGTAAACCCCCACTTGGTCTAAACCCGCTTCGTCCAATATCCACTTCGTCTAATCCTACATAGTCTAAACCCATTTCGTCTACAACCACTTGGTCCAATAGCCGGTTCGTCTAATAACCATTTGGGCTATACCCTTATCGTCTAATATCCACTTGGTCCAAACCCACTTAGCCTAATGCCATTTCGTCTAATCACCAGATTGTCTAATATTCTATTGGTCTAATACCACAACGTCTAATATCCATTAGGGCTATACCCACTTCGGCTATATCCAGATGGGCAGTTTCTCACTTCGTCTAATCACCATTTCATCAACTTCCCGTTTGGTCTAATTGACAGTTGGGCTACTCCCACTTGGGCTAATGTCCCACTTGGGCTCATGCCCACATGGTCTAATGCCAATTTGGTCTAATGACCATTTGGTCTAATGACCATTTGGTCTAATGGAAGTTTGATATGATATAGGTGTTACAACGAATGTTTTCTTTCCCACTCGTATACAAATACAAAAAGGGGGGATAATTGTACATGTCATCCCCCACCTTGTGAGGCGGGATGTATCCCACTCATCCTCCCGTTGCCTGTTTGACGATATACCATTTTATGGAACCTGTTTTTTTTTTAAGGTACCTGATTATAACGCCCACTTGTTTCCTTTTAGGTGGTCAATATACACCGTTTGATGAATAGTGGGAAAATAGATAAAATATATATTATCTATTATAGATATTATCTATTTTCTCTTCGGTGGTGTATGAAGGTCACCTGATTGAAATGGCCAATTATGTTTTCTTTTATACACAGGTTTCGTCTCACTGTGGCTAAATATCCATAGAGCTATAATTACGGGTGCGCTTCGTTATTCCGAAGGTTCGCTATTCCTAAAATGAAATCGGGTTCGTTATTCCGAAAGTTCGGTACTCCTAAAATGAATTAGGGTTTGTTAATCCGAAAATGAAATTGGGGGTGTTTCATAGGCCCCCTCCCAAATCAATTTAAATCATGGCTTTTATCTAATTTGATTGGAAAAGAGAGTAAAACAAGAAAACTCAGATTGCACAGTTTCAATTAAAACAATGCAAAAGCTCCTTAACGGGGGGGGGGGGGGGGGCACCCCCTCCCACACCCCCTTTAGCAAAAAGCTAGATCCGCCCCTGCCCTTAGTTGCTATTTATGATGAAATACATACAATTCAGACAAATACAATGTTAGAATTAAGATATTTTGGACTGATATCAAGCAGCAACTTTATGACATAATTATAATTATATAATATCAAATTGATTTTGGTTTAATTTCATGTTTTTTTTACATGAGAAAGATATAAATATATCTCAAATATCTCATTCTTATTGCACTGTTTTACAAAGAAAAAGAAAATCATTTTTGAGGAAATTCATTTCAGTTTATAACAACATATTACAAATGATTCTTATACAATTTTACTAGAATTTTAAAGCCACTCTTTGCCCCCTCCCCTTCTCCCACACCCCCATGCAGCCACGGTAATTAGAATAAGATTGATCCCCTTTCCCAAGACCACACTGCTCAAAATCATTTTTTTAGGCAACATTCAAATTCAAAAAATCAAATTCTTTTCTACGTCGTATTTTTTAATAACCCTAATTTCATTTTAGGACTAACGAACCTTCAGAATAACGAACCCGATTTTATTTTCGGATCAACGAACCTTCGGAATAACGAACCTTCGGAATAACGAACCTTCCGAATAACGGACTGTAACCATAATTACAGCCTTATAGAATCGTTCTTACGGTATATACGGTATACAGGCGGTGGCCACCACACAGGTCAGTGTGGGCGAATTGGCGATCGTTAGACCAAATGGGAATTAGACTAAATGGTCATTAGACCAAATGGGAATTAGACTAAATGGTCATTAGACCAAATGGGAATTAGAATGGCATTAGACGAACTGCTTTTAGACCAAGTGGAAAATAGACCTGATGGTATTAGACGAAATGGTATTGGACCAAATAGACCAAACGGTAATTAGACCAATTGCATGTGGACCAAGTGAAGAGTAGCCTAACTGAGAATTAGACGAACTGGTATTAGACGAAGTGATAATAGACGAAACGAGGAAAAAAAAAAGTAGACGAAGTGACAATTAGCCCATTTGGTGATTAGACGAAACGGCAGTTGCCTAAATGGGCATTAGACCTAGTGATGATTAGACCAAATAGGTTTAGCCGAAGTGAAGTTAGACGAACTGATGATTGGACCAAGTGGTATTAGACCAAGTGAATATAAACCATGACGGCGTATGTAAGATGTCATATTGATTTCCAATTAATAACATCGGCCCGGCATCAATATCCCAACCATTAACCACCCTTTCAAATTGCTACCAATTCAAACATCGGCGCGATATTAGGCCGACGTCATGTTTTTGATGTCTTATTCATGTTGGATTATTGACATCAGCACTATATCAACGTAATGACCATTTGCCTATTTGTTTCATTGCTGCCAGTACTGACTTTGGCGGGATATCGGCCGGACGTTCCCAGGACGAAATTCCAGTTAAAATTGTAATTGGTACCCATTGAATTCAATGGGTACCCATTAAAGCCAATTGGTACCCATTGAAATTCTAATTGGTACCCATTGAAATTCTAATTGGTACCCATTGGCATGGGTTTCAATGGGTACACATTGATTTTAATTGGTAATTGTTCTATTTTCCATATACTTCGATTACCAATTGATTTCAATTGGTAATTTTTAATTGGTAATTTTCAATTGGTAATCCTGATTACCAATTGAATTTAATTGGTAATCCTGATTACCAATTGAATTCAATTGGTTATATAGTCAATGGGAATTTCACCCTGGGTTATATTTCAGATGTCAGATTGAAGTCCAATTCAAAACATAGGCCCGAAATAAATTTTACAACCATTTAATGACCTCTAGTTGCTACCAGTTCCAACACTGGCACAATATCGGACTGACGTAATATTTGAGATGTCATATTTATGTAGGATTAATAATATCAGCCCGACATCTATTTCACAACCTTTCACCGACCTGTTAAATTGCTGTCAGTTCTGACATCGGCCGATATCGGCCTGACGTCATATTTGAGATGTCATATTGATGCCCAATTAGAAACATTTGCCTGACATAAATTTTACAACAATTTACTGAATTCTTTAATTGCTATCAGTTGCAACATCGGTACAATATCGGACATACTTCATTATGAGATGTCATATGTATGTCAGATTAATGATATCAGCTTGACATCAATTAGTTTGTGTAGCGCCCTCTATATCCTACCAATACTCAACTATCCCTTTAACAAGATTCGGTAAAAGTATACCTCTTGAATTGTCGTACCATTTACCGACCTCTTAAATGCTATCAGTTCCAACGTCGGCGCGATATTAGCCCGACGTAATATTTAACATATTCATGTCGGATTATTGACATCGACACAACATCGATTTAATGAACATTTGTCGACTTGTTTCATTGCTGCCAGTTCTGACATCGGAGCGATATAGGCCTGACGTCATATTTGAGTTGTCATATTCCTAGTGGTTTATTGACATCGGCCCGACATTAATTTCACAACCCTTTACCGACCCCTTAAATTGCAATCAGTTTCGGCATTGGCGCGATATTGGCGCGACGTTTTATTTGAGACGGCATTTTTATGTTATCTTAATGACATCGGCCTGACATTGATTTACAACCATTCTCCAACCTATTTCATTGCTAAAACCTCCGACGTAAATTCGATATTGGCATAATGTTGGCCCGACGTCAGTTTGCCGACCGCGATCTTGCCGACGACTGCCGACATCGGCCCGACGTCAGCTTGCTATCTGGGTGATATAGGGAAACAGTCAATTTAATACGTTGGGGCAGTAATTTGGGATGAACTTCCAATGTACGATGTCATGATATGGATTTCGTAAATTGTACAAGAAATATCTACAACGTACATGTACACTTAGCAAAAAAAAGAAAGTAAACACTTTTTCAAGTTCATATTTTTCATATAAGATTTGATAAAAAAACAAATAAATTATATATCAAATTAAAGGATATTTAATCGTTTTTCAACCTGGTAGGTGAATACAAATGTAAACTGTACGCATGAGTGAACATATTCATTTGCCTGCTCCAAGGTGCAAAAGTAAAAATTGCAAAATTGCAAAAAAAATATAAAAAGTCATATTATTGTTCTGGGATTGCACTGTAACCCATCAATTTATATTACAATTTGAGGAAAACACTGAATAAATTATATTGACTATGAATACATTTATATTTGCAAGATCTGGAGGTAATTTCTGCCACTTGATTTATTTTGTTATTTTATACGCAAAATATAAAAATGGTAGATAATCCGTTGAATTATTTAAGAAACAGTTGAAATATTATTACGACCTTGAACAAATAATTTATTTAAAACGAGAAAAATTGTTTTATTTCTTGATAAATGGAGAGATGTACAATTGCTTTAAAACGTGTTATGAAACTTATTGTGATCATTCATATTACTATGTCGACATCAAATTAATTATTTTGTATGAGTACTTAATATTTGTGTTAACTTGCTTTGAGAATCTTGAATACATTTGATTGAATATCGTTTAATCGATTATAAATATTAGTAATCAATTCAAATGTTAAATCATCGATTGATAATTAAAAATAAATTCAAAAGTAAAAAAAAAAGTATTGCTATCGGGGAATTCATGATAGATTATAAGTGCTCGTAAGGGAAATGTAAAATTTCGATTTTTGTAATTATTTATATTAAAAAGATATTTTTGTCATGTCCTTGCTTCTGTATATAATTTATAAAGATATGTAAGAATATAAATAACACCAGTGAAGAGCTTAATTCCAAAAGGGGCTATATCCACTTTCCATAAAAAATGAGTTAACGATATGAGCGCATTAATAAGCTACGTAGCTATCTATAAATCTGAATTTTAGGACAAATTATGAGATCAAAATCAAAATATGGAGCGTTCAATTTTCATATTCCCATAGGCACGTGTACAAAGTTTGACAAAGAAACCCGATTTTCTCCGAAATTGAAAAAGTGGATATAGCCCCTTTTGGAAATGATAGTGTTATGAATATGATTTGAAGGTTGATTATTTCAGAATCAACGCTCTGCAAAATACTAACCATTACAAAACATACATGCTAAGAAGAGGTGTACATTTATACAGTATATACTTTACCAATTGCGACCTGTGTTCCTAGGACGATAGGATGATAGGTTTAGGTGTAGGTATAGGATATTTATAGAATCATGAATTATGAATTATGAATGTCTGTAAATGTTAAACAAAATGTATGGATCGAACGTGGAATCTATGCATGTATTCAAATTTCTTTTTACGTTTTTGATGTTGGTCCTACGTTGGATATTTGAGATTGGGCCATTGTCAAATTTTGATGTTGGTCCAGCATCAAAAAATGACGTTGGGCCAATGTTGGGTTGGCAGACATTCCAAAGTCGGGCCAACGTCAAGATTTGATGTTGGGCCAACATAAAAAAAATAACGTTGGGCTAATGTCGGGCTGGCGGGCATTTTAATGTCGGGCCAACGTCAGGATTTGATGTTGGCCCTTTGTTGGTCAACTGACATTGGGCCAGTGTCAAAAATTAATGGTAAGCCAACATCACAAAATGACATTGGACCAATGTTGGGCTGGCGGACATTTTAATGTCGGGCTCACGTCATAATTTGATCTTGGCCCAACGTCAGGATTTGATGTTGGGCCATTGGCGGGAATTTACGGTGGGCCAACATCACAAAATGACATTGGCCCAATGTCGGGCCCACGTCAGATTTTGATGTTGGCCCAACGTCAGGATTTGATGTTGGGCCAATGGCGGAAATTTACATTGGGCCAAAATCACAAAAGGATGTTGGGCTGGTGGACATTTTAATATCGGGCCAACGTCAGGATTCGATGTTGGGCCATTTTCGAAAATTGACGTTGGGCCAACATCACATAATGATGTAGGCCCAATGTTGGGCTGGCGGACGTCAGAATTTGATGTTGGCCCAACGTCAGGATTTGATGTTGGGCCATTGTCGGAAATTGACGTTGGGCCCACATCACAAAATGACGTTGGCCAAATGTTGGGCTGGCGGACATTTTAACGTCGGGCCCACATCAGAATTTGATGTTGGGCCATTGTCGGAAATTGACGTTGCCGTTGGGCCCACATCACAAAATGACGCCGGCCAAATATTGGGCAGGCGGACATTTTAACGTCGGGCCCACATCAGAATTTGATGTTGGGCCATTGTCGGAAATTGACGTTGGGCCCACATCACAAAATTACGTTGTGCCAATGTTGGGCTGGCGGACATTTCAACGTCGGGCCAACGTCAGAATTTGATGTTGTCTCAACGTCAGGAATTGATGTTGGGCCAACGTTGGAACTGACATTGGGCCATTGTCAAAAATTGATGTTAGGCTGACATCGAAAAATAACGCTGTGCCAATGTTAGGCTGGCGGACATTTTAACCTCGGGCCAATGTCAGATTTTTAATGCCCAACGTTGCCACAACGTCATGTGGCTAGCTGGGTTGTTGTTTGGCTTATGGTATTTACAGAAGACAGAAATCAGTTTGATATTTAAATACAAATTTCTACCCTATCATTAACATATACGTGTATATATGATTCAATGAAAAGCATTCTAGAAACGCTTTCCGATTGTACGAACAAAATCAACATGCAGTATAGGTGATACAATCAAACATAACTTTTCACCCTCTTCACTTGGTAAACAGTGTTTCTTTTCACGAAACTTTCACCGATCATTCAAAAGATGTTAAAATGATACATGTATATGATTGAAATCGTATATATCACTTTTGGAATTTAACTATACTAAAACAATCTACCAACCAACTGACCTTTTCTCCAGCTTTAATGTTGACCGATACATCTTGTAGGACAGGGTCAAGGTCTGTGGAATACCTCACACTGATGCTGTCTATCGCAATCTGACCTCTCTGTGGCCAGGTAAGAGGAGGTTCTAGACCTGGAAGTATAAACAACAATAGTTTTCATAATAAACATAACCATCAACATCGTCATCATCGACACCATCCACCACAACCAACATCATCATCATCGTTCTTATGATGATGATCATCATCATTACCATCGACACATTACAATTACCATTATCATCATCTCAACCACCACCACAATCATCATCTCTACCACCACCACCACCACCACCACCACCATCATCATATCCTCATCATCATGTTTAGCTGCTGACTGACCTTCATAGTTTTCTGTGTCGAGGGAGCTGTAGTATTTGACCCTCTCCACAGCATTCATCAGCATCTCGGTATCGGCCGTACTGCGCACTACATATTTCAGGTATCCTGACACCTGCAATCATATATACAACCAGAAATACAAAGAAAATTGTGCATAGTTATAGAGAGTTAGTATGTAAAACCAATAACTGTCTTCTTCTTCATTTTTTAGATAAAGATACCATCATATAACATAAATTATTGTCCTTGAAATGATACATTACTCATGGCATATCAAAGTATATTTTTGAAGATGCATTCTTCATTAAAAGTATCATACTTCACAATTTGCAATTATCTCAAGGTGGTAAAAATAGTTTTAATTTTTTTGTTTGTATAATACTCCAGAAATGCAAAGCTAATTGTGTACGTGTGTGTGTGTGTGTAATGTACTATTATTACTGTGATGGATAAAGCCTTAATGGGACTTTAAATGCTGCAGCAAGGAATGTTATGAATACCTGTAGGGCATAGCTGATGGCCAGTCCCACTTCACTGGGTGACACGCTACCAAATACAGAGGCCAGAGTACATGTCAGGCAAGCAAGTAGTACTACCAGTGCTCCAATGAAGTCCTGTGAAAACAAATGAAGGAGGTTTAGAATTTAGAATAAAGGATCAAAATGGAATGCTAGGTTGTTCACAATGGAGTTACATGTTCGGCCCAAAGGGGGAGGGGGGGGGGGGGGGGGGGGGGGGGGGGGGGGTTGGTGGGGGGGGGGGGGGGGAGGGCACAAATTTTCCACCCAAAATTATCCTATATGTTTTCTATTGTTTTGGGCAAATTATTATTATTATAATTATCATTTAGTTTATTTGAATTCATTTTTATATGTATTGTTCATTTTTTTATCTTATTTATATATTTATTTTTTATTTATATTTTATATTCTTTTTAATTAATTTATTAATTTATTAATTTATTTAATTTTGGGTGGGGGAGCTCATGTCCCCGTTGCTAGCCACTGGTTCACATTATAAGTGACCCATATTAAACATAAATATTTATAGATAGATAGATAGATAGATAGATAGATAGATAGATAGATAGATAGATAGATAAATGGTAGTTATTGCTCCATGAATGGCAGTTTCACAACTGAATTGCACATGAGTTACAAAAGTGTGTCATATATACATTGTAAAAATCACAGAACATTTAAAATCGTGTCTTATTAATATTGCATAAATACCATAACCAGTTAAAAACAGTTAATGAACATAATTCTTGAAAGAAATGATTAAGTCATTTTTTAAAAATTAATTAATTTAATTTTTGGTGGGGGAGCTCATGTCCCCGTTGCCAGCCACTGGTTCACATTATAAGCGACCTGTATTAAACATAAATATTTATGACTTATCACCCTATAAATTGAATAGTCGTACGGTTAATTGGGAATCTTTATGTTACAGGGTCCGGGCCTTATATTCAATTCAATACATGATTAAACTAATGGTCTCTAGATTTTGTTTTATTTAGTAATGTGTGCATAAATTACTAATTGACATTGATGGGCAGGTCCAAGCTATTTGACTTGTGACGTACGAAACGTACGAAACTTTTAAAATGTGAAGCTCTGAGGAACAATAACTTTCATTAATTAAGTTAATGTATTTCTAATTAATTTTTAAGAATAATTATTTAATTTGGCTTCAAAATGTGTAGGTTACATTCTTCTGATGTACATTACTATTTAATTTGCAAAAAAAAGAGATAAAAAGAGTAAATTAAACAGAATCATAACAAATATGGCAACTTACATGAAATCCTAAACATGGGACTGTTCAGAAGAAAACGTAATACTATTTTGTGCCTTTTTAGCACTTTTTGTGCAGTTTTTGAATCTGTTTGGAATGTCCTGGTGTACTGAACCACTGTAATACTGTCTTTCCATCATTTACATGCAGTTTCCCTACTCAAACCCCCCTTGGGCTGCCAAGTGAAAATGTGATGTGCATAGAAAAACGCCATCATGTGTTCAGACCCACACAGTATCCGCATCGTCATTGGGTCAACCCCCCCCCCCCCCCCCCCCTTAGCAAAAAGCTAGATCCGCCCCTGTCTAGTATGTTTGATAATTAATTAAACGTAATTTTAAGATATTTAAAATTTCCCCCTGAAGACATATTTTCATGATGAAAATATAGCTTACGAAGTACGAAATGGAAAACATGTAATTCTTTTTAAAGGTGACTCCTGAAGGTAAGACCTATTTATTCTGAGCTTCTGGAGAGTATCTAAGCAAGTATTCTTGTGATGATTAGCGATTAAAACACAAACAAATACTTTTTACCCGACTTGCCATTGCGTTAACACTGAAAATGTCCCGCACGTCACACCTTTGTCCCGTACATCACATTTGTTAATTAGCTAATAAAATTAAAACAAAAAAATGTTGAATGTTTCGTTTTACTAGTCTCCATATATGAAATTAATGCTTGATTGATTAAATAAATAATAGAAATAAAAATATTATGTCCCGTTAATATTTGAAATATGCAAAATAGATGTCCCCTACTCATTAAATATGCAGATTATGCACATTTCTATACTAAAAATGTGAACTTTTAGGATAGAAATTTAGCTTTTAGAAAAATAGCTTTTAAATGATACCAAATTTGACATGCTAAAATGAAGATGAATTTTCACCATCAAGGGGGACATTAGCTTGGACCTGCGCGCCCTGATACAGGGCTGGCCTTATGTGCTTTAAAAGATTAACTTACCAGCCTTGCAGCTAACCATCTGTTAACTGTCTGTATGTATAGGTAAGCCGTGTTGTTCACATTAATTCGCTCCATGATGGTATGGTAAAACTGCTTTTGAGATCTGAAGAAAAAAGAAAACATTGGCAAGTTATATTTGTCTGGTCATCTTAAGCGAAATATTCACAATGTACAAAATGTTTCTAAAAATTACATACAAATATGAAATAAAGGGCGATGCATAGGGGCAACCCCTTATATCGGTAAGCGAAAAGTGAAACATTATCATTATTATCATCATCGTCATTATTGTAATCATAATCATCATCATCATTATCATTGACATGTATTAGGATACCACAGTCATTCCAAATACCACACAATCAAGTAACTTAGAGAGACAAAGTAGGACACATGCATGTAACTCAAGTGAATATATTATGTTCCAAATTCAGTGAATTGTTGCAATGTGCATGTGCGGCTAGCGATACATAACAATCATCATCAACATCACCATCATCATCATCGTCGTCATCATTATCACCATCATCATCATCATCATCACCATGTCCGTCATCATTATCACCATCATCATCATCATCATCATCATCACCATCACCATCTTGATCATCATCAACGCCATCATCGTCATCATTGTCATCACCGTCACCGTCACCGTCACCGTACTTGTATGCTCTGATTGTGGCCAGTCCGCCCAGGGTCTCTGAGAAGTATGCAAAGACTGGAGACTTTGAGACACTGTCCAACCGCTGGAGCTCCCTGTTTAGAAATTAAATTAGCGAATACTTGTAAGATGCCTGTAAGAATTCCATTCCAGTCTGCTGCAAATTAGCACATGCAAGGCCATCTATTAAAATATTAAAAGAAACCTCAAGTAGCTTACTGTGGACAAAATAATTATGTGAATATACGAATGTGAGTATAAGTAATTCTTATAATAAAGCTCTTGTAAACAATATACTGCACGCGGTCTGTCCTTGAAAGCGGTACCTGGTACAAATGTTGGTACGCAAATGCATATAAAATGTGTGTTACTTGTTGAAAAAACACTAACAAATTTGCAAGAAAGTATGTTTGGATATATTTACTTTACAAGGAAAATATTAACGCATGTATCTGGTGTATTTAAGTAATATTTCTAAACCATAAAGATAATCTTTGAGTTTTGTTAGACAGATTTCAACCTCTTAAATCATAGGAGGTTGGATCAAAATATTACATTTATATAGATGCTTTCTATCATTGTCATCACTAATATCATAATTATTATGGTTATCAAAATCATAAACTCATGCAAATATATTATTTCTTCACCTGGATGAGGTGATGAAGTATTTCTGCAGGAAGAAGTAGGCTACGCAGACAGGAGCTACCACAACCAGAAATATTGGCGTGATGATTGCATTCACAACAATAGCTGACAGACAGTTCATGGCGCTTCCTAAGAGAGTATCGATAGTGTAGAAAAGTTTCTGAAAAGTAATGAAAGTGACAAAGCATTACTGCAAATGCTGTTATTTCCTTGCCACTTGGCATCCCCAAAATTAATTTCCGATATCGTAAACTCGTGTTTTTTTTCTCTTGCAAGAGCACAACATAACAATTATCAACTTAATTATACTTTTGCAAGCAGGGAAATTCGTACTATTTTATTTGTAATTTGGTAGGTCTTAAAAGTACTTGTATTTTGTTCAATACCTGGGTACACAAGCACAATACATGTACACATGTGCATTTCTCTATATGCATGTATCACTCTTTCATCTCATTCAGAATACATTGAAGATTGTGCAAATATTATCACATGTTTTAGAATTTGCGCTAACCAAATTTTGTGTGAAATCCGCAAAAATGAATGTATACTCCGCACAAAAAGAAACAGGACACTTGTTTAAGTTGAAATATTGAATATTTATGTACGACAGAGTGTACATTATTATATATCAAATTAAAGGAAATTTAGTCTTCTACAGGCAGAATATAAATTAAAGGTGTAATCGTTCATGCATGAACTGCCATGATCAGTTAACAATAGCAGAGCGGAGCGACCAAGCCCGAGGGCGTGCGAAGCGCCCGAGGGGGAGGGTGGAGGGGGGGGGGGGGGGGGAGGGGGGGTGTGTGGGAGCTTTTGCAAATTTTTACTCGAAATAGTGCAATCTGATGGTGCATACCTAGGAAGGAAATTTGATAATACTAAATTAAAGAAATCACGACTTAAATCATCTCCCTTATGATTAGACTGCTATCATAGTATATAAACACAATCGAACCTACACAAACACCAGACTCCAATACGCTCACATCGTCCGTGCATGTCTACACTTATTTGAGGGAGGGTGTGGGAGGGGGTTCACCCCCTCCCACGTGGAGAAATTTTCGAAATTGGTGTTTAAAATATCACTTTAGAAGTATGGTCATTATTTTCCTTGTACAATTGATTGTTTGTACTTGTAAAGGCCACCCCCCTCCCCCATCAAAAAGTGGGGGATATATCCCATATCCCCCGGGATCAAACGCCCGTGGACACACTAAAACTCACGCTGTTTATCCCATGTGTATCTCCTGGTGGAACTGTTGTTTCTGGCGTACATTGTCTGGTTAAGTGGATCTGTAAATGGTGGGCTTAATGTAGAAGGATCATTTTCAAGAAGGGGGCAAAAGGTTCTCTAAAGCGGAGGGGCATTGCGAGGGAGTGAAGCGACTAAGCGGGGGAGTGTATGGGAGGGGGTGTCCCCCTCCCACTGTAGGAATCTTTTGAAAAATTTTGGCTTTAAATTGTGCGATTTGGTGCATACCCGAGACAGACTTTCAAATGTATGTATGTTGTCGCACATTTTTCAAGTACCGCGCACGACACGGGTCCCTTGAGTTAGGTTCAGTAGGCCTATGCTCAATTGATGCAGATGTCGACTCTGGAGAAGATGACTGGTGCTCTTACAATCATGATCATCAACAGTAGTCCTTGGAACGGGTGCATTTGGCTTGAAGTAATTAGTCAAGGAAGTTTGTCTTTGCCTGGACATTTTCGACTAAGTAGTGCAACTATGCGCCTATAATTTTAGCTTGCATGAAGGCGTCAAACGGTCAACATTATCTATAAGAGTGGGAGGCAGCTGCAGGATCCTGCAGAGGCCCCTGGTGGACGATTTACCATGCGCTAGGCAATTTGTTAGGCCTACGCGCTCTATACTACTGAAATGCGGTATTGACGGAGCGTCGATCCTCGCGCGCGGGACTGACAATTCGCATAATTAAGGCGCTATGCCTGCGGCCTCCCACTTGGAAGGATTCTTCAAACTGATATAGTGTGCTATTGCTACTAGGGAACGACTGTTATGTTGTTCTTTATTATCATTGATAACATCATTATCATCACACATTTAATAAAACATGATAATTTATAATGAATGATAACGACACATTTGGCTTAATTTCGGGTCGTTCGACAATTTTTTTTGGGCCAAACGATTGGGTGGGGGGGGGGGGGGGGGGGGCACATGCCCCCCGTGCCCCCCCGTAACTACGCCACTGCCTGGATTCTACGCTAATATCGAAGAGGGTAATTAAGGTTATACATTATATGTATAACCTTATTGATTTCGTCAAGATTTTTCTTTTTCTTTTTATTTATTCTTCCCAATTTTGTTCGTCGATTATCTCAAGATCAGATTAATCAAATATCATGAATCTTCACATGATGATAGATCATGTTCTAACTTAGAACTGCCCACTTTTTCAGTGACGTCACATGACTGTGACGTCATCAGGACGCCATTTTGTCAAATTTTAATAATCATCATATCTCAGTCATGAAATATCAATATCAATTCAAATTTCGCATCAATATTTATCAGCTAAATGTTCATCTTTTAAGCTCATGCGCATGCAATTACACTCGGAGACGCGCGCGTACGCGTCCGTCAATGAATTTTTTTTTTTTTTAAATGCTCAAAACCCTAACCCGAGTAATTTACTATATGTTTCAGACAATTTTAAGCGTTTCAAAATATTCCGCGCGTGCGCGTCGGCGCGCGCGTATTTGCGCGCGTAACGCGAATGAATAAGAAAAATGTAGTTTTTTTACATGTTTTGCAATTCTTATACATCCCTCAGCACACCCTATCAACTTGAGTCATTATTGACTCATAATAACGGAGTACGCGCGTGTCAAAGTCAAAATTACGCGCGCACGCAAAATGGCAAAAAATGGCAAAACATGGTAAAAACATCCTTTTTGTATTCGGCCATAAATTTTTAAAAAGTCCATAAACACCCAATTTTCTTTTAATATTCGGATAGATTATGAGTTGTACATACGAATTCATATCTCATTTATGCCGAGTAAATGTTATAAAGTCATCATATTAGGGGTTAAAGTTAAAAATGCGAATTTTAATCACTTTCAATCAATGTTGAAATCGATCACAGTGTACTTTTGACCATATCTCGCTTATTCTCCATCAATGTACTCCCAAATTTTGATATATCGTAGCTGATGTCCTGCTCTATTCGCAATCTATTCACACCATTTAGTTTTGTTCACTGGATCCTGATGAATTGTTTGATTGGAAATAAGAGTTCAAATCTGTTACAAATTGAGGGTTAGCAAAAACGTATGTTATCGACCTATAACTGCTGAAGGAATTATGCTATCAATTTGAGATTTCGTATGTAGATAGGGATTTGCAAGCCCATCATTTCATAAGTTAACACCAAATCGCGAAAATGCATATTTCATTGTCATATTTACCGTTAAAGGTCAAATAAATCAAGCATGAATACTCAATAACCACGTACGCCGCGACATGAAATTCAGCACACATGTATGGTATAATGAAAGGAAAAATGTTCATAAGATAAATCGGATTATGAAAATGGCGTTAAGGATATGTAAATTAGGTTCAAAGGTCAAATAATTCACTGTTACAATGACAAATGCAGTGTGCAATCACTGATATATCGTTCCCGATTTCCCATTTTCGTTAAGAGATCTAATGTTGGTCTCGTGGAACAAGTTGTGACGCAAGATCTAAGGGTCGTGGGTTCGAATCCAAGACAATATTTTTTAATTTCTTTTTCTTCCTTTTACTTTTTATTAGGGGGGGGGGGGGGAGTATGTGATATTATTTATATGATGATTGAGTAGTTATTTTTGGAATAATGCTTTTATCATAAGAATTCGATATGTATAACCTTAATTCGTCAAAAGTGACGAATTCAAAATCTAGTTTTATATTTAATTTTATATCAAATAACATATATTTTATCGTTAACAAATATGAGGGTTAAATAAGTGTCCTGTTTCTTTTTGTGCGGAGTATACAGCCAATATTACCACAATTACAATACTCAATTGATACTTGATACTTGATGAAAATACATGTATCTAAAGCGCCATTCTATGCTGTCCTGGGCCCCGTTGCAGAAAGAGATACAATCGATTGTAAGTTACGATTGATCGTAAGTTAGAAAATTTACGCGTTTCAACCAGTCAGATTTGCGCATCTAGAACACGTGATCTGACTTACGATCAATCGTAACTTACAATCGATTGTATCTCTTTCTGCAACGGGGCCATAGAGTTATATATAACTCTATGAACGGGGCCCTGGAGAGGCAGTGTAGTGTAGGTGAAGTGCATGATTATATTTACAGGTGCTTGAGAAAGAAGTATGTACCACATTTAAAGGGATAGTTGAGTTAAGGTAAAACTGAATTTGATTAACCAAAACCTGCACCATTACAGTATAAACTAATAGCTAGTATATAACTCCACCATGCTCGAAAGGTATAGAAAATTACAAACGACTAAGAAAAAACTTGGTTATCATTCAAAAATATCCGTAACAACTCAAGAGGGCGCTCTCTAAAAAAATGAATGGTTTCAACCATTTGTCATACAAAATTGTGCATGTTATGGTTTGTTAAAAGATATCGTCTCGCCAGACGATATATAAATACAATATTTTGAAATCAAATCTTACAACTATGAGAGCAATCAAAAGGGAATGATTCTCATTTCACATGTTTTATTCAATAAACTTTTAAATGGAATTAAAACCAACCAATTTAGAGTCATGGAGCATTACGGGAACTGCCAATACTCAAGTGTACATTTAAGTCATGCAGACTGGATATAAAATATAATTAAAGTAATGGAAAGGGAACGTAACTCACCATGTCAACAATCTGCGTGTCATTGGAGAATCGGTTCATTATGCGACCAATCGGTGTCGTGTCGAAGAATCTGAGGCGATACAAAATAGTTACAAGTTCAAAGTTAGGATATTTCCATATTTATAAAGTGAAGAAAAAAAGAACACCCATACAATACATTGGCTAGAATACAGTAAGCCATAGTCAAATAACTGATTTTATATACATTTGGAGCAGTCGGAAACTAAAGTTTGCAGGGCTCCAAATTAAATATCAATACAAATCATATTCATTTTTCCCCCTCCAAAAATGTGCAATTATGGATAAGGCTGAACATGGGAGAATACAAGTTTTTCTTGTTCTGTTATTGCCATTCTAAAAATGTACTCCCCCACTAGAATATAACCTTCAATAATTTGTGCTGACTTAAAGTAAAATTCTGCCCACCCTGGGGAAGCAGGCCAGTGTAAATCTCCTGCACCCCATTTATATTAGTTGGGGCAGATATAGGCTTGGGTTAAGGTAAAAAACCAGTGTACTAAAAGACAGCTAGGCCTCATACTAACATGACTAATTTGAATGATAATTCATATTGACGTATGATTTATGTATACCCCTACCCCCCTTTTCAGACTAATTCAAACTAAACCATTTCACTCTTGTGTCTGGCGAGGCTAGGCTTAACCCTTATAAGGCCGGGGGGCATAATGCCCCACCCCCCCCCCCCCCCCCCCCTCCACGATTTTTTTGATTACTCCAAAACACGGTAAGATGACGCGTCGCTGCTTGGTGACTTTTTTTCTTTTGGGTCTTTCGCATATTTTAAAACAAAAAAAATTGAAAATCGGACCTACCGTTATAAAGTCACGTGACCTTTTGTCTATGTATGTCAGCCCGTAAATCGATCAATTTCGTGATTTGTGTACAAAACGTATGGCAATATCAGTTTTCGTAAACAGATGTATATCGAAAATAATATCGCTAGTGATATTCGTTTGTCTCGCAATGTATGGTCAACAAGGGATCTAAAAGTTCACGACGTTTCGTGCGCCGCTGCAACACTTCGTCTGGTGATATAATATAATGTAAGCAATCGTGTTTTATACTCTTCGCATGGCTCGCATGAGCGAGATGTATATCATTGGTTATTTGGTCTTGTTTACATTTTACATGTTTGTTTTGGGGTTCAAAATAGTTGAATCATAGTTAGAAATAAAATAAACAACAAAAACAATCAAATACATAAGTAAAAAAACAAAGAAATGCATAAGAAATTATAAAAACATAAGGAAGAACCTGGCTCTTCCAATCTTCTTTGTCGTATTATCATTCGAAATGCTCTAAAGAATATATATAGTGAAAACCAATGTTTAATTATGAAGAATATATGATTTATGGGTAAAAATATGAATTTTATGACCATATTTGCATAAATTACCATAAAAATGCAAATTAATTACCATTGTATTCTATACATTTCACTTATCATGCGTGCACATTTTCACAGCGATCGACCGCTTCGCGGCCGAGATCTTAAGGGGGGGGGGGGGGGGCATAATGGCCCCCCCGGCCGTAGAAAGACCTCAAATAGCCCGGCCTTTTTAGGGTTAAACTAAGATCAGACCAGACCCAGATCTGAATGGGGAGCTGTGTATGCAGGTCTCGACTGTCCGGGGCAATTATAAATTTCATCAATGGTCCAGTTTGGTTGCCCCATATAGGGCAACTTACAATTCTGGTCAACTTATTATTAATACTAATTAATACTCTTTTGTTTCACATTGCAAGTAATTTTTCTATTTTGGCAAATAGTAAAAAAAAAGTTAGAGTGGAGACTCTGCATTTTGACTCAAGGTTGAGGAATCACACTCACCTCATGGGTACCTTGATGATGGTGTGCAGCATGGCCAGGTGGAGGGCCCGGGCCGCAATCAGCGATGAGTAAATGAGGAACGTGGAGCTGATCATTTGGGCCAGAATGGTGCTGAACAACAGACCAGCGTACCCACCGACCCAGTAGGCCAGGTTATCGTTGCTTATTGCCAGGGTATCATCGTTGGTGATATTAAAAGAGTTTGCCAACTCAAACAAAATAAAACGTTTCTGAAAATGTATCTTATTCGGCTTATGCCGAAAGGGTGGGTAGCGTCGCGTCGCGTCGCGTTGACTGGAACGCGACCATTCGTCCAAAGCCCCCCCCCCCCCCCGGTTTTGCCGAAAGGGTGCGTTGGGAGCGTTAAGGCGCGTCAGTTCAGATAACGATACCAAATGGCACATACGTGGGGGGGGGGGGGGGGGGCTTATTCCGAATGTACGCGTTTTGTACACTGATGTGTACATCAAAGACGCGTCCGTAACTTGCGCCATTTCGATCTCTGAGTTGTCGTTTCGCCACCGCGACGAAACACGTGTTATCCTATGAGAGACCGACTTTTCAACAAGATGGGATTGTATAGCACATGGTTGATTTATTCAACCGATGCGTAACGCGTGCGTGCTGCGGATGGTGTACTGTAGTCGATATATGAAGCCTTATTATTGTGTTTGTAAATGTATGATGTTCGATTCCCACACCCTATGTTTACCGCGTACCGCGCATTCCAGGAAATGGGTTAGTACAACCGCCTTGTTAATGTTGTATTATAATAAAGCTCAGTTGCGAGTCATGTGTGTTTGATTGTGTCCCTGAAAGTATATAAAACTTATGAAGGGCCTATTTGATCAAAATACACATTTACTAAAGAGTCTACATCTAAGACTTGGAATAGTTTACCTTCTGAATTAACTAATTTGAGTTTGATCCATATGCG